>OX457078.1:41683700-41704800 GCA_949752815.1 Conops quadrifasciatus
GTGACCGTGTTAACTCCTCCCTCACTTAGATGAAGGGCGTCCTCGGGCTTCTTTAAACTTTCAATGACGGTTTGAATAGTGTTCTGCCGATGGGTCCTTCTTTTTTTCTGGTATACTTTATAAAGAATGAAGCCCACGGCAAAGATTATGATTATAGCGAAAACGGATATTAATGGGATTGTTATAAACCCTTTCCTTATTGCATCAATATGGCGTAGGTTTTCGGTACTCAACCTCTTGAGGTACGGTAAACTTAATATTTCTTGGTGCTCCGTAATATTTAGAATTGTGGATGCCGCCGAGGCCGGAGACTTTTTAACCACGTTTTTGTGATTTCGGTATAATGATCCGTTGATCTTGACCTCGTCGTTAAAGGTGAGTAAGTATGTTCCGGAAACAGTTTTTTCAGCCTCATCGCCAATTTCTATTGTGACAGTTTCGTTGTTGATAATGATAGCACCGTCGTCAATTACTGTAAGTGGGTCTAGATGACTGGGCCGAGTGCTGCAGTGGGCAGTTTTGCCAGCATGGAGTTGTTGAGCACACGTTGGCCCGGACAATTCCCTACAAAATGTTGTCGTCAATGCTGCGCTGCAGTTTCCGATTGCTAACGCGCGATTTCCACAGTCTGCAATGTTGTTACCTCCAGCAAAATAAAGAATCGTGTAGTTATGTTGGACAGGATATAACGTTAATTTTTTACAGACTAAACTTGGCTTAGGATACTTAATAATAAAATACAAGAAATTATTGTTCAACAAAGCTCTGACATAAGAAACCTCCATTAGGTCCGCTACAGTTATATTTGTAGAGCGCTCATTGATTATGCTTTTTACGTCACTGGAGTCCAAAATTTGAGGATTTATTATTCCAACCTTTGTGAGTGCAATTGACAAAATTAAGCTTTCAAGTTCCGAAATTAGGATTCTATCTCTTGCAAGCAGAGTTTCGTACAAATGATTGCAATCGACTTGCTTGGACTTTGCATTTTTAAGAATGAGATTTACTGTATAAGATAGTTTGTTTATTTGCTCTTGTGTTTTTGTATTTATGAGTATTTGCCTATTTTCTGAATCAATGAGCTCGTGCTGTTTGAATTTAAGATTCTCAAAGTCGTCAAAGTCAGGGGTTCCTGCGATTATTTTAAGAGCAGTGCCCAGAAGGTTGATGCTTCTCGTGTGTCGGTGGTGAACGTTCATTACAGCTAAAAGTGTTCTTATACGTCCAATATCTGAGTCCAATATCCTCCTCATATGCGACTGCGACGAGGAAAAATGTTTCGTAAGTCTTTCTGTTTCATCGGCCATTTCCGAGTACATTGTGAGGTTCGATGAATGTTTTAGGTATTCGAATTCCTGCCAGATTGTCACATCTCCGTCAGTAACAGGAATATAGTTCGAGTTGGAATAGTCAGTTAATTTGGCCGTCGATGCCGCAACGAGAAGAAGCACAGTCAAAATCCTAAGATGCCAAAAAAAGATAAATAATATCGGTTAGGGAGTAAGCTAAGCAAACTATACTATCTCAAATTGTCCTTATGGACCACCCTCCCTTTAATAAGAACTGTGGTTCCTAAGTCTGCTTCTATTTTTTCCTCCACATATAAAGGGGTCAATTTGTTACCTAATCTTCTGTTTCTCTTAACCAGTACGCGTTCTCCCACGTCAAATACTCTATTTTGTCTGGAGGGATTATTCCTCTCGAGCTGTATCCGCTGGGTTTCTGAGATCTTTCTGGATATCTCTTTTCTAACTTCAGGCGGTATGGCGTGAAGTATATCTATGGGTCTTCTGTCAGTCACAGAGTGAATAGTTTTGTTATATTCTACCGTAGCTAGTAATATAAGATCTACTGTATCGTCGATTTTTTTTCCAATTTGAGGCACCTAGCAATCTCCAGGAGAGTACTATGGAGGCGCTCGACCTGCCCGTTCGAAGTACTATGAAGCGGAGGTGCGTTTACAGTATCGACATCGAACTGGTTTTTTAACAACGACGAAATCGTTTCAGAGTTTAGTGACGCTTCGTTATCGCAGTAAATGGTCCTGGTTCTCGGAAATAAGTTCATTAATTGAATAATTGGAGCTTTTACATCTATAATTGTCCGGGCTGATATAGGTTGAACCACAGCAAATTTTGAAAATTTGTCTACGCAAGTGAGAAAGTATTTTTTAATCGTTGAGAAAATGTCAATATGTAGCATTTCGCCTGCATAGGATGGCGTTGGGGTTACACCAAGTTCCTGTTTACGCGGGTGCCTGACGTACTTGGCTTGGGTACAAATTTTACAATTGGAAACAACTTCGTTTGCTAGTTGGGTCATTTTTGGGAAAAAATACTCTAGTAAAATTTGTTTTGTATTTTCTTGAGCGGCTCTGTGAGCTCTGTTATGATCTGTAACTACGATTTCTTTTTGTTCGTCTCTATTGAAGATGTCGGTCACCATTCGTTTAGTATGACGGAAGGTTGTTGATGGAAATACCTCAACCAACTTGTGCTGAATAAATGCTAATATTGGAAGATCGCAATGAATCGCGTTTACCACTTCTTCCTTTACCGCGTCGCGTATTCTCTCGAATAGCATTTCTCTATCTGAGAAATGTATGAGATGCCTGGTTTTTTTTCCAAAAACAATAAAAGTGCGTGTTGATGGAATGGTGCTCTCTTCTATTACTATCTGATTTCGAAAACAATTAACTGGCTTATCGGTAGTTTCGATGGTGTAGGACAACGATATTTCGCTGTGCATTGTAGCCACATCAGACTGTGCATCGTCTTCAAGAGCGTGAATATTTTGTCGTGATAATGCATCAGCGACATAATTTTCTTTTCCTGGCTTATAAAAAATTTTAGCGTTGTGCTCATCAATAAAAGCTTTCCACCGCTTTATCTTAGCGTTTGGGTTTCGATCCGAAACCGCGAACGTAAGCGGCTGGTGATCTGTGAAAATATTCAAATTTTTAACGCCATATAAGTAATTTCTGAGGCTCTTTAAAGCCCAGACTATAGCAAGCAACTCACGCTCATTAGTTGCAAAATGCTTTTCCCTATCTTTCAAAGTCCTTGAGACCATAGTAATTGGCCTTCCATCTTGGGACAAAACTGCCCCCAAACCGCAAGCTGAAGCGTCAGTTGTCAAATCAAATGCTTTTGTATAATCTGGATAGAGCAACATAACATCTTCTGAAATAAGAACTTCTTTAAGTTTGTTAAAGGCTTGGCGTTGCCTTTCATCAAGGTTAATAGATATTTTTTTTGACTGGTTAGCGCTTACTTTGCCATTTTCGCCTTTCAGTATGTCTGTTAAGGGTTTGGCTATTGATGCGAAGCCCTTAATAAAGCATCTATAATAGCTTGCTAGCCCTAAAAAGGACCTAACATTGAATAATGTAGAGGGTTGTTCATAGTTACGAATAGCCTCTACTTTGCTAGTGCTCGTCGCAATTCCGTTCCGAGACACTACAAAGCCCAAATATTCGACTTCTTCTTTGAAGAAATTCGATTTTTCGCGAGAGACCCTCATATTGGCCTCGTACAGTTTATTTAAGACCCAGGCGATATGCTTGACGTGGTCTTTCATGTTTTCTGAGAAAATTATTACGTCATCGACGTAAACATAGCATGATTTGCCTATTTGCTCTCTGAGCACGTCGTCAATTGCTCTTTGAAAAATGCTAGGCGCATTTTTAAAACCGAAGGGTAGCCTACAGAACTCGTACTTGCCATTTCCCACTGAGAATGCAGTTTTTTCTCTGTCCCGTTCGGCTAGTAAAATTTGATGGAAACCTGACTTAAGGTCAAGTGTGGTAAAATACCTAGACTTTCCGAGGTTCGATAGAATGGCATTCACATTCGGGATAGGATATTTGTCAGCTATCGTTTTTGAATTTAACTTTCTAAAGTCTATAACGAGTCTCTTCTTAGTATTTCCCTGTTCATCGGTGCCTTTTTTGTCTACCACCCAGACTGGATTATTATAAGGCGACCTAGATGGCCTTATAATACCATCTTCCAACAAATTACGCATTTCATTGTTGACAAAATCAGCCACGCCCATTGGGTATGGGTACAGTCTTGAGTATATGGGGTCTTCATTTTCAGTTCGAATGGTTGCTTCTACTTTGGTATTAAAAGGAAGTGCTTGGTTTGGGTCTGCGAATACGCCCATTCTACTTTCCAACATTTTCCGAAATTCGGCTGATATTGCCTGAGGCACTTCAATGTTTTCTAAATTCGTAAAATTCACGTTTTCGCATTTAAAAAATTGCATGATTTCTGATCCCGAATTTGTTCTCAACTCTTTGCTTTCAAAGTCTAGTGTCGCATTTACTTGTGTTAACAAGTCAAGCCCAATTATGCCATCAAATGTGGAAAGGTGTGGAAGTATAAAAAATGTTGTGTTTACATTGAAAAGATTTATAAAACATTTTTGTTTGACAGTATTACAACCATGAAGCGATTTTACCTGAAAGGGCTCAGCTACTGATTTTACATGTTTTAATTCCTGTAGTGGTTTTATGTAATTCTTTGACGCTCCTGTGTCTATTAAAAATTTGATTACCCTCCCTGCAATCGTCCTCTCTATGTACGGTAGCAGGGAGTTATGTCTAAAAAATTAATCTGGTCATATTCGACAAGCTCATCATTGATGTCCGCAAATTCCTGATTTGCCTTCGCTTGATAGTCGTGACCCAAATCATCAGGCATAACCTCCTCCTGAGCTAAATGGTTAATTCTCTGTTGTTTCGGTCCCGTTAGTCTTGCGGTACCGCTATTCGGTCTTTTCGTTGCCTGTTCCTGACCCTGGCAATTTTGGTATTGAGGCCGCCACTGATTGCCATTAATCTGTCTTTGATTGTTTTGATACTGAGTGGGTGCCCTAAAACGTGACGAAGAATCAACGTCCATCGGTTCTGATTCCTGATTTCGCTGATTTTCATTAGGGGGTTCCTGTCTTCTATTAAAATAAGGATTTTTCCTTTGTGAAGCGCCGTTATTATTTCCAGCTGTACCTCTATCTTTAGTTTGCTGTCTTTGCTCATTTTTTTGAGCCCTATCCTCTAAACTCCTAGCGTAATTGCTAGCAAAGTTGTAACGCTCGTGATTTGATTCGACCTCTTGGGCTAAGGCCAGAGCAGAGGGAAGATCTTTTGGTCTTGCTGAAAAAAGTACATCACTTAGTGATTTCCTGGTACCCGATATGAACACGCGCAATGCGTCCATTCTGTATTTCTCGTTGAGTGGTGCAGCGACGGCACTATCGAATGTCATCAGTGTTTTATTCGTAAGTAGAGTTAGTTTCTTTTCTACTTCATCATAGTATTGTAGGAGTGTTAAATTTCCCTGCCGGAGAGTAGATAACTCCTGTTCTACTAAATATATCGGCCGCTTATCAGCGTATGTGAAGTCGAGTCTATTTATTATAGCTTTGAAATTTAATGGAGTACCAAAGGAAGCTAAAATCATGTCAGCCGGGCCTCTTACTTTATTTCGTATGATACCAAGAGCTTGATAGTGAACAGAGCTACCCTGATATTTTTCATAAATTTTGTACGCGGTACTTGCCGCTTTCCTCCACGAGACGTACGTCTCATGTTTTCCTTCAAAATCTGGTAGAGACTTTACGATATCTAAAGTTTCCCTACACACAACGCCTTCTCTAATGTCTGCTTCGCTAAACGTTTCGATTTCCGGTGTGCTAAGCGTCGTCTTGCTGAAACTTTTCCTAATATTTTCTAATTTTTGCTCAAAAATTCCTTCCTGTGCTGCGAGCGCGCTGTTAACAGCGCTTTCAATTATGGTTTTTAGCTGGTCTGGAGTTACTGCCATGTTTAAATTTACTTCTTGTTCTCTTTCGAAACTTTCTACGCACAAACTTCCAAAATTCTTAAGCAAACCGTCTAACTCGCTATCACTCATTTACGGTATTTACGAAACAATGATAGATTTTACCACTTTTTTTTAAAAAAAGTCGAGAAAAAAAAAATTTTGTTCGCACAATATTTCAATTCACTCAAAAAGGCCCACTCAAAAAGGCACAACAAATTTTATGCAGGCGATTATCTTTGAATCGTTGAGCACTCTACTTACATTCTTTACAGAAAGATTTAAATATTTCTATTAGTGTTGATTGTAGTTGTTCTTTGTGGTGGTTGTCCTTTGTGGTAGTTGTCCTTTGTGAAGAGTGTGAAGTTAAATTCGCGTTTGCGACGCGAATTTAGCAAAGACACAAACCACATATTTTCAGCGAGCAAGTCGTCGAGCAAAAGCGTGAAGTTAAATTCGCGTTTCTATCGAGCTTCAAATTCGTGTTTTCAGCGAGCATTATATATACATATGTATATATGTATGTATGTATATTCGTTTGCTTGCTTGCTCACTAAGGTTTTTATTAGTTAAGAGACTGAAATGCAGTAAAATTGACATTTTTTGGTAAATATCTTTAATATTACATTTGGAAAAATACTTTTAAATAAATTTTGAATATTGTAATTTTTGATCGGAAAAAATTCTTCTTCCAATGAAAGGGCAGTGGCCACTACCCTCTGACCTGTGCCATGATAGGACCTAGTTTGTTGGGAAGTACATAGTCAGAGCTCTCCAACGGTACCACGGAATATTGAATCGTATATTTGGAAATTTTGTAAATTAATTTAGAAAAGTGGCATTTTTCATACTATTTTTGGTACATGATTAAGGGGCAGTGGTCACTATACTTTGACTTGTGCCATGATGAGACCCAGTCTGTTCGAAAGTACATACTTAAAGCTCTCCAACGATAACACGGACTAGTGAATCCTATATTTGGAAATTTTGCAAATTAATTTAGAAAAGTGGTATTTTTCTATGTTCATACTATTTTTGATACATGATTAAGGGGCAGTGGTCACTATACTTTAACTTGTGCCATGATGAGACCCAGTCTGTTCGAAAGTACATACTTAAAGCTTTCCAACGGTATCACGGACTAGTGAATCGTATATTTGGAAATTTTGTAAATTAATTTAGAAAAGTGGCATTTTTCATACTATTTTTGGTACATGATTAAGGGGCAGTGATCACTATACTTTGACTTGTGCCATGATGAGACCCAGTCTGTTCGAAAGTACATACTTAAAGCTTTCCAACGGTATCACGGACTAGTGAATCGTATATTTGGAAATTTTGTAAATTAATTTAGAAAAGTGGCATTTTTCTATGTTCATACAATTTTTGATACATGATTAAGGGGCAGTGGTCACTATACTTTAACTTGTGCCATGATGAGACCCAGTCTGTTCGAAAGTACTTACTTAAAGCTTTCCAACGGTACTACGGACTAGTGAATCCTATATTTGGAAATTTTGCAAATTAATTTAGAAAAGTGGTATTTTTCATACTATTTTTGATACATGATTAAGGGGCAGTGGTCACTATACTTTAACTTGTGCCATGATGAGACCCAGTCTGTTCGAAAGTACATACTTAAAGCTTTCCAACGGTATCACGGACTAGTGAATCGTATGTTTGGAAATTTTGTAAATTAATTTAGAAAAGTGGCATTTTTCATACTATTTTTGGTACATGATTAAGGGGCAGTGGTCACTATACTTTAACTTGTGCCATGATGAGACCCAATCTGTTCGAAAGTACATACTTAAAGCTTTCCAACGGTATCACGGACTAGTGAATCGTATATTTGGAAATTTTGTAAATTAATTTAGAAAAGTGGCATTTTTCATACTATTTTTGGTACATGATTAAGGGGCAGTGGTCACTATACTTTAACTTGTGCCATGATGAGACCCAATCTGTTCGAAAGTACATACTTAAAGCTTTCCAACGGTATCACGGACTAGTGAATCGTATATTTGGAAATTTTGTAAATTAATTTAGAAAAGTGGCATTTTTCATACTATTTTTGGTACATGATTAAGGGGCAGTGGTCACTATACTTTGACTTGTGCCATGATGAGACCCAGTCTGTTGGAAAGTACATACTTAAAGCTCTCCAACGATAACACGGACTAGTGAATCCTATATTTGGAAATTTTGCAAATTAATTCAGAAAAGTGGTATTTTTCTATGTTCATACTATTTTTGATACATGATTAAGGGGCAGTGGTCACTATACTTTAACTTGTGCCATGATGAGACCAAGTCGTTTCGAAAGTACATACCTAAAGCTTTCCAACGGTATCACGGACTAGTGAATCGTATATTTGGAAATTTTGTAAATTAATTTAGAAAAGTGGCATTTTTCATACTATTTTTGATACATGATTAAGGGGCAGTGGTCACTATACTTTAACTTGTGCCATGATGAGACCCAGTCTGTTCGAAAGTACATACTTAAAGCTCTCCAACGATAACACGGACTAGTGAATCCTATATTTGGAAATTTTGCAAATTAATTTAGAAAAGTGGTATTTTTCTATGTTCATACTATTTTTGATACATGATTAAGGGGCAGTGGTCACTATACTTTAACTTGTGCCATGATGAGACCCAGTCTGTTCGAAAGTACATACTTATAGCTTTCCAACAGTGCTACGGACTAGTGAATCGTATATTTGGAAATTCTGTAAGTTAATTCAGAAAAGTGGCATTTTTCATACTATTTTTGGTACATGATTAAGGGGCAGTGGTTACTATACTTTGACTTGTGCCATGATGAGACCCAGTCTGTTCAAAAGTACATACTTAAAGCTTTCCAACGGTACTACGGACTAGTGAATCGTATATTTGGAAATTTTGTAAATTAATTTAGAAAAGTGGCATTTTTCATACTATTTTTGGTACATGATTAAGGGGCAGTGGTCACTATACTTTGACATGTGCCATGATGAGACCCAGTCTGTTCGAAAGTACATACCTAAAGCTCTCCAACGATAACACGGACTAGTGAATCCTATATTTGGAAATTTTGCAAATTAATTCAGAAAAGTGGTATTTTTCTATGTTCATACTATTTTTGATACATGATTAAGGGGCAGTGGTCACTATACTTTAACTTGTGCCATGATGAGACCCAGTCTGTTCGAAAGTACATACTTAAAGCTTTCCAACGGTACTACGGACTAGTGCATCGTATATTTGGAAATTCTGTAAGTTAATTCAGAAAAGTGGCATTTTTCATACTATTTTTGGTACATGATTAAGGGGCAGTGGTCACTATACTTTGACATGTGCCATGATGAGACCCAGTCTGTTCGAAAGTACATACCTAAAGCTCTCCAACGATAACACGGACTAGTGAATCCTATATTTGGAAATTTTGCAAATTAATTCAGAAAAGTGGTATTTTTCTATGTTCATACTATTTTTGATACATGATTAAGGGGCAGTGGTCACTATACTTTAACTTGTGCCATGATGAGACCCAGTCTGTTCGAAAGTACATACTTAAAGCTTTCCAACGGTACTACGGACTAGTGCATCGTATATTTGGAAATTTTGTAAATTAATTTAGAAAAGTGGCATTTTTCATACTATTTTTGGTACATGATTAAGGGGCAGTGGTCACTATACTTTGACTTGTGCCATGATGAGACCCAGTCTGTTGGAAAGTACATACTTAAAGCTCTCCAACGATAACACGGACTAGTGAATCCTATATTTGGAAATTTTGCAAATTAATTCAGAAAAGTGGTATTTTTCTATGTTCATACTATTTTTGATACATGATTAAGGGGCAGTGGTCACTATACTTTAACTTGTGCCATGATGAGACCCAGTCTGTTCGAAAGTACATACTTAAAGCTTTCCAACGGTACTACGGACTAGTGCATCGTATATTTGGAAATTTTGTAAATTAATTTAGAAAAGTGGCATTTTTCATACTATTTTTGGTACATGATTAAGGGGCAGTGGTCACTATACTTTGACATGTGCCATGATGAGACCCAGTCTGTTCGAAAGTACATACCTAAAGCTCTCCAACGATAACACGGACTAGTGAATCCTATATTTGGAAATTTTGCAAATTAATTCAGAAAAGTGGTATTTTTCTATGTTCATACTATTTTTGATACATGATTAAGGGGCAGTGGTCACTATACTTTAACTTGTGCCATGATGAGACCAAGTCGTTTCGAAAGTACATACCTAAAGCTTTCCAACGGTATCACGGACTAGTGAATCGTATATTTGGAAATTTTGTAAATTAATTTAGAAAAGTGGCATTTTTCATACTATTTTTGGTACATGATTAAGGGGCAGTGGTCACTATACTTTAACTTGTGCCATGATGAGACCCAGTCTGTTCGAAAGTACATACTTATAGCTTTCCAACAGTGCTACGGACTAGTGAATCGTATATTTGGAAATTCTGTAAGTTAATTCAGAAAAGTGGCATTTTTCATACTATTTTTGATACATGATTAAGGGGCAGTGGTCACTATACTTTAACTTGTGCCATGATGAGACCCAGTCTGTTCGAAAGTACATACTTATAGCTTTCCAACGGTACTACGGACTAGTGCATCGTATATTTGGAAATTCTGTAAGTTAATTCAGAAAAGTGGCATTTTTAATACTATTTTTGGTACATGATTAAGGGGCAGTGGTCACTATACTTTGACTTGTGCCATGATGAGACCCAGTCTGTTCAAAAGTACATACTTAAAGCTTTCCAACGGTACTACGGACTAGTGAATCGTATATTTGGAAATTTTGTAAATTAATTTAGAAAAGTGGCATTTTTCATACTATTTTTGGTACATGATTAAGGGGCAGTGGTCACTATACTTTGACATGTGCCATGATGAGACCCAGTCTGTTCGAAAGTACATACCTAAAGCTCTCCAACGATAACACGGACTAGTGAATCCTATATTTGGAAATTTTGCAAATTAATTCAGAAAAGTGGTATTTTTCTATGTTCATACTATTTTTGATACATGATTAAGGGGCAGTGGTCACTATACTTTAACTTGTGCCATGATGAGACCCAGTCTGTTCGAAAGTACATACTTAAAGCTTTCCAACGGTATCACGGACTAGTGAATCGTATATTTGGAAATTTTGTAAATTAATTTAGAAAAGTGGCATTTTTCTATGTTCATACTATTTTTGATACATGATTAAGGGGCAGTGGTCACTATACTTTGACTTGTGCCATGTTGAGACCCAGTCTGTTTCAAAGTACATACTTAAAGCTCTCCAACGATAAGACGGACTAGTGAATCCTATATTTGGAAATTTTGCAAATTAATTCAGAAAAGTGGTATTTTTCTATGTTCACACTATTTTTGATACATGATTAAGGGGCAGTGGTCACTATACTTTAACTTGTGCCATGATGAGACCCAGTCTGTTTGAAAGTACATACTTAAAGCTTTCCAACGGTATCACGGACTAGTAAATCGTTTATTTGGAAATTTTGTAAATTAATTTAGAAAAGTGGCATTTTTCATACTATTTTTGGTACATGATTAAGGGGCAGTGGTCACTATACTTTGACTTGTGCCATGATGAGACCCAGTCTGTTCGAAAGTACATACGTAAAGCTCTCCAACGATAACACGGACTAGTGAATCCTATATTTGGAAATTTTGCAAATTAATTCAGAAAAGTGGTATTTTTCTATGTTCATACTATTTTTGATACATGATTAAGGGGCAGTGGTCACTATACTTTAACTTGTGCCATGATGAGACCCAGTCTGTTCGAAAGTACATACTTAAAGCTTTCCAACGGTATCACGGACTAGTGAATCGTATATTTGGAAATTTTGTAAATTAATTTAGAAAAGTGGCATTTTTCATACTATTTTTGGTACATGATTAAGGGGCAGTGGTCACTATACTTTGATTTGTGCCATGATGAGACCCAGTTTGTTCGAAAGTACATACTTAAAGCTTTCCAACAGTGCTACGGACTAGTGAATCGTATATTTGGAAATTCTGTAAGTTAATTCAGAAAAGTGGCATTTTTCATACTATTTTTGATACATGATTAAGGGGCAGTGGTCACTATACTTTAACTTGTGCCATGATGAGACCCAGTCTGTTCGAAAGTACATACTTAAAGCTCTCCAACGATAACACGGACTAGTGAATCCTATATTTGGAAATTTTGCAAATTAATTTAGAAAAGTGGTATTTTTCTATGTTCATACTATTTTTGATACATGATTAAGGGGCAGTGGTCACTATACTTTAACTTGTGCCATGATGAGACCCAGTCTGTTCGAAAGTACATACTTATAGCTTTCCAACAGTGCTACGGACTAGTGAATCGTATATTTGGAAATTCTGTAAGTTAATTCAGAAAAGTGGCATTTTTCATACTATTTTTGGTACATGATTAAGGGGCAGTGGTTACTATACTTTGACTTGTGCCATGATGAGACCCAGTCTGTTCAAAAGTACATACTTAAAGCTTTCCAACGGTACTACGGACTAGTGAATCGTATATTTGGAAATTTTGTAAATTAATTTAGAAAAGTGGCATTTTTCATACTATTTTTGGTACATGATTAAGGGGCAGTGGTCACTATACTTTGACATGTGCCATGATGAGACCCAGTCTGTTCGAAAGTACATACCTAAAGCTCTCCAACGATAACACGGACTAGTGAATCCTATATTTGGAAATTTTGCAAATTAATTCAGAAAAGTGGTATTTTTCTATGTTCATACTATTTTTGATACATGATTAAGGGGCAGTGGTCACTATACTTTAACTTGTGCCATGATGAGACCCAGTCTGTTCGAAAGTACATACTTAAAGCTTTCCAACGGTACTACGGACTAGTGCATCGTATATTTGGAAATTCTGTAAGTTAATTCAGAAAAGTGGCATTTTTCATACTATTTTTGGTACATGATTAAGGGGCAGTGGTCACTATACTTTGACATGTGCCATGATGAGACCCAGTCTGTTCGAAAGTACATACCTAAAGCTCTCCAACGATAACACGGACTAGTGAATCCTATATTTGGAAATTTTGCAAATTAATTCAGAAAAGTGGTATTTTTCTATGTTCATACTATTTTTGATACATGATTAAGGGGCAGTGGTCACTATACTTTAACTTGTGCCATGATGAGACCCAGTCTGTTCGAAAGTACATACTTAAAGCTTTCCAACGGTACTACGGACTAGTGCATCGTATATTTGGAAATTTTGTAAATTAATTTAGAAAAGTGGCATTTTTCATACTATTTTTGGTACATGATTAAGGGGCAGTGGTCACTATACTTTGACTTGTGCCATGATGAGACCCAGTCTGTTGGAAAGTACATACTTAAAGCTCTCCAACGATAACACGGACTAGTGAATCCTATATTTGGAAATTTTGCAAATTAATTCAGAAAAGTGGTATTTTTCTATGTTCATACTATTTTTGATACATGATTAAGGGGCAGTGGTCACTATACTTTAACTTGTGCCATGATGAGACCCAGTCTGTTCGAAAGTACATACTTAAAGCTTTCCAACGGTACTACGGACTAGTGCATCGTATATTTGGAAATTTTGTAAATTAATTTAGAAAAGTGGCATTTTTCATACTATTTTTGGTACATGATTAAGGGGCAGTGGTCACTATACTTTGACATGTGCCATGATGAGACCCAGTCTGTTCGAAAGTACATACCTAAAGCTCTCCAACGATAACACGGACTAGTGAATCCTATATTTGGAAATTTTGCAAATTAATTCAGAAAAGTGGTATTTTTCTATGTTCATACTATTTTTGATACATGATTAAGGGGCAGTGGTCACTATACTTTAACTTGTGCCATGATGAGACCAAGTCGTTTCGAAAGTACATACCTAAAGCTTTCCAACGGTATCACGGACTAGTGAATCGTATATTTGGAAATTTTGTAAATTAATTTAGAAAAGTGGCATTTTTCATACTATTTTTGGTACATGATTAAGGGGCAGTGGTCACTATACTTTAACTTGTGCCATGATGAGACCCAGTCTGTTCGAAAGTACATACTTATAGCTTTCCAACAGTGCTACGGACTAGTGAATCGTATATTTGGAAATTCTGTAAGTTAATTCAGAAAAGTGGCATTTTTCATACTATTTTTGATACATGATTAAGGGGCAGTGGTCACTATACTTTAACTTGTGCCATGATGAGACCCAGTCTGTTCGAAAGTACATACTTATAGCTTTCCAACGGTACTACGGACTAGTGCATCGTATATTTGGAAATTCTGTAAGTTAATTCAGAAAAGTGGCATTTTTAATACTATTTTTGGTACATGATTAAGGGGCAGTGGTCACTATACTTTGACTTGTGCCATGATGAGACCCAGTCTGTTCAAAAGTACATACTTAAAGCTTTCCAACGGTACTACGGACTAGTGAATCGTATATTTGGAAATTTTGTAAATTAATTTAGAAAAGTGGCATTTTTCATACTATTTTTGGTACATGATTAAGGGGCAGTGGTCACTATACTTTGACATGTGCCATGATGAGACCCAGTCTGTTCGAAAGTACATACCTAAAGCTCTCCAACGATAACACGGACTAGTGAATCCTATATTTGGAAATTTTGCAAATTAATTCAGAAAAGTGGTATTTTTCTATGTTCATACTATTTTTGATACATGATTAAGGGGCAGTGGTCACTATACTTTAACTTGTGCCATGATGAGACCCAGTCTGTTCGAAAGTACATACTTAAAGCTTTCCAACGGTATCACGGACTAGTGAATCGTATATTTGGAAATTTTGTAAATTAATTTAGAAAAGTGGCATTTTTCTATGTTCATACTATTTTTGATACATGATTAAGGGGCAGTGGTCACTATACTTTGACTTGTGCCATGTTGAGACCCAGTCTGTTTCAAAGTACATACTTAAAGCTCTCCAACGATAAGACGGACTAGTGAATCCTATATTTGGAAATTTTGCAAATTAATTCAGAAAAGTGGTATTTTTCTATGTTCACACTATTTTTGATACATGATTAAGGGGCAGTGGTCACTATACTTTAACTTGTGCCATGATGAGACCCAGTCTGTTTGAAAGTACATACTTAAAGCTTTCCAACGGTATCACGGACTAGTAAATCGTTTATTTGGAAATTTTGTAAATTAATTTAGAAAAGTGGCATTTTTCATACTATTTTTGGTACATGATTAAGGGGCAGTGGTCACTATACTTTGACTTGTGCCATGATGAGACCCAGTCTGTTCGAAAGTACATACGTAAAGCTCTCCAACGATAACACGGACTAGTGAATCCTATATTTGGAAATTTTGCAAATTAATTCAGAAAAGTGGTATTTTTCTATGTTCATACTATTTTTGATACATGATTAAGGGGCAGTGGTCACTATACTTTAACTTGTGCCATGATGAGACCCAGTCTGTTCGAAAGTACATACTTAAAGCTTTCCAACGGTATCACGGACTAGTGAATCGTATATTTGGAAATTTTGTAAATTAATTTAGAAAAGTGGCATTTTTCATACTATTTTTGGTACATGATTAAGGGGCAGTGGTCACTATACTTTGATTTGTGCCATGATGAGACCCAGTTTGTTCGAAAGTACATACTTAAAGCTTTCTAACGGTACCACGGACTAGTGATCTCATCATGGCACAAGTCAAAGTATAGTGATCACTGCCCCTTAATCATGTACCAAAAATAGTATGAACATAGAAAAATACCACTTTTCTGAATTAATTTGCAAAATTTCCAAATATAGGATTCACTAGTCCGTGTTATCGTTGGAGAGCTTTAAGTATGTACTTTCGAACAGACTGGGTCTCATCATGGCACAAGTCAAAGTATAGTGATCACTGCCCCTTAATCATGTACCAAAAATAGTATGAAAAATGCCACTTTTCTAAATTAATTTACAAAATTTCCAAATATACGATGCACTAGTCCGTAGTACCGTTGGAAAGCTTTAAGTATGTACTTTCGAACAGACTGGGTCTCATCATGGCACAAGTCAAAGTATAGTGACCACTGCCCCTTAATCATGTACCAAAAATAGTATGAAAAATGCCACTTTTCTAAATTAATTTACAAAATTTCCAAATATACGATTCACTAGTCCGTGGTATCGTTGGAGAGCATGAAGTATGTACTTTCGAACAGACTGGGTCTCATCATGGCACAAGTCAAAGTATAGTGACCACTGCCCCTTAATCATGTACCAAAAATAGTATGAAAAATGCCACTTTTCTAAATTAATTTACAAAATTTCCAAATATACGATTCACTAGTCCGTGGTATCGTTGGAGAGCTTGAAGTATGTACTTTCGAACAGACTGGGTCTCATCATGACACAAGTCAAAGTATAGTGACCACTGCCCCTTAATCATGTACCAAAAATAGTATGAAAAATGCCACTTTTCTAAATTAATTTACAAAATTTCCAAATATACGATTCACTAGTCCGTGATACCGTTGGAAAGCTTTAGGTATGTACTTTCGAACAGACTGGGTCTCATCATGGCACAAGTTAAAGTATAGTGACCACTGCCCCTTAATCATGTATCAAAAATAGTATGAACATAGAAAAATACCACTTTTCTGAATTAATTTGCAAAATTTCCAAATATAGGATTCACTAGTCCGTGTTATCGTTGGAGAGCTTTAAGTATGTACTTTCCAACAGACTGGGTCTCATCATGGCACAAGTCAAAGTATAGTGACCACTGCCCCTTAATCATGTACCAAAAATAGTATGAAAAATGCCACTTTTCTAAATTAATTTACAAAATTTCCAAATATACGATTCACTAGTCCGTGATACCGTTGGAAAGCTTTAAGTATGTACTTTCGAACAGACTGGGTCTCATCATGGCACAAGTTAAAGTATAGTGACCACTGCCCCTTAATCATGTATCAAAAATAGTATGAACATAGAAAAATACCACTTTTCTGAATTAATTTGCAAAATTTCCAAATATAGGATTCACTAGTCCGTGTTATCGTTGGAGAGCTTTAAGTCTGTACTTTCGAACAGACTGGGTCTCAACATGGCACAAGTCAAAGTATAGTGACCACTGCCCCTTAATCATGTATCAAAAATAGTATGAACATAGAAAAATGCCACTTTTCTAAATTAATTTACAAAATTTCCAAATATACGATTCACTAGTCCGTGATACCGTTGGAAAGCTTTAAGTATGTACTTTCGAACAGACTGGGTCTCATCATGGCACAAGTTAAAGTATAGTGACCACTGCCCCTTAATCATGTATCAAAAATAGTATGAACATAGAAAAATACCACTTTTCTGAATTAATTTGCAAAATTTCCAAATATAGGATTCACTAGTCCGTGTTATCGTTGGAGAGCTTTAAGTATGTACTTTCGAACAGACTGGGTCTCATCATGGCACAAGTCAAAGTATAGTGACCACTGCCCCTTAATCATGTACCAAAAATAGTATGAAAAATGCCACTTTTCTAAATTAATTTACAAAATTTCCAAATATACGATTCACTAGTCCGTGATACCGTTGGAAAGCTTTAAGTATGTACTTTCGAACAGACTGGGTCTCATCATGGCACAAGTTAAAGTATAGTGACCACTGCCCCTTAATCATGTATCAAAAATAGTATGAAAAATGCCACTTTTCTAAATTAATTTACAAAATTTCCAAATATACGATTCACTAGTCCGTGATACCGTTGGAAAGCTTTAAGTATGTACTTTCGAACAGACTGGGTCTCATCATGGCACAAGTTAAAGTATAGTGACCACTGCCCCTTAATCATGTATCAAAAATAGTATGAAAAATGCCACTTTTCTAAATTAATTTACAAAATTTCCAAATATACGATTCACTAGTCCGTGATACCGTTGGAAAGCTTTAGGTATGTACTTTCGAAACGACTTGGTCTCATCATGGCACAAGTTAAAGTATAGTGACCACTGCCCCTTAATCATGTATCAAAAATAGTATGAACATAGAAAAATACCACTTTTCTGAATTAATTTGCAAAATTTCCAAATATAGGATTCACTAGTCCGTGTTATCGTTGGAGAGCTTTAAGTATGTACTTTCCAACAGACTGGGTCTCATCATGGCACAAGTCAAAGTATAGTGACCACTGCCCCTTAATCATGTACCAAAAATAGTATGAAAAATGCCACTTTTCTAAATTAATTTACAAAATTTCCAAACATACGATTCACTAGTCCGTGATACCGTTGGAAAGCTTTAAGTATGTACTTTCGAACAGATTGGGTCTCATCATGGCACAAGTTAAAGTATAGTGACCACTGCCCCTTAATCATGTACCAAAAATAGTATGAAAAATGCCACTTTTCTAAATTAATTTACAAAATTTCCAAATATACGATTCACTAGTCCGTGATACCGTTGGAAAGCTTTAAGTATGTACTTTCGAACAGATTGGGTCTCATCATGGCACAAGTTAAAGTATAGTGACCACTGCCCCTTAATCATGTACCAAAAATAGTATGAAAAATGCCACTTTTCTAAATTAATTTACAAAATTTCCAAACATACGATTCACTAGTCCGTGATACCGTTGGAAAGCTTTAAGTATGTACTTTCGAACAGACTGGGTCTCATCATGGCACAAGTTAAAGTATAGTGACCACTGCCCCTTAATCATGTATCAAAAATAGTATGAAAAATACCACTTTTCTAAATTAATTTGCAAAATTTCCAAATATAGGATTCACTAGTCCGTAGTACCGTTGGAAAGCTTTAAGTAAGTACTTTCGAACAGACTGGGTCTCATCATGGCACAAGTTAAAGTATAGTGACCACTGCCCCTTAATCATGTATCAAAAATTGTATGAACATAGAAAAATGCCACTTTTCTAAATTAATTTACAAAATTTCCAAATATACGATTCACTAGTCCGTGATACCGTTGGAAAGCTTTAAGTATGTACTTTCGAACAGACTGGGTCTCATCATGGCACAAGTCAAAGTATAGTGATCACTGCCCCTTAATCATGTACCAAAAATAGTATGAAAAATGCCACTTTTCTAAATTAATTTACAAAATTTCCAAATATACGATTCACTAGTCCGTGATACCGTTGGAAAGCTTTAAGTATGTACTTTCGAACAGATTGGGTCTCATCATGGCACAAGTTAAAGTATAGTGACCACTGCCCCTTAATCATGTACCAAAAATAGTATGAAAAATGCCACTTTTCTAAATTAATTTACAAAATTTCCAAACATACGATTCACTAGTCCGTGATACCGTTGGAAAGCTTTAAGTATGTACTTTCGAACAGACTGGGTCTCATCATGGCACAAGTTAAAGTATAGTGACCACTGCCCCTTAATCATGTATCAAAAATAGTATGAAAAATACCACTTTTCTAAATTAATTTGCAAAATTTCCAAATATAGGATTCACTAGTCCGTAGTACCGTTGGAAAGCTTTAAGTAAGTACTTTCGAACAGACTGGGTCTCATCATGGCACAAGTTAAAGTATAGTGACCACTGCCCCTTAATCATGTATCAAAAATTGTATGAACATAGAAAAATGCCACTTTTCTAAATTAATTTACAAAATTTCCAAATATACGATTCACTAGTCCGTGGTATCGTTGGAAAGCTTTAAGTATGTACTTTCGAACAGACTGGGTCTTATCATGGCACAAGTTAAAGTATAGTGACCACTGCCCCTTAATCATGTATCAAAAATTGTTTGAACATAGAAAAATGCCACTTTTCTAAATTAATTTACAAAATTTCCAAATATACGATTCACTAGTCCGTGATACCGTTGGAAAGCTTTAAGTATGTACTTTCGAACAGACTGGGTCTCATCATGGCACAAGTTAAAGTATAGTGACCACTGCCCCTTAATCATGTATCAAAAATTGTTTGAACATAGAAAAATGCCACTTTTCTAAATTAATTTACAAAATTTCCAAATATACGATTCACTAGTCCGTGATACCGTTGGAAAGCTTTAAGTATGTACTTTCGAACAGACTGGGTCTCATCATGGCACAAGTTAAAGTATAGTGACCACTGCCCCTTAATCATGTATCAAAAATTGTTTGAACATAGAAAAATGCCACTTTTCTAAATTAATTTACAAAATTTCCAAATATACGATTCACTAGTCCGTGGTATCGTTGGAAAGCTTTAAGTATGTACTTTCGAACAGACTGGGTCCTATCATGGCACAAGTTAAAGTAAAGTGACCACTGCCCCTTAATCATGTACCAAAAATAGTATGAAAAATGCCACTTTTCTGAATTAACTTACAGAATTTCCAAATATACGATGCACTAGTCCGTAGTACCGTTGGAAAGCTTTAAGTATGTACTTTCGAACAGACTGGGTCTCATCATGGCACAAGTTAAAGTATAGTGACCACTGCCCCTTAATCATGTATCAAAAATTGTATGAACATAGAAAAATGCCACTTTTCTAAATTAATTTACAAAATTTCCAAATATACGATTCACTAGTCCTTGATACCGTTGGAAAGCTTTAAGTATGTACTTTCGAAAAGACTGGGTCTTATCATGGCACAAGTTAAAGTAAAGTGACCACTGCCCCTTAATCATGTATCAAAAATTGTATGAACATAGAAAAATGCCACTTTTCTAAATTAATTTACAAAATTTACGAATATAGGATTCACTAGTACATGATATCGTTGGAGAGCTCCAACTATGTACTTTCCACCAAACTAGGTCTCATCATGGCACAAGTCAAAGGGTAGTGGCCACTGCCCCTTCATTAGTATGAAAAATAGGATGAAGAACTTTTTCCGATAAAAAATTACAATATTCAAAATTTATTTAAAAGTATTTTGCGAAACGTAATATTAAAAATATTTACCAAAAATTTCAATTTTATTGCAATTCAGTCTCTTAACTAATAAAAACCTTAGTGAGCAAGCAAGCAAACGAATATACATACATACATACATATATATGTATAATGCTCGCTGAAAACACGAATTTGAAGCTCGATGGAAACGCGAATTTAACTTCACGCTTTTGCTCGACAACTTGCTCGCTGAAAATATGTGGTTTGTGTCTTTGCTAAATTCACGTCGCAAATGCGAATTTAACTTCACGCTCTTTCCTTTGTGGTGGTTGTCCTTTGGTGGTGGTTATCCTTTGTAGTTGGGCGCCAATAAAGAAATCTTATTTTTATAATAAAGATTAC
>OX457079.1:0-407516 GCA_949752815.1 Conops quadrifasciatus
TCTATGTCTATGTCTATGTCTATGTCTATGTCTATGTCTATGTCTATGTCTATGTCTATGTCTATGTCTATGTCTATGTCTATGTCTATGTCTATGTCTATGTCTATGTCTATGTCTATGTCTATGTCTATGTCTATGTCTATGTCTATGTCTATGTCTATGTCTATGTCTATGTCTATGTCTATGTCTATGTCTATGTCTATGTCTATGTCTATGTCTATGTCTATGTCTATGTCTATGTCTATGTCTATGTCTATGTCTATGTCTATGTCTATGTCTATGTCTATGTCTATGTCTATGTCTATGTCTATGTCTATGTCTATGTCTATGTCTATGTCTATGTCTATGTCTATGTCTATGTCTATGTCTATGTCTATGTCTATGTCTATGTCTATGTCTATGTCTATGTCTATGTCTATGTCTATGTCTATGTCTATGTCTATGTCTATGTCTATGTCTATGTCTATGTCTATGTCTATGTCTATGTCTATGTCTATGTCTATGTCTATGTCTATGTCTATGTCTATGTCTATGTCTATGTCTATGTCTATGTCTATGTCTATGTCTATGTCTATGTCTATGTCTATGTCTATGTCTATGTCTATGTCTATGTCTATGTCTATGTCTATGTCTATGTCTATGTCTATGTCTATGTCTATGTCTATGTCTATGTCTATGTCTATGTCTATGTCTATGTCTATGTCTATGTCTATGTCTATGTCTATGTCTATGTCTATGTCTATGTCTATGTCTATGTCTATGTCTATGTCTATGTCTATGTCTATGTCTATGTCTATGTCTATGTCTATGTCTATGTCTATGTCTATGTCTATGTCTATGTCTATGTCTATGTCTATGTCTATGTCTATGTCTATGTCTATGTCTATGTCTATGTCTATGTCTATGTCTATGTCTATGTCTATGTCTATGTCTATGTCTATGTCTATGTCTATGTCTATGTCTATGTCTATGTCTATGTCTATGTCTATGTCTATGTCTATGTCTATGTCTATGTCTATGTCTATGTCTATGTCTATGTCTATGTCTATGTCTATGTCTATGTCTATGTCTATGTCTATGTCTATGTCTATGTCTATGTCTATGTCTATGTCTATGTCTATGTCTATGTCTATGTCTATGTCTATGTCTATGTCTATGTCTATGTCTATGTCTATGTCTATGTCTATGTCTATGTCTATGTCTATGTCTATGTCTATGTCTATGTCTATGTCTATGTCTATGTCTATGTCTATGTCTATGTCTATGTCTATGTCTATGTCTATGTCTATGTCTATGTCTATGTCTATGTCTATGTCTATGTCTATGTCTATGTCTATGTCTATGTCTATGTCTATGTCTATGTCTATGTCTATGTCTATGTCTATGTCTATGTCTATGTCTATGTCTATGTCTATGTCTATGTCTATGTCTATGTCTATGTCTATGTCTATGTCTATGTCTATGTCTATGTCTATGTCTATGTCTATGTCTATGTCTATGTCTATGTCTATGTCTATGTCTATGTCTATGTCTATGTCTATGTCTATGTCTATGTCTATGTCTATGTCTATGTCTATGTCTATGTCTATGTCTATGTCTATGTCTATGTCTATGTCTATGTCTATGTCTATGTCTATGTCTATGTCTATGTCTATGTCTATGTCTATGTCTATGTCTATGTCTATGTCTATGTCTATGTCTATGTCTATGTCTATGTCTATGTCTATGTCTATGTCTATGTCTATGTCTATGTCTATGTCTATGTCTATGTCTATGTCTATGTCTATGTCTATGTCTATGTCTATGTCTATGTCTATGTCTATGTCTATGTCTATGTCTATGTCTATGTCTATGTCTCTATGTCTATGTCTATGTCTATGTCTATGTCTATGTCTATGTCTATGTCTATGTCTATGTCTATGTCTATGTCTATGTCTATGTCTATGTCTATGTCTATGTCTATGTCTATGTCTATGTCTATGTCTATGTCTATGTCTATGTCTATGTCTATGTCTATGTCTATGTCTATGTCTATGTCTATGTCTATGTCTATGTCTATGTCTATGTCTATGTCTATGTCTATGTCTATGTCTATGTCTATGTCTATGTCTATGTCTATGTCTATGTCTATGTCTATGTCTATGTCTATGTCTATGTCTATGTCTATGTCTATGTCTATGTCTATGTCTATGTCTATGTCTATGTCTATGTCTATGTCTATGTCTATGTCTATGTCTATGTCTATGTCTATGTCTATGTCTATGTCTATGTCTATGTCTATGTCTATGTCTATGTCTATGTCTATGTCTATGTCTATGTCTATGTCTATGTCTATGTCTATGTCTATGTCTATGTCTATGTCTATGTCTATGTCTATGTCTATGTCTATGTCTATGTCTATGTCTATGTCTATGTCTATGTCTATGTCTATGTCTATGTCTATGTCTATGTCTATGTCTATGTCTATGTCTATGTCTATGTCTATGTCTATGTCTATGTCTATGTCTATGTCTATGTCTATGTCTATGTCTATGTCTATGTCTATGTCTATGTCTATGTCTATGTCTATGTCTATGTCTATGTCTATGTCTATGTCTATGTCTATGTCTATGTCTATGTCTATGTCTATGTCTATGTCTATGTCTATGTCTATGTCTATGTCTATGTCTATGTCTATGTCTATGTCTATGTCTATGTCTATGTCTATGTCTATGTCTATGTCTATGTCTATGTCTATGTCTATGTCTATGTCTATGTCTATGTCTATGTCTATGTCTATGTCTATGTCTATGTCTATGTCTATGTCTATGTCTATGTCTATGTCTATGTCTATGTCTATGTCTATGTCTATGTCTATGTCTATGTCTATGTCTATGTCTATGTCTATGTCTATGTCTATGTCTATGTCTATGTCTATGTCTATGTCTATGTCTATGTCTATGTCTATGTCTATGTCTATGTCTATGTCTATGTCTATGTCTATGTCTATGTCTATGTCTATGTCTATGTCTATGTCTATGTCTATGTCTATGTCTATGTCTATGTCTATGTCTATGTCTATGTCTATGTCTATGTCTATGTCTATGTCTATGTCTATGTCTATGTCTATGTCTATGTCTATGTCTATGTCTATGTCTATGTCTATGTCTATGTCTATGTCTATGTCTATGTCTATGTCTATGTCTATGTCTATGTCTATGTCTATGTCTATGTCTATGTCTATGTCTATGTCTATGTCTATGTCTATGTCTATGTCTATGTCTATGTCTATGTCTATGTCTATGTCTATGTCTATGTCTATGTCTATGTCTATGTCTATGTCTATGTCTATGTCTATGTCTATGTCTATGTCTATGTCTATGTCTATGTCTATGTCTATGTCTATGTCTATGTCTATGTCTATGTCTATGTCTATGTCTATGTCTATGTCTATGTCTATGTCTATGTCTATGTCTATGTCTATGTCTATGTCTATGTCTATGTCTATGTCTATGTCTATGTCTATGTCTATGTCTATGTCTATGTCTATGTCTATGTCTATGTCTATGTCTATGTCTATGTCTATGTCTATGTCTATGTCTATGTCTATGTCTATGTCTATGTCTATGTCTATGTCTATGTCTATGTCTATGTCTATGTCTATGTCTATGTCTATGTCTATGTCTATGTCTATGTCTATGTCTATGTCTATGTCTATGTCTATGTCTATGTCTATGTCTATGTCTATGTCTATGTCTATGTCTATGTCTATGTCTATGTCTATGTCTATGTCTATGTCTATGTCTATGTCTATGTCTATGTCTATGTCTATGTCTATGTCTATGTCTATGTCTATGTCTATGTCTATGTCTATGTCTATGTCTATGTCTATGTCTATGTCTATGTCTATGTCTATGTCTATGTCTATGTCTATGTCTATGTCTATGTCTATGTCTATGTCTATGTCTATGTCTATGTCTATGTCTATGTCTATGTCTATGTCTATGTCTATGTCTATGTCTATGTCTATGTCTATGTCTATGTCTATGTCTATGTCTATGTCTATGTCTATGTCTATGTCTATGTCTATGTCTATGTCTATGTCTATGTCTATGTCTATGTCTATGTCTATGTCTATGTCTATGTCTATGTCTATGTCTATGTCTATGTCTATGTCTATGTCTATGTCTATGTCTATGTCTATGTCTATGTCTATGTCTATGTCTATGTCTATGTCTATGTCTATGTCTATGTCTATGTCTATGTCTATGTCTATGTCTATGTCTATGTCTATCTCTATCTCTATCTCTATCTCTATCTCTATCTCTATCTCTATCTCTATCTCTATCTCTATCTCTATCTCTATCTTTCTCTTTTTCTATCTTTCTCTTTTTCTTTCTCTTTTTCTATCTTTCCCTTTTTCTATCTTTCTCTTTTTCTATCTTTCTCTTTTTCTATCTTTCTCTTTTTCTATCTTTCTCTTTTTCTATCTTTCTCTTTTTCTATCTTTCTCTTTTTCTATCTTTCTCTTTTTCTATCTTTCTCTTTTTCTATCTTTCTCTTTTTCTATCTTTCTCTTTTTCTATCTTTTTCTATTTTTTTTAATCTTTTTCTATCTTTTTCCATCTTTTTCCATCTTTTTCTATCTTTTTCTATCTTTCTTTATCTATTTCTATCTATTTCTAACGTTTTCTATCTTTTCTATCTCTTTCTATCTTTTTCTATCTCCTTCTATCTTTTTCTATATTTTTCTATCTTTTCTATATCTTTCTTTTTTTTCTATCTCTTTCTATCTTTATCTTTCTCTATTTTTCTCTATCTTTTTCTATCTTTATCTATCTATATCTACCTATCGATTTCTATCTCTATCTATCTCTATCTATCTATTTCTACCTTGATTAGTGAGAATCAGCCACTATTTCTCACTAACGACTTCTATGTTGAATGGCGCGCATCTTAACCACTTCGGCTACCTTCGCTCCATCGGCAAACGCAACTTTTTTGCAAGTTAAATCAACTTTAGCCCTAAACATAAAGACTGAACACAATAGTCGCATCTTGCAACCGCGACAAGCCACAGAATGTCAAATTTGGAGAGCTGAACACATTAATATTGCAATAGCTACAGCTACGAGCGGTGAAGCAACGAGGTAAAACTGTTAGCTGCTTACCAAAGAGCAGAAAAACAACAAAAAGAAAAAAGAATTTTTATATTTTAGCTGGCTGTAGCAGCAAAGCTACATTTTGTTGTGTTCAGCATTTGAGAAGCCAAGAAAAGCAACAACACCATCGCACTTTTGTTTTACACATATAATTCTTCTATGTCAATTCTGTCTGCATGCCGAAAATTTGCCACGGTTCGAATCCAGAATTTGAAATTTTTTTTTACTTATTTGTTTAATAACTAATTTATTATAGAATATCATTTTTATAACTAATTAATTATAATAGCATCGTAATTAAAATTAAAAATTACTTCAGTTTTGTTCTCATCAATTAATAAACAAAGAGAATGTCTATAATCGAGACGGCATGTGGTTAACTTTACACACACACATTATACTTATCCGATAGCAACAACAAATTACTCTCTGAAAGCACGCCCATAATGAGAAGCAATGGTGCAAAATACCGGAATGAAAAATGGCGGAATGAAAAATGGCTGATTATAATGCGTAGTGCGAAACATATTTCCACGAGGTCTGATTCTCATTTGCGAGAATGGGATAGCCATAGCAACACCGGTGGATGGCACATCACAGTGTTGCATATTTCGGCAATTAAATGCTGTGGTGAAATATGCTCGTGGTGGAATTTTATTGTGAATATATCCACAACCAAGTTTTTGAGGAGCAATTTTTGCTCTATTTACATTTCAAAGCAATTTTTGTGAAAAGATTTTTTGGAAATAATTTTGGAAAAGTATATATTTTGTATTACCTCTCAACGAGGTAAAACTGTTAGCTGCTTACCAAAAAGTAAACAAATAACAAAAAGAAAAAATAATTTTTATTTGTTAGCTGGCTATAGCTGCAAAGCTGCATTTTGTTGTGTTCAGCATTTGAGAAGCCAAGAAAAGCAACAACACCATCGCACTTTTGTTTTACACATATAATTCTTCTATGTCAATTCTGTCTGCATGCCGAAAATTTGCCACGGTTCGAATCCAGAATTTGAAATTTTTTTTTACTTATTTGTTTAATAACTAATTTATTATAGAATATCATTTTTATAACTAATTAATTATAATAGCATCGTAATTAAAATTAAAAATTACTTCAGTTTTGTTCTCATCAATTAATAAACAAAGAGAATGTCTATAAACGAGACGGCATGTGGTTATCTTCACACACACACATTATACTTATCCGACAGCAACAAGAAATTACTCTCTGAAAGCACGCCCATAATGAGAAGAAATGGTGCAAAATATCGGAATGGAAAATGGCGGAATGAAAAATGGCGGAGTGAAAAATGGCCGTTTACAATGCGTAGTACGAAACATATTTCCACGGGGTCTGATTCTCATTTGCGAGAATGGGATAGCCATAGCAACCCCGGTGGATGGCACATCACAGTGTTGCATATTTCGGTAATTAAATCTTGTGGTGAAATATGCTCGTGGTGAAATTTTATTGTGAATATAGCCACAACCAAATTTTTGAGGAGCAATTTTTGCTCTGTTTACATTTCAAAGCAATTTTTGTAAAAAGGTTTTTTGAAAATAATTTTGGAAAAGTATATATTTTGTATTACCTCTCAACGAGGTAAAACTGTTAGCAGGAGCTACCAGTTGTTTACCATAAAGTAAACAAACAACAAAAAGAAAGAAGATTTTTTATATGTTAGCTGGCTATAGCAGCAAAGCTGCGTTTTGTTGTGTTCAGCCTTTTAGAAGCCAAGAAAAGCAACAACACCATCACACTTTTGTTGTACACAAACAATTTTTCTATATAAACTTTTTCTACATGCCGAAAATTTCCCACGGTTCGAAACCAGAATTGGACATATTTCTTTTACATATTTTATTAACTAATTTATTATAAAATATAATTTTTATAAATAATTAATTATAATATCATCGTAATTAAAATTAAAAATTACTTCAGTTTTGTTCGCATCAAATAATAAACAAATAAAATGTCTATAAACGAGACGGCATGTGGTTAACTCATACACCCAAAAAATTCATTTGCAGAAATTCCAGATAAAGGATTCAGAAGCACGTAGTCTCGTTGGAGAGCTCTGACTATGTACTTTTAAACAAACTAGGTCCCATCATGGCACAAATTGAAGGGTAGTGGCCACTGCACCTTCATTAGTATCAAAAATAGGATGAATATAGAAAAAATGACACTTTTCAAAATTCATTTACAGAATTTCTAGAAATAGGATTGAAAAGCACTTAGTCTCGTTGTGAAGCTCTGACTATATACTTTCCAACAAACTAGGTCCTATCATGGCCCAAGTCAAAGGGTAGTGGCCACTGCACCTTCAATAGTATGAAAAATAGGAAGAAGATAGAAAAAATTACACTTTTCAAAATTCATTTACAGAATTTCCAGATATAGGATTAAAAAGCACTTAGTCTCGTTAGAGAGCTCTGAATATGTACTTTCCAACAAACTAGATCCCATCATGGCACAGGTCAAAGAGTAGTGGCCACTGCACCTTAATTAGTATCAAAAATAGGATGAAGATAGAAAAAATTACACTTTTCAAAATTCATTTACAGAATTTCCAGATAAACGATTGAAAAGCACCTAGTCTCGTTGGAGAGCTCTGACTATGTACTTTCCAACAAACTAGGTCCTATCATGGCCCCAGTCAAAGGGTAGTGACCACTGTACCTTCATTAGTATCAAAAATAGGATGAATGTAGAAAAAATGACACTTTTTAAAATTCATTTACAGAATTTCCAGAAATAGGATTGAAAAGCACTTAGTCTCGTTGGAGAGCTCGGACTATTTACTTTTTAACAAACTAGGTCCTATCATGGCACAAATTAAAGGGTAGTGGCCACTGCACCTTCATTAGTATCAAAAATAGTATGAATATAGAAAAAATGACACTTTTTAAAATTTATTTACAGAATTACCCAGATATAGGATTCAAAAGCACTTAGTCTCGTTGGAGAGCTCTGACTATGTACTTTCCAACAAACTAGATCCTATCATGGCAGAGGTCAAAGAGTAGTGGCCACTGCCCCTTCAAATATGAAAAACAGGGTGAAAATAGAAAAAGCGACACTTTTCAAAATTCATTTACAGAAATTCCAGATAAAGGATTGAAAAGCACGTAGTCTCGTTGGAGAGTTCTGACTATGTACTTTCCAACAAACTAGGTCCTATCATGGCCCCAGTCAAAGGGTAGTGGCCACTGCACCTTCAATAGTATGAAAAATAGGAAGAAGATAGAAAAAATGACACTTTTTAAAATTAATTTACAGAATTTCCAGAAATAGGATTGAAAAGCACTTAGTCTCGTTGGAGAGCTCGGACTATTTACTTTTTAACAAATTAGGTCCTATCATGGCTCAAATTAAAGGGTAGTGGCCACTGCACCTTCATTAGTATCAAAAATAGTATGAATATAGAAAAAATTACACTTTTCAAAATTCATTTACAGAATTACCCAGATATAGGATTCAAAAGCACTTAGTCTCGTTGAAGAGCTCTGACTATGTACTTTCCAACAAACTAGGTCCTATCATGTCCCCAGTCAAAGGGTAGTGACCACTGCACCTTCAATAGTATGAAAAATAGGAAGAAGATAGAAAAAATTACACTTTTCAAAATTCATTTACAGAATTTTCAGATATAGGATTAAAAAGCACTTAGTCTCGTTAGAGAGCTCTGAATATGTACTTTCCAACAAACTAGATCCCATCATGGTACAGGTCAAAGAGTAGTGGCCACTGCACCTTAATTAGTATCAAAAATAGGATGAAGATAGAAAAAATTACACTTTTCAAAATTCATTTACAGAATTTCCAGATAAACGATTGAAAAGCACCTAGTCTCGTTGGAGAGCTCTGACTAAGTACTTTCCAACAAACTAGGTCCTATCATGGCCCCAGTCAAAGGGTAGTGACCACTGTACCTTCATTAGTATCAAAAATAGGATGAATGTAGAAAAAATGACACTTTTTAAAATTCATTTACAGAATTTCCAGAAATAGGATTGAAAAGCACTTAGTCTCGTTGGAGAGCTCGGACTATTTACTTTTTAACAAACTAGGTCCTATCATGGCACAAATTAAAGGGTAGTTGCCACTGCACCTTCATTAGTATCAAAAATAGTATGAATATAGAAAAAATGACACTTTTCAAAATTTATTTACAGAATTACCCAGATATAGGATTCAAAAGCACTTAGTCTCGTTGGAGAGCTCTGACTATGTACTTTCCAACAAACTAGGTCCTATCATGGCCCCAGTGAAAGGGTAGTGGCCACTGCACCTTCATTAGTATCAAAAATAGGATGAATATAGAAAAAATGACACTTTTTAATATTTATTTAAAGAATTTTCAGAAATAGGATTGAAAAGCACTTAGTCTCGTTGGAGAGCTCTAACTATGTACTTTCCAACAAACTAGGTCTTATCATGCCACAAATTAAAGGGTAGTGGCCACTGCACCTTCATTAGTATAAAAAATAGGATGAATATAGAAAAAATTACACTTTTCAAAATTCATTTACAGAATTACCCAGATATAGGATTCAAAAGCACTTAGTCTCGTTGAAGAGCTCTGACTATGTACTTTCCAACAAACTAGGTCCTATCATGGCCCCAGTCAAAGGGTAGTGGCCACTGCACCTTCAATAGTATGAAAAATAGGAAGAAGATAGAAAAAATGACACTTTTTAAAATTAATTTACAGAATTTCCAGAAATAGGATTGAAAAGCACTTAGTCTCGTTGGAGAGCTCGGACTATTTACTTTTTAACAAATTAGGTCCTATCATGGCACAAATTAAAGGGTAGTGGCCACTGCACCTTCATTAGTATCAAAAATAGTATGAATATAGAAAAAATTACACTTTTCAAAATTCATTTACAGAATTACCCAGATATAGGATTCAAAAGCACTTAGTCTCGTTGAAGAGCTCTGACTATGTACTTTCCAACAAACTAGGTCCTATCATGGCCCCAGTCAAAGGGTAGTGACCACTGCACCTTCAATAGTATGAAAAATAGGATAAAGGTAGAAAAAATGACACTTTTTAAAATTAATTTACAGAATTTCCAGAAATAGGATTGAAAAGCACTTAGTCTCGTTGGAGAGCTCGGACTATTTACTTTTTAACAAATTAGGTCCTATCATGGCACAAATTAAAGGGTAGTGGCCACTGCACCTTCATTAGTATCAAAAATAGTATGAATATAGAAAAAATTACACTTTTCAAAATTCATTTACAGAATTACCCAGATATAGGATTCAAAAGCACTTAGTCTCGTTGAAGAGCTCTGACTATGTACTTTCCAACAAACTAGGTCCTATCATGGCCCCAGTCAAAGGGTAGTGACCACTGCACCTTCAATAGTATGAAAAATAGGATAAAGGTAGAAAAAATGACACTCTTCAAAATTCATTTACAGAATTTCTAGAAATAGGATTGAAAAGCACTTAGTCTAGTTGTAGAGCTCTGACTATATACTTTCCAACAAACTAGGTCCTATCGTGGCCCAAGTCAAAGGGTAGTGGCCACTGCACCTTCAATAGTATGAAAAATAGGAAGAAGATAGAAAAAATTACACTTTTCAAAATTCATTTACAGAATTTCCAGATATAGGATTAAAAAGCACTTAGTCTCGTTAGAGAGCTCTGATTATGTACTTTCCAACAAACTAGATCCTATCATGGCACAGGTCAAAGAGTAGTGGCCACTGCCCCTTCAAATATGAAAAACAGGGTGAAAATAGAAAAAGCGACACTTTTCAAAATTCATTTACAGAATTTTTAGAAGTAGGATTGAAAAGCACTTAGTCTCGTTGTGAAGCTCTGACTATATACTTTCCAACAAACTAGGTCCTATCATGGCCCAAGTCAAAGGGTAGTGGCCACTGCACCTTCAATAGTATGAAAAATAGGAAGAAGATAGAAAAAATTACACTTTTCAAAATTCATTTACAGAATTTCCAGATATAGGATTAGAAAGCACTTAGTCTCGTTAGAGAGCTCTGAATATGTACTTTACAACAAACTAGATTCCATCATGGCACAGGTCAAAGAGTAGTGGCCACTGCACCTTAATTAGTATCAAAAATAGGATGAAGATAGAAAAAATTACACTTTTCAAAATTCATTTACAGAATTTCCAGATAAACGATTGAAAAGCACCTAGTCTCGTTGGAGAGCTCTGACTATGTACTTTCCAACAAACTAGGTCCTATCATGGCCCCAGTCAAAGGGTAGTGACCACTGTACCTTCATTAGTATCAAAAATAGGATGAATGTAGAAAAAATGACACTTTTTAAAATTCATTTACAGAATTCCCAGAAATAGGATTGAAAAGCACTTAGTCTCGTTGGAGAGCTCGGACTATTTACTTTTTAACAAACTAGGTCCTATCATGGCACAAATTAAAGGGTAGTGGCCACTGCACCTTCATTAGTATCAAAAATAGTATGAATATAGAAAAAATGACACTTTTCAAAATTTATTTACAGAATTACCCAGATATAGGATTCAAAAGCACTTAGTCTCGTTGGAGAGCTCTGACTATGTACTTTCCAACAAACTAGGTCCTATCATGGCCCCAGTCAAAGGGTAGTGGCCACTGCACCTTCATTAGTATCAAAAATAGGATGAATATAGAAAAAATGACACTTTTTAAAATTTATTTAAAGAATTTCCAGAAATAGGATTGAAAAGCACTTAGTCTCGTTGGAGAGCTCTAACTATGTACTTTCCAACAAACTAGGTCTTATCATGCCACAAATTAAAGGGTAGTGGCCACTGCACCTTCATTTGTATCAAAAATAGGATGAATATAGAAAAAATTACACTTTTCAAAATTCATTTACAGAATGGCCACTGCACCTTCATTAGTATCAAAAATAGGATGAATATAGAAAAAATGCCATTTTTCAAAATTCATTTACAGAATTACCCAGATATAGGATTCAAAAGCACTTAGTCTCGTTGAAGAGCTCTGACTATGTATTTTCCAACAAACTAGGTCCTATCATGGCCCCAGTCAAAGGGTAGTGTCCACTGCACCTTCATTAGTATCAAAAATAGGATGAATATAGAAAAAATGACACTTTTCAAAATTCATATACAGAAATACCCAGATATAGGATTCAAAAGCACTTAGTATCGTTGGAGAGCTCTGACTATGTATGCGGAAAAACCTGTATGATAACTTTACATGATAGTGAGGATTTATGTTATGGAAATGGAGTAATGGATGGAGTATGTGACGGCATTGCGTGACATAGGGCCGATGACCGAAGCATTGAGACGGTCGTGCTTTTTTTGTGCGGCATTTCACGCAGTAGTGTACTTTAACTCTACGCAAGGACTCCAAATTAACAATAAACACCGCGTACGCGATGGTATTTGTATGTGTGTGTCTGTGTTTGTGTGAAGTTCACACTTTGTTTTACTATCGTTGCTGTTGTTGCTTTTGATTTCGAGTGAGACGATCGACGTATACGTATAAAATATACATAAACAATTATAATTAATAGCTCTCGTATTCAGAATTCATTCATTAAATGGGCCGTTTCCTTTGGAAGTGGTGTTAATCCATTTTATGAAAAATGGACTTAGTGATGAGAAAAGTTTTATTCTGGTATGATTTTTATATTTTAATTCAATTTAGAGAATCTTTACAAAATCTATGCATTTTTCATAAAACAGAACATCCCTCCATAAAAATTGCATTGTATTCAAAATGCAAACCTGTAAATATCTCGAAATAAAACAGTGGACTTGTCCACATTTAAAGAAAGCTACTCATATTTATAAGGTTACTAAAAAAATATTTATTCAAATGAAAAATGAATTTGTGTTAAGATTTGGGAATAAATATCTCTTATATAATAAATATACATATCTTTAAATAAATTTCTTCAATACACTAAGATTTATAATAGTTTATGACTATATTACTTAAGGTTTAGAATTGTCTGGACGAGAAATAAGATGAATTTAAATAGTAATTCATATTACTTATTTTTATTGATGATCACAAATTGACAAGATTGTTTTCTTTACATACATATTTGGAATGAATAGTTTTACCAAAAATATTCGTAAAAAATTTATTTTGTTTACTAAAAAAATGAAAATTACTAGAAAATGGTATTAAAACTTTTGGTAATTTTTTTATAAAAAAAGGATCTATGTGCGACTCATTGTTAAGAAGCAGAATAAAGTGTATTGTAATAAATTGTGAAAAATAAACGATATATACAAATAAATATCCTTAAATATCTACGCATTTAGCCGTTGAAATGGGCGTGGCACGGTCTGAAACGACTAAAAATAGTAATAATTCCAATACTACCAGGCCCAGGAAGCTAAAATTTTGTATGGTGAATGTTGCGACCGTTGCCGAAGCGATGCGCGGCTTTTTTTATAAAAGAGAAGGTAAAAGCAATAAAAAGTTAAGAATAAAGCCATGCATGGAAAAATTTACAGCCTCAGCACAGTGAAGCGCAGACAGATACACAAACAGAAGGGAAAATGGCAGAAAAAAGAAAATCGGCAAATCAGCAAATATTTAACAGCTGCTCTTAGTTCGGATAATATGAACACAAAGAACAACAACAACAACAACAACAGCAACAACACAAAAACTTGCTGATAGGCAAAAATTACAAATATGTACAGCTTTTAGAGCAAAACGGAAATAAATCAACACACGGGCGGCGGTACACAGTCGGGACATACGCAAAGAAACATAAAAATAGATTTTTAAGTTTTTAAAAAACAAGAACAAATAATCCATATCTCTTACGAGTACAATAGGAAAAAACTGTGGCGCATCAGCATCACTATCGTCATCAACAACAGATTTAACAGATTAAATTTTCTTGCTGTTTCAACAGAAAATGGCAATAGCGATGGCGATAGCGAAAATGGCAGCTGCAGTAGCAGCGACCTGCATCGCAAACTTAAACAGGTGGTTAGCAACCAAGAATAATAAAAGTACTTTTTTCACTTTTCGATACAAAATCTAGAAAGTATTCGCAAGTATCGTGCGAGGGTAGTCAGTAAATTTTTGAATTTGCCGCGCAGTAACTTTGAATGCTTATGCTTAATGCTAATGCTTAAAAAATTCACTTTTTTCCAAATTCAGGGGGTTGTCTGCTTTTAATGGCTGTCAAACAGAAACTATATGTCGCAGCTTGCCCAAAATTTTACAGCAGTCTATACTTTGAAGTTAATCGACAAAATCAGTACGCAATCATCAATGATTTTCAAAGGCCACACTTATCACTGGGCGGTAATGTTATATCAATTGAATCCCTTTAATTGCTCTCCTCTACTCATCATTTAAAATGTTATTCAATTGCTCTGTTCAAATGCGAAGACGCTACTCTGCTACACTGCTATATTTTTCTCTGCTGTGCTCTGCTTACGTTGTGAACTAACTGCTCTGCTCATCAATTGCTTTATATGTATAATGTTATTTACACTGCTATTCAGTTACTCTGTTGTTTAGCATAACGTTGTTATGCTGCGACGTTGCTAGCCTAAAACTCTATTAAACCGCTCTACGGCATTTAATTAAACCCTTTAATTGAACACATTGGGTAAATAAATTTTGTTTGGCCTATAAGTTTTGTTGTTAGCTTAACTTTCAGAGCGATGAAATCCACTGACTGAATTAATTTGTTGTTGCTTTTGTGTTGTCTGCTTTGTGTTATTGACCGCTTTAATTTACCTCAACAGTGAAATTCGAAATTGAATGAAAGAAAAAAAATTTGAAAATAATTGTTGGCTGCTGGTTGGTCAATTGATATGCTGTTTTAATTTTAGCATTTTCCTATTTCGACTGTATTCTAATTTTTTCTCAAAGGCAAATTGAGAGAAAATTGGAAAAAAATTTAGCAATTGTAAGAGCAACAACGCTTACTCTTGCTTACCTTGCCCCTCTAGTATAGCACTAGTATTTTTTTCTCACTAAATTGTTCTAATTTTTTTCCTCCATGATACAAAAAGAAAATGCTGGTATGTATATCAGTTCATCGGATCGGACCATGAAACCAAAAGCGGAGAATATCAGCAAAGTATGTCACTCTGTACAATGTAAACCAATACCGTTTTTCTCATTAAAAACAAATCCCTTTAAAATCACAAGAAAAGCCTTCATCGTCTCGATGCTGCACTTTTTTTAAAAAAAATAATTACTGATTTATTTTGCTCGCACGCTTCCTTGCGAATCTGAATGCGAATACGAATATGAAGTTTTAAATATTTAACTTCACGGATTGAGAAAAAGGTGGTCCGGTCGTCGATCTGTCGATCAGGTCAGTCGTGCGTGTTTTTCGAATAAATGTGTTTGGATTTTGTCTGTAATTGCTTTCAGGGCCTTAATATCATCCGGACGCAATAATAATGCGCAATTGAGGTCTCAAACTTCCTTCCTTTGGTTTTTCATGGGGTTAAAGGCATTGCCATTACGATCGCCACGGACCAATCAACAACAAAAATAGAGTGAGTTACTCGTATTTCGTTCTCATCGCTTGTAAATTAAAGCCCAGTGAGGCAATAAATCAGCAGGCAGTGTGAAATACACGAAAGCCAGTCACGCACACACCGCCTAAACACCATTACCGGCATATACTATGTATTTCCATCAGTCCAATTGAACTGCAGTCAACCCCGAAATTCAAATTACGTTGACCTCTTTAAGTTTTACGGCTACTACCAACAGCAAATTGTTAATTACTTTGCTACGCCCATTTCTCTGCCCGTACTTTATACCACACCAACACCCACACCCTCAATCGAATTATACAACTGACCCAGAATTTGTGTAACCCGTTCGTCTGCTGTAGATTTTGCGTGTGGTACCGTCACTGTATGATGTACGTACGAGTATGATTGATTTTAATTTTATGAGCTCGATGGTAATGAAAAAGCTTGTAAGAGCTCATTGTTGCACACAAAAAAAGAGTTCAGAAAACTTTAAAAAGCAATTTAGATAAACCCGTTTTCGACGATAGATAATCAAAGAAAAATCTTGCAGTCTATAGTGTTTTTTTTTAATGGAAGGGTTTAACAAAATAAAAGACCACGCCGGCATAATCAGTTTCTAGACTAAAAAATTACTAATAGTTCCTCAATCGTCGTGTTCGCCAACGGATTAGAAGGTATTTCTTTATATTTTGTGTTGAAAATAATAATTGAATGTTTGTAAAGTTTTATAATTTCAAAGAACTTAAATTAATTAAAACAAAAAACACCATTTTTCTCTTTTTGATTAAAGATGCTTTTGCTTCGTTTTAATTTTCAAGGTTTTTTAAAAGCAATCGTAACTATCTTTTAATTTTTTTAAAATAATGTTTATTTAATGAATCAATATTTCCTTATTTTAAAGTCAAATAACTTACATACTTCTTTGTTACCCCTATTATTTATTAGTGCTATTATATTGCAAAATAAAACGAGGAGAAATTAGCAAAATGTTCAGTAGCTCTCGATAAAAGCTGGTTTTCAGCAATCAAAGATTCTAAAACTTATTTAAAATCATTTGTGCATCATGGGGGCCGAAATTTTTTTTTAATTTTTGAATGCATACACAGAGAAAAATAGTACCACATAAAAATAATAAGATCTCCTTATTGAGCGAGATTCTTCATACTTTCATACAGACTTGTTTATTTTATAAGTTTTTGACGTTTTGAAGTTTTGAAAATATGAATTTCTTATTAAAATCACGAAATTTATAAGATTAACTTTTTGTTTCAAAACAATAAGATTTTCTTTATAAAAATAATAAGATTTCTCTATGAAAAAAGCATATTATTTGTATGTTTCAATAAGATTTCATAGTAAAATCGCTCAATAAGGAGATCTTATTATTTTTATATGGTACTATTTTTCTCTGTGAAGAAACACTTCTTATAAAATATCGTCTGTCTGGCCGGAACTTTGAAAGTAATATTTTTGCTGTCAGGTTTACTTCAGATCTATAATTCGTATTAATTTTTTTTACATTGGCGTTGTTTATAATGGACGATCTTTGCTTCTCAGTTGTGAGTACTTTCCGTCTTTATAAATACAATACTTTGCAAACAAATAACAAATAATAGCTTATTACTTTTCAGGCTTGAACCATGAAATTTTGTGATTAATATTCCTGAAATCTGGTATGAATAAAATAAAATAAAAAAACATGAAAAAATATTTTTATTTTTATAAGACTGAAAAAGAATACGATTTTCTTATTGAATATGTATTTTAATAAGATCGTTTTTATGAAAACAGTAAGATTTTCTTATTGATTATGTATTTTAATAAGATCGTCTTAATGAAAAACAATAAGATTTTCTTATTGAATTAGTATTTTAGTATGACTTTCTTTTTAAATTTTAAATTAATCAGATTTTCTCTATGGTTTTAATAAGGCTTCCTTCTTGGATGAAAAGCATAGAGAAATCTGATTGTTTTTGTTCTATTTTATGTGGTGTTTTGGCTCTGTGGAAATAGTAAATATGTACATTGCATTATATTACATACATGACTCTCTTGAATAAACTGAAACTAAATATAAGAAAATACTTTAGGGGCCCGGCTAAACGATTTTGAATCCAGCCCAAAATGGTGTCAGATATCCATAAATGATATTTTACATTGTTTTACTTCAATAAAGTTTCAATAATTTAATTATTTCATCAATTTACGAGTATTATCCATGATGGCATTTTATGACGGCATTTTATGACGGCATAAAAAAGAAAAAGGAAAGAGATGTTAATTTTGTTTGCATAGTATTTTCATGTTTTAAAACTTGTTTAAAACTTTTTAAAACTTATAAAGTTTCTTGGTTTAAATTTATTTTGCAATAAACTGTAGAGGAAAAGAGAGTGTTAAAATGCTTGTGCGATTCTAGTTTGGATAAATGTTTAAAAATAATAAGTGCTTTTGCTAAAGGACAATTTATCTCTATATATAAAAATGAAAGTCCTGACTGACTCATCAACGCCCAGGCTAAACGCTTGGACCTAGAAAGCTGAAATTTTGCAAAGACGTTGCCTTTATGATGTATACAAGCACTAAGAACGCATATTTCGAAATTCGACCCCTAAGGTGGTGAAAAAGGGTTGCAAAGTTTGTATGAGGAATATTTTATTTTTGGTCAGATTTACTTGAAACTTGGTCTTAATACTCTTTGGTATAATTAATCAAATACATATTTCGGCATTTTTCAAAATCCAACCCCTAAAGGGGTGAAAACGGGTTGCAACGTTTGTATGAGGTCTGTTTCATTTGTGGTCGAAAGCAACACACGCTTTCTAACCATTTAACCAGAATGAGCCACAGCTACGCGGGGACGGGCACATCTAGTTAATAATAATGATAATAACAACAACAGCAACAACAACAATGAATACGAAACAAAGTATACAACAACCACAACAGCATTCACATTTCAAAACTGTCGCAAACAGTTACGTTAATATTTACGTTTTCTTCTTGTTAAAGAATGTTGTTAAAGAAGTGAAAATATTTTTACTGGTGTAGGAAGGTAACACAAAAGGTGAAAAAGTGATGCCACACCCACCACTACCTAGAATCATACTCTTGAATAGTTTAATAGTATTAAAAAATTAGCTGCAATGTTGCCATTGTTTTTAATAATCACACATCAAAATGCGCGGCAGATCTATAATGAATACCAGTTGCAATAAATACTTGTTCCACAGCAGATAACCGTTATATAAATTGTTTAATATTACCGATGTGTATGTACTTATATTCGGGTTTTAAAAAAAAAGGGGTACATTCCCATCGGGGGAAAAATGGTTCTTAACTCCCGAAAGGTTGCCGACCCTTGGGCTAGGGCGAAATAACGTTCGCTGGGCTCCGCTAGTAATAATATAAATATTGAGAATAACTGAGTATAACGCTGGCGCGCTCTTGTTATTTTCGTATGAAAAAGAATCTATTTTTGTTGAGGGTTATTAAAGTTTATTACATATGTATATCTAAAATACGAGTACTCATTAGAAAGAGCTCGAGTAAAAATTTAAATTTAATAAATATTAGACGATTTTAACTCAATGCAGTCAATGAGAATTTCTAGTAGAATTAAAAATAAATAAAAGTTAAACAAATGAAAATAATTTAAATTAAATTAAATCAACAAAGTTACTTAAAGACCGTATTTTTCCGTCATTAGAATAACGTTATCGTAAAGTTAAAGTTTCAACGAAGCGGTTGCGTTTTCGCATGCGTTTTTATTTAACTTATGCGTGTCGTTGCTTTTGTTTTACTATGGTGCAGTGTTGCATCTCCATCTCTTTTTTTTCTCTGTGTGAAATGTATGCTTCTGTTTTTGTGCTTCTTCAAAGCTTACTGAATTATTTTCGCGAACTGACTGTCACGTCACGTCACTTACAAAAAACAATTTCGTTGATGTCAATCAAAGTGATGTCTTGGCATGAGTTCTATGACGTATGTCAAATAGAGGGGGGTTAGCCTTTTGCTTTCATCTCTGTGCCTCTGTAGAAATTTGCAAAATGCAAGAAATTTATTAATTCTCGTGATCTTTGGTTTCGGTTTAATTGAAGTTGACGCAAGAAGCAATGGAAGTGACGAAGCGGAAAAAGGTGAAAAGTGTGAAAAAAATATCATTGACAAACTCGCGAATTGTGATAACGCAAATCCTTATGATCCATTCGAGATGATAAAACTGAATGTTTTTGAGGATATATTTCGTTACATTTTTCGATTGAGATGACACTGAGTAGGAGAATTGTGTTGCTTGTTGTTGCTGGTTTTAATGTGATTTGTAAAATTTGTTAGGGATTCAGTTATTTTATTATTCAATTGCTAAGACTTAAACATTTAATAACTCTTTAACTTTATTGTAGATTGTTTGGAATATTAACAAATTGAGTATGTCTATTTTTGGGCGATAATATTTTGAGTGATCAATGATTTAATAAATAAATGAATGATGATGCATCTCTCTCTCTCTTTCTGTCACTCTCTGGATTTTGGGGTTTAACGCGTCCTGTCTTCAAACAAGCGATCACTTTAGTAGCAGTCCATCCAGTCAGTCGATAACCGGATACTTGCTTGTGGTTCCGACGTGGTGAGTTGCTTGGAGTGTCGATAATCAAGTGGCTTTAGTTACTATCATCATCATATTCATTGGTTGTATATAAAGCAAACCCACTTGACATGCTTACACGTTTGACAACCAAAATATTATACAATATGAATTAGAAAACGAAAGGCGGTCACAAGGTATACTATTGTGGGAAAAAAAAGAGATGAAGAAAAGTATGATTGAAGCATCATCATTCTCATTTCGGGGAACAAATTTATTGAAATCGTCGTCAAATTCGATGCCTCTCATGAGATACCATCCATTGGTGGCTTCAATGAATCCTAGTGGTTGGCATTGTTTTTCATGCTATCGCTCTTATTGTTGTTATTGCTGGTGTTGTCGTTGCTATTTTTGTATCATCGTTTTTTATATCGTAATTGATTACAGTTAAATTATTAAAAGAAACCGTATAATATTAAACAAAAAAAATTCTAGAAAGTTGAATTACATATACTAAAATGTATTAACTTTTTTTGATATCCATTCTAAAACAAAACATATTTGAAAAAATCATAAATTAAAAAAAACTAAAAATTTATTATTTCAAAAATATACGAAACAAATAACAAGATTTAAATTTTCCTGGCAATTAAAATATATATATACTTCAATTTTATTGTTATTCTACGAAAAATTTTATTAAATTAAAGAAGTCGAGCATTAAACAAACGTGCGTGTTTTGAAAATATACTTATAAAATCATGAACGTTGACTCTGCATTCTCTTTACTTTTTTTGTATGAGATTTCATCGCCGGAAAGGAATTTTAAAGAATGAGTGAACACTACAGCAATAAAAGTGGAATGCAAAATGAAACCATTTTTCGTCTTTCAATCAAAAGTGAATTAAACTGTATTAAAAAGAGCCATAAAAAATATAGAAGAAGAAAAAATATTAAAAAAACAAGCAAAAATACACAAACAAAATGTAGGTGAAACACATCATAAAAAATCTATTGTATTGAAATCACGTATCGAAAACTCGATAATGTGATTACTCGATAAAGTAATTATTTTTGTTTGTTTGTTTGTTAATCTTTGAGAGAACATGGGTGTTATCTCTGCCTTTTGGGAAGAGTGTGCTGTTATTATAGAATGGTTGGTGGTGCCACTTTGTTAACAACCATAATAGGCGTTTATTTAGGCGTTTTATAAACTTAAAATTTTAGAGTACGTATTAGTATTTTTTCTAGAGTACGCGAATCGGATTAGAATGTGGATAGAATTTTTTGAACGTTTTTCGATATTTTTTTCGAATTTTTTAATAGGAAATTGTTTTTACATTTAATTTTGTAAATTTTAAATAAAATAATAAACAAAACCTTATAAATAGTAATTACACTAATAAAATTCTTTAGAATTTTTATTACTAAAATTAAACTTAACTTTTCGTAATTAATATTACTAAAATTAACTAAAATTAAAAAATGAAATTGAAAGTAAAAGTTCTTAAATTTCTAGCTGACAGAATATTCTTCTCATTTTTACAAGTTAATATGCATATAATTTTTCAACCTATATAATATCAACTAGTATAAAAAGTCAACTTCTGAGGTGAGAAAATATTTGTCCAACCTTTACGGTTAAAACACTCCATTCTGTGGTTGAAAATGTTGATCTTCGGAATTCAAAAATTCAACTTCTTACTCGACATAATATTTCTCGCAGTTACCTTGAAAAATTCAACACAGCAAAAAAAAAATGTTAACATTGTACCTAATATAAAAAAGTCTCAAAGTCAACAAGTTAGAGTTGATGTTTGTAGGTCATTTGATACAACATAAGATGGTGCTTTAGTATGTTAAACCGATTTTCTAACTTATTCTAGATACTTATTCTTAGGTATTTGTCAAAGAGTAAAATTCGCCATAAAGCGTATGTTTTTTGTTTTGGAAATACATTCAGCCTTAGTAATAAAGAACTTTAAACTCGAGTTTTTTAAAAAGACGAGTTTAATTTTGAATCGGTAGTAATTGAAAAAATTTTTAAAAAAAATTAAAATGCTTAGTTTCGATTAAGTCGATTTTAAAGTGACAAAAAAAATGTTATACATATATAAAAAATTTTAAAGTTTGAATTTAAAATAAACTATGAAATCTGGGGGAAATTCACAATAACAGAAATCTTAGGACAAGTTAATAATAACTCCTTTAATGTCGAGTTTTAATAAATTCGCTTTATTACTATGTAACCTTAAAAGTAACTTAGTAAAAAGTAAGTAGAGGTTCGTGGATAAATTCGACTTTAGAATCGACCTTATAAGGGTATATTCACTTCGTTCTTCCGTTTGTAACGTATTAAAGGAGGCATCGTAAATACAGACAAGATGTTATACAAAAAAGATTAATTAACCAAGCCTTTATAAGATGTTTAAAAGAAAGAGTTTGTGATTTTATTAAATCATTTTTAATAGGTTTTTTTCAGCGCTGCTGTTTTTTTTTCGCGAAAAATGATTTTGTTGCTTCTCTAATTACGAATGGGCTACTGACGAAGTCGTTAATCGATGATTAGGAAATACATATTCAATTTCTTTTAGCTGAGATATATTCATTCCTCCATATTTTTATCGTGTTACTTTCTCTTGAACTTCCATCACTTCTTCATACTTCTCTATTTCTTGTTTTTTTAACTTTAAATCATGGCTCGAAGAAATGTAAAGAGTTTATAAGAAAGCTCGATAATCTAAAGGAAATAATGATAAAAAGAATGAAAACTCTGTTGATAAATATTTGATATAGAATAATTTAAATAAAAATCTAATGAATATCTTATTTTATTGTAGTAGGTATAAGTCTACTTTTGACTTAACAAAATATTTTTGAACGTATAAATTTTAAAAAATTTGTCTCGTGGGTTGAAAATTTTAACCTTCGCATATAAAAACTAATTTATGAATTGATAAAATATTTTTCAATTAGGTGCTAAAGTTAAAAATGCAACTCGAAACATATAAATTCAATTAATTTCAGTTGAAAATCATAAAAATAAAATTGAATTAATTGAAAATATTCTCTCTATGATTGAAAACGGCGGTATACGGTGGACAATTTCTTATTTCCACTCACACATTTTTAGCAAAAGTTAAAAGTTGAAGTTTTTATCGGAAGCTTAAATATTAAAGCAAAATTTTTAAACGTATACACTTTTAAGTCTAGTTTAATACGAATATAAGAACTTGCAATTAAAGAGTTTGTAGAATAGAAATAGAACAAAAACGCCTTTTCAAATCAGAATTTATAAGGAAAAAAGAGAAGAGGCATACAAAACTTACCGCCATAAAAGTTGTCATTGAGACATCGGCGAATTTGTAGGCTCGCAGGATACATGGACGCTCAGAATGCATCATGAAGAAAAGAATCATTTTACGATACGAGGCATTACCCTCGTACCAGTTACTATGAAAAGCGGCCAGCATTAATTGGTCGCTCTATAAAAATGAAAAAGAAGGGAAGGAAATCCCAATTGAGAGTAATCCCAATTTCCTTAACTACATTGAAGTACTTACAGCAGTAGTGAATTCATTACCATTATAACAAATAAACAATACAAAGACGAGCAACATCAACAAACCCATAGAATAATAAAGAATGTAAGTAAGTTCAGTGACCATCAGAAGTGAGCAGCTCATCATACAAATAGCAATCGTCGAGGTCATGAAGTTGATCAGAAAGGATATACTAAAGATCTCATTGATTTCCGAAGAAAATCTGTTAAAGATTTTGAAAAATAAATAAACATTTTCTTTAAAAACTTATCTTCTCCTTATTACCTTAACAACAAATTGTGATAATCGATTAATTGCTTCAATTGTTCCGTTGCTTCTACTCGTCTCGCATCTAGGTTTTTAAAGGCATCTGAAATAAAATCAAAGTGTAGCTCCATTTGGTTTATAAAAAAGCATAGCATAAATTCGCCGGCCGTGATAAAGGTCACGCCCATTGTTGAAGAGATCATCTGGCAGATGTAGGCCAAGATATACAATGCTACCGATTTCGTATTCTGCTCGGTTTGCCAGGGATACCAAGTAAACGATTGATAACGATAACTCACATGAGCTTTCGTTGAAGACAGCTCGATGGACATGTTAACCAACGGTGTCGCATTGAACAAACATAGGCCTGATATAAAAGCAATGCCGGTTGCTTTCATCAAACGTTGCGATTTTTTCGCATAAAGCTCTACGGAAAAATAACCGAGATCAATAGCTGTGAAGGAGAGAGAGAGAAGAAACGAAAGAGAAAATAATTATTTTGACTGATTTAAGGTTTATGGGACCCACCCTTCTGACGTCGTTGTTCACCTTTGTCCGTAACACGATTTCCCGAATAATAAATTGTTTTTCGTTGAACTGTTTGCATCTGCGAACTGGGAAAAATTGTCTTAAAAGCTTCAATCAGCTGTGAAATTTTTTCGCTGTGCCAAAAGAGCATGAATATTTTGCATGTGGCTACCACGCAAAGACCCATAACGGCGCCGCTCTCTGACACTTGCAGCACGAAGTCGAGCGATTGACCGGCGCGCATTTTTCGAGGACCCGTCTGAAGTAAATAAATTATCATACCGATATTCTGATAGACAAGATTGAAAGTGCCCAGCCAAAAGAAAAGACGTTTGGCAAAGGTGGTGTTGTGTTGTGGTGCCCCACTCCAGCTGAAAGGCTGGATCATGGCTGCTCGGAAAGCAAGATTGGGTAAAACCATGAAGTCTTTAAGCTGATACGTATGCATTGCATGAAGCCTGAACTCTAAAAAGAATAAACAATTAAGTTAAGTCAACAATAATAAAGGGAATTTCTTACCAGTAACTTCTTTAGCTGAAGACTTTTCGTAAAACTTTGCAAACATTAACTGAATTTTTATAGTTTTTATAAAAGAAATAACGTTTCGAGTTGTTCATAGTAACAATTTGTTATTGCTTTAGTATTTTTTTTTATTTAGAATTTGTTATTGCTTTAGTATTTTTTTTGATTTAGAATTCACAAAGTGAGCCGGCAAACACTAATGTCACCAAATTAAGTCATTAATGACGGCAACAAAACCGATTATAGAATAATAACTTAATGAAAAAGTGAACTTAACTGTTTCAAAAGGGCAAAAAAAAACCAAATTGGAAAAAATCGTTCCCCGAAGCCATTTATTAATAAAATATTAATGTTTATAGTAGCAACAACTTTTTTGAAAAATTGTTGAAAAATTTTGAAAAATTTTTGAAAAAAATTGCCCTTAAACGAAACCATAAAAAATCCGTTTAAGATATTAATCAACGCCATGAATCCTGATTAAGTAGGTCGATACAAATTACAATTTTTTTCTTTATTACTCTGCTCAAGCATAAATACTCACTTTTTGGAATCCTTTCACAGCACATTCCTACACCATATTATCATAATCCCTTCGTACCCTTCCTCGTCGTGTTCTCTCACTTTTTCTTTTTATAGCGCAAAAACCGAGTTTATTCTTCGTTTTAAGTCCTTCGAACCAAAAACTTTGTGTCTGCTAGATTTAAATTGTGTCAGTGGGTTGATAGAGTATATGAGTATAAAACTGTGTATGTGTCTGTGGTGTGTATATATGTGTGCTTGTGGAAATTGTTCATCTGAGGATTTGCGGATACTTTCCGAGGCTGACGGCCGTTTTATTTGCAGACTTTAGACGAGTACAACTTAAGTAAAGTTTGTGTTTGTACTCGTATTTCCATTCATGCGTGAATATTTATATATACATATATGTTAGTGTGTGAGTGTATGTGCTTTTGTTACAACTATTGGAATTGTGTGCAATATCTTTTTGATTCTCAACTCGTGGCCGACATAAGCGTAAACATAGAGCTTTTTAACCCTTCTGTCAATGGCTATTTTAAAACCTTCATATCAATGGAATAGGTCTGGCTGGATCTACATACGATTTGTATGAAAATAACCGGAATTTAGTGAAATAATTGAAGTTTTTTGATTATTTTAAAAATGTTATTGAGTCTTTTTTATTTTTAATAATTGTTTTACATAAATGTAGCTATTATATAGTAAGTTATTGACTAAAAAATGTACTACATTTAAATATCTTAGTGCTATGATGCAAACAAACAGGATATCCGGACACATTGCAGGGAAGATCATGTTATTTTTTGAATTTTGTCATTCGTTCTACATATTCTGCACGAGATTTTCGAACCGTAGTTGTTTTACAGCTACTCGGTTGAGATATTCTACTTCCTATTGGTACTCCGAAGAAGGATCCCATACCATTTCTAACAGCGAACACTACTATTATCCTTGGATTTTTCATCCTTACTTCGATCTGAAGTGTCACCAGCTCCTTAATCAGAGAATACAGATATTTTGGACGAAAATAAATTTCGTTATTTGCATTGTTGTCATTCACGTTTTTATAAATTACTAGATGTACCCGCCCCCGCGTTGCTGTGGCTCATTTTGGTTAAATGGTTAGGAAGCGTGTGTTGCTTTCGACCACAAATGAAATATTCCTCATACAAACGTTGCAACCCGTTTTCACCCCTTCAGGGGTTGAATTTTGAAAAATGCCGAAATATGTATTTGATTAATTATACCAAAGAGTATTAAGACCAAGTTTCAAGCAAATCTGACCACAAATAAAATATTCCTCATACAAACTTTGCAACCCCTTTTTATCACCTTAGGGGTCGAATTTCGAAATATTCCTTCTTAGTGCTTGTATACATCATAAAGGAAACGTCTTTGCAAAATTTTAACTTTCTAGGTCCAAGCGCTTAGCCTGGGCGTTGATGAGTCAGTCAGGACTTTCATTTTTATATATAGAGATGTATGATGCCATTCCTGGAACGTCTAATACATCGGAAAATGCCAGTGGCCATCTCTCCGCTTGTCAAGTGTATTTTCTTAACATTGCGTCCAACTCCTCCTATATATTTATTATAGGAGGTTGTGGTCTTTTTTTTTAACCACTTCCGTGTCGTAATGAATCGTTGACAGTAAAACTCGATCGTTTGCAGCTTCTTCAGCATATCGTTATTGTTATCGTTTTCCTCAATCTCAATCGATCCCCACTAATAGTCCTTACTAAAATCGTCAAAGTGAGAAAGAAGTTTCTGCTGCTACTTCCACAAATCTTCTAAGATATTTCTCTCTTTCTTCTTCGTTCATTCGCCGCCAATTGAATAGCTGTAGATCTTCAGCCATTACAAGCCATAAACAAGTAAAAAGATATTGATTCTAACACTTTCAACTAACTTTTTCTCAATGACAATAATAATGTTTTCACCTTCATTATATACCCTTTTGAACTAAAAAGCTATTACCCAGAGTTTCAAAAATTTGGCACCAGTTTATAAAAAATTTGCAAGTAGCCCAATGACGTACAAGCGCTATAGCGAGAAACTGCAGTTAGTAAGTTCGAAAATTTAGGGGGAAACCCTAAAAAATATATTATTTATAACGGTGCTATAAAAAAGAAATAATTATCTGAGAGACGAAGCTAATTACGACGAAAAATATTGTTTTCAATGAATTATAACAATATTTTTTCATATGATATGTAGGAAAATGTCGCAAGGTCTGGCCAGACCTATTCTGTTGATTCTAGGGGTTGCTGTAGAAAAAACGTGTTTTCTCCTTAAAAACTTGTTTCTTAAATTTTTTTTCCACATCGAACTATAGAAAAAATGTACGCCGACAAAAATGGAAAAGGTCTGGCCAGACCTAGTTATTGACATAAGGGTTAAACCTTTTATTAGCGAAAATTGGTTTGAGAAGAATTTGCTGTAGAAAAAGTTTTCAGCTGAAAAGACTTAATCCCACAAAATTTAAAGTGCGAAAAAAAATTATTTTTAAGCAAAGTGTGATGAAAGAAAATATTATGAAAGAAAGCATCACTGCTGAAACCATAAGCTTTGAAACCATGAGAGGCCACAAAATATTTTTATATTGTAATATATTGCAAGGTATAAGTTCGAGACAATATTTTTCTTAATGCAAACTATATATTCCTCTCCTATCCGTCTCTTATACACGGGCGTAGTAATAATTATCGTATGTAATATATTCAAAAAAATTGAAAAGAATGTTTTTCTCAATTTTTTTTAATATATTACAGAAAAAAGGACAATCTAGTCTGAATACTTAATGGTTGGATGGATTATGATGGTTCGACGGATGTGGTCGTTTATGCAACCGCTGTATGAATGATAATTAAATAAATAATAGTTAGTTGATGATTTTCCATTGGCTGCCAATTTAGTAATAATGATGAATGAATAATAATGTAAATAGGTTTAGGACATCTTATTTAACCAAATTACATTTCAGATTGACACTTATCCATCATAAGCTCATTCAATCGAGCAGAGATTGAAGTCAAGTGCTACATCACAGATATCGTTATAGAAGTATGCCCCCATGCAGGTATATTTTCTGTTGGCTAGTGCTGGGCAGCTGCACAACAAATGCGGGATGGTCCCGTCTTTCTCCTCATCCCTGCAGCTTTTTTAACACCTTTTTAACACCCAACATTTAAAAATTTTCTTTTACATTCTTTATATTTAAAGAACATTCGTTTTTGGTTTAAACAGAATTTAAATAACAATAATGAACATTATCATGAAGTGCCATTACCATTTCAATATCAACATCCGGAAACAGCTGCTGTGCGCCTGGCAAATTACACAACAGATGGTAAATAATAATGATTCCGCAAAGTATGTAATTAAAAATTGAAAACGTTAGCAACATTTCGAACGAGCAAGCAACGATTACAGTCACAATTAGAGCAACAACAATAAATACGCAATGTAAATAAAACCGCTATTAAGCACAAAAACAAACAAATTCATGAACATGAACGTGGCACACCAACACACAAAGCCAACCACAACAAAATATACACCCACCATCGAGGACGACGGCGACGACAAGTTATGCAAACATGTTTGCGGGCGAGCTGTACAAAATTCAGAACTTCGCAATCGAAGTCGACGGACTAAACACCAACCCTTTCTAAAGTTGACTGTTCTTGTGTTAAAAAAATGGGCGTGCTAACTAGAGAGCAGTTAGAGAGGCCGCAGTAAGTAGTGACTCAAGCCATCGAAGTCTTGGGCTGGGAGGCTAGAAAAAGGTCAAATTTAGAACGAAATAATGCACAAATCACTATAAAAGCAAACACAACTGAAAACAAATACGGATACTCGTACAAATATTGTCACGATCAAGCAGCTGCGATTTCTATGCATTTCAAAGCAGTCCCTTGTTGTTGGTGATGTCGCTGCTGCTGTTGGTACTATTATTGTCGGAGCTTGGGGCATTTATCGAAGACATGAAAAACAGTTTCGGATGGTGACAATTCGCATGTTTGAGTAGTAGTAGGTACTTTGTTGTTGCATAACATTTGTGGTGAAATGTCATGTGTTGGTTGTTGAGAATGAAATGGAAGAATACTAAAATATGAATTTTTACGATAGCTTAAGAATTTCTCCAGTTTTAAGGATAATTAAAAAACAAATGACAAACTTTTAAAAAAATATCACAATTTAATCGAAATCTTTTATAAAAAAAGATGGTGCAGCACAGGACTTTCTTTTACGACTATTAATTAGGTTATACTCGTATGTAAAATTCTACAAAACCCAACTATAAAGTGCCCCTTCGGCACAGCCGATTGTAAAAACTAGATGGTAAAAAAAATCCTAAATACAAAATTTCACCTTTCTACGCCCAGCCGTTTTTGAGTTTTGCGAGATACATACATACATACGTACATACGTTACGACGAAAGTATTCAAACTGGATTCAGGAATGATCAAAACGTTCATTTCCGCTGAAATCCGGAATTCTGACATTTTAGCGATTGCAATACTACCTTTTCAGTAAACTCAAAAAATATTTTTTACACAAATTTGAAAGACGAAAATTACTTAAAATATTAAAATTTTTGTAGATTTCTAAAACGGGAATTGTTTAAACAAATTTTAAAACGAAAATTTAGTACAAGTATTTAGTACGAAAATGCGAAGTTCAGCGATATTTTTATCAAAAAGAGTCTAAGATAGTGTCTTTATTAATTCAAAATAATAACATTTTTGTTAGTTTCTAAAACTGAAATGCTTTTGAAATATGTATAGTTCTAGAGAAATCTCATTATATAACAACAAAGTTTCTGTTACAAAATTTTTGTGTAATAAAATTTAAATTGTCTGTTTGAAATAAAGAAACCTTTAAATTTTAGAAAAATTTTAACAAAGATAATAACATAAAATATAACATATATTTTAATAAGATAATAACATAATTTTATCGATACTGAAATGTTTTGATCTTTTTTCTGTAAATAATTATTTTAAAGCTCGCTTCTTCAATTATACTTAGTTGTAGCCTTCGTAGCCGAAGTAAGTTCATCGTATCCGTAGTATCAAATCTTTTAAATCTTCTCTGCGGAAAAATCACACAACTGAACACATACATACTCGTACATGCATAAACATGCCGTGACACCTAAAAAAGAAAATCAAGAAATCACCATTTCAAAACATATTGCGACATTTATTACAGCTGGCTTCAATGATAATGCCAGCGCCAACGAAGACACAATGAAATTCAGCAGGAACATTCTCTTCCATTTAGTGCTCCCTGAGGTAAAAAATGGTCGAAAAAATCTGACTACGCCTACTTTTAAGGTAAATATTCATGCATCCAACTTAAGAGCTGAATTTCTCAGTTTGTAGTCCGGATCTGAAATTGAAATTTTACTGCCGCGTTTTCCGTCTTAGTGAGAGTAATCGCACCAAAAAGAGGCGTGACTCGCCCTCTGGTATATCATACTAAATAATGAAGTGTTTGTTGAAAAAAGCGTTGTGGTAAATGAGTTATTAGATCAAAATTTACTATTTGTAAGTAATATGAATGTTTTTTTATTCTCACTTCGACAGATGCGGGTGTAGGGTATATAAGCTTCGGCCAGGCCAAAGTTAACGCTCTTCCTTGTTTTTGATTACATTGTTATCAGTGTGTTGGTTATGTTGTTGTTGTGTGGTTATGTTGTTGTTGTGATTCTGTGATTGTTACTTGCATTCGCCATAATCGATCGCCAGTTCTTCAAATGCCCCGGGAAATACTCGTACTATTTCTTTCTTTTCTGGTTAAATCGGTCTGTTACTAAGATTCTTCAAAATCGCAATCGTGTAGGGAATAAAATATATCGAATCTTTTGTTATTATTTCCACAAAATATAGGAATAAAAGAATAAAATTATAAAATTATATGAGAAAATATGAAAAAATATCAAGCAAACTAAACGGTCTCCCTTTTCAGAACGTGGTAAAGAATACACGTTACCGTTATCGTAAGATCAATATTGTGTAGATAATATTTAAAATTGAAATGATCTATTGTCAGAGCAAGTTATTGAGGGGTAAGTCTACTCGCCTCCTTCCGAAGGGTTTTTTTAACCAACATCTTATTCGCCTTTCGTCAGATGGTCACTTTATCTCACCTACGTGTATGTTGCGGAGTATAACCAAGTGCCAAGTGGGTGTACTCACCTGGCCTATAAGACAAAAATTATAACATATGAATATTTCATCGAAAGAAAAGTTAATTTACCCATTTTTCAAAATTTTATTTTATTTCATGATAATGTTCTCTTTATGAACTTCTTTAATTCCAAAATTGATTCTATTTTTTCACACGATTTGAATTATTATAAATTCAATTGATTTAAATTGATTTAAATCAATTTAAAATTTAGAAACGTTACTTTTTTTTATTATGATCCTTCCTCTTAACGCGAATGGTACATCTAGCTCTTCATCCCCTGGACCGCTTTTTGTACTATATCCAGATTTTTTAACATTAGCTTGAGTAATATGAACTCTAAATTTAGGCGGTAGTTTGGGTTGAGCTTGATATTGTGGCGGTATCCTTGCAGTTTTTTCTTTTGGATTGTGTTTGGCTGGGCCCACTTGACCGGGTTGTGCGTCCCTAACGACAATTCTACTTGGTCTCTTCTGATGCGGCGCAACTTGAGGTAATATCTTTCCAACCGGTTTTTTACCAATAAACTTGTGAGCTTTAAGCACTTGGACTACATGAGTAGGTGGTGGTTGAACTTTTATACCTCTAACCACAATTCGGTTGGGTCTTCCCTGACCTGGTCTGATTTCAGCTGATTCGCCTCTACTGCCTCTTTGCACTTGAACCTGTGTTAGAACCGTTTTTTTTTCCGCTTTTTGAACCAGTTTTTTAGCCAGATTTTGAACTGGTTTTTGAACCGGTCTTTGACCAGTGAACTCTTGAGTTTCAGGTACTTTGACTACATGAGAAGGTGGTGGTTTGACTTTTATAGCTCTAACCACAATTCGGTTCGGCCTTCCCTGACCTGGTCTAATTTGAGCTGATTCGCCCTGACTGCCCCTTCGCACTTGAACCTGTGTTTTAACCGGGTTTTGAATTGGTTTTTGAACTGGTTTTTGAACCGGTTTTTGACCCGTAAACTTTTGAGTTTTAGTCACTTGGATTACATGAGTAGGCGGTGGTTGAACTTTTATAGCTCTAACTTCAATTCGGCTCGGTTTTCCCTGACTTGGTCTAATTTGAACCAATTCACCTTTACTGCCCTTTTGCACTTGAGCCGGTTTTTGACTCGTGAGCTTGTAGGTTTTGGTCACTTGGACTACATGAGTAGGTGGTAGTTGAACTTTTAGAGCTCTAACCACAATTCGACTTGATCTCCCCTGACTTCGTCTGACTTGAGTTGATGTCTTTTCTGGACTACTACTGATTATCGGTTTTTGAGCCGGCCGTTGAGGCGGTTTTTGATTTAAAATTTTCTGAGGTTTATCTACTTGAATTCCATTCAATGGGACTTGTGCAACTCCAGTGACAATTTGGCTTGGTTTTGACTTTGCTTGGTCTTGTCTGACTTGAGCTGACGGTTTGACCGTGCCGCCTAATTTGTCTATATTTGTTTTATTTTTATCCACTGACGGTGGTGGAACTTGGATACCTGTGGCAGTAATTAGATTTGTCCTGACCTGAGCTGATCTAATTTCACTTGGCAAAATTTGTATTGGTTTAACTTTCTCTGGAATGTCTTCACTTGACACAATATACTTCAGCGCAGTTTGGCTTGTTGGGGCTTTACTTGGCGTTCCTAGGCTTGGCTTCGCTTGACTTGGACCTGCTTGACTTGGTCTTGATTCACTTGGAGACGCTTGACTTGGTCTTGATTGACTTGGAGCCCCTTGAGTTGGTCTCGATTGACTTGGAGCCCCTTGACTTGGTCTCGCTTGTAGTTGGTCCCCGGTCAAAAGACCTGACTGATTTGGGTAACGGTAAGATTTGGTAGGATCTCTTGGAGCCAATATGCACATCTTCACCATTGGTTTTGATTGACGTTTCGCCTCCGGCCTTGGCCAAGTAGGAGTTGAGCCCTTTATCTTGAATGAGTTTTGATTTGAATGAGTTATACTTGGTCTGTTTGCAGCAGTTGAAGCCGTAGCACTTGGCCTAGTCGGAGCTGCTTTGATTTGATTTACATTAACTCGAATTGGACCATTTGAAATTAGAGTATTTGGCCAAGTGGGAGTTGTTTTCGTTTGATTTGATTGATATTGACTTTGTGCTAGAGGCAAAACTGGTACGCCTTTGAGTGAAGGTGGTTTCATCTGAGAGGGTTTTTGAATAGGGACATTGTTTTTTACTACTTTTGCTTCAACCGGTTTGAAACGCACAGTATGTTTATCGTTAACTGTGTATATGATATTTTTTGGAAGTAACTTCAATGGATCTATTTGACTTGGTTTCGGTGGATGTTTAGGAGTTATTGGAGAAGTAGGTTGTTTTTCAAGGGGATTTGGAGGAGGTGCCTGTGCTGGAATTGGTTTTTGTGGTATGGACTTAGACGGAATTGCTTGCTGCGGAGCAGCGATTTTTGGATGAGTTGGTTGTTTTTGAAGAGGTGTTGATGGAAAAACTTTAAGTGGAATTGTTTTCTGTGGTACAGCCTTACGTGGAGATAATAGCATAGGTATGCGTTTACGCGGAGGAGATTTCATGTGTAAAGGTTTATGTGGAATTTGAGGTTTTGGAGTTATGGGTTTAATCAGGGGAGCTCTTATGTGTAAAGGTTTAGGTTGAATTTGAGGTTTTATTAAATGGCCGCTAAGTTTTGGCGGCACATTTTCCCTAAAACGACCCATTACGTTTCCAGCTTTTAAGTAATTTGCGACAACATATGTTAGACCATCACTGAAATGAGCAAAAATTTTTAAATTACTCGTACGCAGAGAATATACTCTCCATCATTGGTCCCTTCACCTCTTAGCTATGCCGATACCCACTTCACTGGTCTCCTTCCAAATCAATTGTGTGAAGTGGCCAGTAGCCATGGCAAATTGGGGATTTTTGAAGTCATAATCTTTTATTTCATCGTACCAAGCCTTAACCGGCATATTACTAGACACTTCTAAGTTTTTTGCATAGTAAATATTTTCGCCATAATCGTTGTTATCGCTGTGCTTCATAACGTTGTTGTCAAGACAGACCTGCAAGGTACATCAGTTTATTTAAAAATTTACTTGGATATAAATTGGATGGTCTTATTCCCTTATGGAATTTGATGACGCATCTTTCGGATTATATTCAACTAGCTGTTGCCCGCAACTTCGTTCGCGAGGAATAGTGCTCGCTCTAACTTAGTTTGATTGAATGATATACATATGTACATATCACAGTCGTTTGCTTGCAGTATGTATAGGTACATACTCGAACATATGATATAAATTACACTTTTTTATTTGGATAGGAGGGGCCCGTTATAGGGTTTCCTTGATAACTCGAGGGTCCCAGAGATACTTCTTGCTTGTTTGTGTCTTACCATGATATAAATTCATTTATTATTGGCATCTATTCTGTCCAGCGCAATGTTGTTAACTTAATTTAAAATTGAGACTGAATTTCCCTACAGTCCTTTATCCCCTATTTAGAGGTTGATTTTTTATAAAATAGGTACCCTATGTCCCTCGTCAGGGTTCCAGCTATCTCCACACCAAAATCGGTGCAGCGGTTCAGCCGTGAAAATGTAACAGACAGACAGGCTTACTATCGCATTTATAATATTAGTATAGATGGGGCTAAAGTATGTTCGGAACGAATAACTCAGAGTTTATGGAAAATTTAGCCACTTAATTGTGAATTTATCATTCAGCAGAGGAAAATCATATGACTCTAACCAACTTGCAACCAATTTAATAAGCGATTCTTTTATGACTGAAGCGTAAACGTTTCCTACAAACCTGTGCCCATATTTTCGCATGTTTGGTCAGTTCTGGATTTAGTTTTAGTGGTGGAACTCCATGTAGACCTCGATATTGATTGTGGGCGTCAAGACACGCCTGCTCATACGCTTTTTCATCGGCATCTAAAGAAATCACTATGGGTTGAGGCAAGGTTTTAGGTGGCGTTATGACATGGCCAGAATGTATGGAACGTGGAACGTTCTCCTTGAAAAGTTTTTGCACGTTTCCAGCTTTTTTGTAATTAGCGACAACATACGTATGGCCATCTCTGGAATCGAAAAATGCATTAAAATTACATAAAGTACAAACTGTTCAATATTGTGTCATTAACCTAGTAGCGATGCCGACCCCCACTTCTGTGGTTTCCTTCCAAACTAGTTGTGTAAAATGGCCAGTACCCAAGGAAAATTGTGGATTATCGAAGTCGTAAGCTTTTATCTCATCGTACCAAAATTTGACCGGCATGTTACCATCGACTTTTAAGTTCGTTGCAAAGTAAATATTTTCCCCATAATCGGTGTCATTGCTGTGCTTCATAGCATTGCCATCAAGGCAGACCTGCAAGGATCATAATTTATTTTAGAACTTACTTGGATATAAAGTGGATGGTCTTATCAAAAGGAAATTGGTTGACGCGTCTTTCAGTTTGTATTCAATGACGGATACAGGCGGATTTCGGAACGAATACTTTAGAGTTTATAGAAAATGTAACCACTTAATTGTAAATTTATCATTCGACAGAGGAAAATAGGATGAACATTTTAGCCATAACCAACTCTTTTTCAGACATTTTATGTGCGATTCTTTCATGCCATGATTGAAGCGTGAACTTTTCCTACAAACCTGTGCCCATGCCTTCGCATGATTGGTCAGCTCTGGGTTTAATTTTAGTGGGCCGTCAGACAAGCTTGTTTGTAGGCTCTTTCCTCGGCATTTAAAGTAAGCGATGAAACGTTATCCTTATAAAGGCCAGACTTGTTTTCAGCTTTTTTGTAATTAGCGACAACATACGTAATGCCGTCCTCTCTGTTATCAGAAAATTTAATAAAATTAGATAAAGTATAAACTCTCCAAAACTGGGTCATGTTTTAGCGATGACCTCGACCTTTTAGCGATGCCGATTCCCAATTCTGTAGTTTCCTTCCAAATTAGTTGTGTAAAGTGAGTAGTTGCCATGGAAAATTGGCGATTATTGAAGTCGTAATCTTTTATTTCATCGTACAAAAACTTAACCGGTACGATATTTTAAATCGGTGAACTTGACATATTACCATCTTTTAAGGACTTTTATAGCCCCTTTATAGCGTAAATATTTGCGCCATAATCGGTGTCTTAAGTTATCACAGTATCACTATCAAGGCAGGTCTACAGGGAGACAAACGAAAGTTCTTGGAGGTAAGCCAATTAGTCTGAAGGTAACTGGATTCAGTTTTGGTCTGCTGAATATTTTACCTCCCTAGAGGTAGGATTTTATTAAGCTTAAGTGGGATTGTGGTGAAAAAACGGCCATTATTTTTGTGGAAGATCGCTCGTTTGCTGAATAATCAACCGTCATGATTGGGTGTCGTTTCATACCGTAACCGAATTTATGTTTTTCGTGAACGTTTCATCCAAAACTACGAGTGGTGTGAACCTTTTCTACAAACCTGTGCCCATGCCTTCGCATGTTTGGTCAGCTCTGGATTTAATTTTAGTGGTGGGACTCCATGGAGAGCTCGATATTGGTTGTGTGCCTGCAGACACGTTTGCTCGAAAGCCTTTTCCTCGGCACTTAACATCGAAGTAGCTCAGAATTGGATTTCTCATGACCAATTATGTGCTGGCTCGACGATCACGATAGAAATTTTACAAATACACACAATATAATATATAATGTTTTTTATTTTTATCTTTTTATATTTTTTTTTCCTCCAAAAAACAGACTGGAATTTGGAATTTAGAAATAACCTTTTGTCAGTTAATTGAAATAAGAAGCGTGGCTGTAGTTGATAACGTAGTAATTATAGGAATAATTTACCGTAGTGGTAAAAGTAGAAGTATTTTAACGTATTGGTAGTAGTAGTAGTAATTTACCGTAGTATAATTTTTGTACTCTCAATTTAGTGGCTTTTTTTTCGAAAACACAGTTTTACACAGACGGAAAAAATTAAGAAGACTTTGGGAAAGTTAGCCTTCCCGTCTCAATGTGGTCTTTAATTCCGATGAAGGGTTCAAGTACAACACAACCTAAAATCAGCAGGGACGAGGGCTCGAGACCAACTATGTTTTTTCAGTCGAGACGAGATCCTAAGGCGAGAGTTGCTTTTTGGACAACAATCTCTTGAAAATATTATGGTCCAAAATTTTATGAAACTTATCGTAATTTATTGTTCTTCCTTCGAATATTTGCTGAAATTTTTAGATTTTGATACTTGAACCGTCTATCAAATATTTTTCGTAAGAAATTTTTAATGGATGTTCGAAGTCTTTACTAATCTCATAGTAGAAGAAACAAACATCAATTTAAAATCTTTTGCAGTTTTGTATTTCAAAATTTTGATTTTTTGGCTAATGCTCTTTTTTTTTAACATAATGCTCCTACGTTACAATTTTTAAGACTGAACCAATAGAAGTTACTTCCTATTATAGTAAATGAAGGCCCCTACTGCTACACCGATAGCAATCAATAGCAATAACAGTAAACTAGTTTCCCAAGGGAAGGATCCTCCTTTCCCTTGACCAGGCGTTCGCGAAGGGTAACTTTTCGTAGAGCCACTCTTCGTAGAGACATTTCGAGAGCCAGTTTTCGAGGAGTTAGTTCTACTAGAGTCACTGGAGTTACTTGAGAAATGACTTGTGGAAGATTCACTTGTCGAACTGAATCTATCATGCGCTGATGTCTCCCGAAATGTTGAATCACTCGATATGAAACCAATGTCATTGCCTTCCAAACCAGGAATTCTGAAGGGAACATTTTCGGCGAATTCTCCTATTACATTCCCAGGTGGATCGTAATTTACGACCACAATGAACAGCATGCCCCTGAAGAAAAAAGTACAAACAGACATTTTAAACGTGTAGTTCGAGCGAGTATGTTGAGTCTGTCTGTTACCTTTTTGCGAAGCCGACTCCGATTTTTTTGCATTCCTTCCATATGAGTTGGGTGAAGTGAATCGCACGGAAATATTCCCGCGGTTGATTGAAGTTATAATTTTTAATTTCTTCGTACCAGACTCCAACAGGAACATCGCCATATAGTTTTGTCGCTCGGACCGTATAGATATTCTCACCAAGACAAGGATTTGGAGAGTGTTTCAGGCACCTCAGGGTGGTCAGTTCCTATTTGGAATTAGTTCAATTTGAAATGTAGCGCAATGGATTGTGTAGGTATCAATGAGAACCCACCTCCGCCCAAGCGTTAGCCTCGTCCGTTAATTCTTCATCTAGTTCCACAGCGGGGCAACCGTGCAGGGCTCGAAATCTATTGTGGGCCTTCAAACATTGTCGTTCGAATTCTCTACGAGCCGTATCCGACATTTAGACTTCCTAACTTCAGTATGTTAAGAGCATGATATCAAAATATATCTAAAATATGCATTAAATTTTACTGTTTCAAATATGCTTCTCAATTAGCATAAAAATAAATGTTGACATATGTATGTATATTTTGAAATAAAAAACAGAGTTTCGAAAATTTATTAAGGAAGAGAGCCACTACTCGAAGAAGTTGTTAATGTCTTATTATACAATTTTTATTCTTGTTTGTTTTTTGTGTAACTTAGGGGGACTATAGTTTTCATTGACGATTCCCGTAAATTTCTATATGTATATTGAGATGACCTCGAAACGTTATACCGACATAAAAAGCTTCTGAAATTCATTATACTTCTAAACTGCATTACCCTATTTAAACTCCAAAATTCTATTTTAACCGATTCTATAGGATTACCATATTATTACAATTTTATTTGCTGAAGAAATATCCCCATATATTTGTAAAGAACTTAGTTATACCATTTAATATTTGTTTTAAAAAAGAAGGTGGCTCTTCCACAGGATTTGTGCTCTCATAATAAACTTTTTCGAAATGTACAGCGTTTTTGTCCTTAGTTGGAGGAATTTCTTTAGAAACGGTTGTTGCGGTTGATGGGGTAGCTTGTTTGGTAACAGGAGTGGATGCGGATGTTAACGGTGGAACTAGGGAAGGAATTTCCGTAGGAACAGGAGCTGATGTGGATGGAGCGCTTTGCTGCGGCAGTACATTTTCTTTGTTACGGGGACTCCATGTGAAAAGCAAATTTCTTCGCTGAGACTGTGGGGTCGTTGGATCTGTTGATGCAACTTTTATGATTGGACCTTTGATTGATTTAGGTGGAACGTTTTTCTTAAAACTTCCCAGCACATTTCCCGGCGGAGTGTAGTTAGCAACTACATAAGTTGTATTGTTTCTGAATGGTTGGAAATGGCATAGGTCAATATCAAAAAATTTAGAGGGATTAACTGCGTCAAACGCAGTCCTTCAGCTTACCGCGTTGCAGCTGCTACTCCTAGGTCTGTAGAATTTTTCCAGATTACCTGAGTGAAATGCCCGGTTGCGCTTGAAAACGTCGCCAAAGAATAGTTATAGTCTTTTATTTCGTCGTACCAGGCTTTTACGGGCATATCACCGGTAACATTAAAACCAGAACCCATATAAAGATTTTCTCCTAATCCAGGCTTTTGGCTATGTTCCAATTTATTGTTGTTTAAAAGGGACTGAAAGAAGAAAAGAAGAAAACGCGTCAAAAGTAGCGTTTGTACGCAGAAGATACGCAAACCTGTGCCCACGCCTGAGCTTCTTTTGTTAGATTGCTATTTATTTTCAATGGAGGGCAACCATGCAAAGCCCGATAATCATTGTGCGCCCTCAGACACTCAATTTCGAAGACAGAACTTTTATCGGTATTCGTCATGACAGGAATTTAAAGATTCGGTGCTGGGACATATTGTGTATACTTCTTCTTAACTTGAACCTGTATACTTGTACACGAAATTTGGCTTTAATTCTTTCTGGCAAATACTCTAACAAAACAAAGCAAATCACGAAATTATGTGTGAGAATGAAAACGAATTTGAATTTTGTTGAAATTAAAAACAAAGTTCTACCAGAATTGATTGAATACTTTTTTGTGTGTGAAAATACTGCTATCATCTCCTTTCACACGTTAAAAATTAGATTCATCTACAGTTTCTGGACTGAACCATATACATGGTTTATTAATGACACCATTCGTAGGTTTGTCTAACAAATTTTCTGAAAGATGAAGTACTTTCTTCGGGTGCAATACTTTCCTGGGGAGCACTAACTTTACCGAGTGTTGTACTTTTCTTGGGAGAGGTGCTTTCGTCGGGTGCAATATTTTCAACGGAGGGCTTCTTTGGAAGCTGTAACTTCCTCGGCCTTTTTAAGAGATTTGCTGATTGAGTTTGTTTTAATTTTAGGCTGATTCTAAAGGTTTCTGTTTATCTTATATTTTCGGTGGCACATTTTCTTTAAATCTTTTGGCAACATTTCCAGCTGGGTCATAGTTTACCACGACAATAGTTGTTTTTTGGCTAAAATATCACAAATTTAAAAAAAAACAAGATTTTATCAACCGAAAGAATAAAATTTTATCACTTTACTTTTTTGCAATTCCGATTCCTAAGTATTTGGTGTCCTTCCAGATCAGTTGAGTGAAATGACCGGTGTTTGGGGAAAAAACCGCCTCTTGAAAATTGTAATTGTTTATTTCATTGTACCAGGCTTTCACGGGAATTTCGCCGGTGACTTGCATACCCTGCGACTTGTAGATATTTTCACCAAACTGCGAATTTTTATTATGCTCGAACATGTTCTTTTGAAAGAGGTGCTGTTTGTGGTGGTGATTGTTTTAATATAACTTCAACTACGTGGAAACTGAACAAAGGTACAAATTTATGTTCTTTACCTTTGCCCAGGCCTGGGCTTGAGTTTTTAACTTCTGGTCCATTGTCAAGGGTGGGCAACCATGCAGAGCTCGATATTTGTTATGGGCCTCAAGGCACTCCTTCTCAAAGGCCTCATCACCGATTGCAGTCATCGCAAGATTTGAGTTGTTGGGGTTTTTGGGATGATTTATTTTTACAAGAACATAAAAAATTTTGAAACGAGTTTTCAGAAAATATTAAAAAAAAACGTAGGGAAGGTTTACATAGTATTTTTTTTTATAATATTTGTATTTCAAAAATAAATTTTAGTGGCGAAGTGGCGGTTCGATGAAGTAGTAACGATCTTTAGGTGCTAAAACTATAATTAAAGGTTATAAAAAAGAATAATAAATGCAATAGTAAGCATTACTTATTTAAAAAAGACAGCTTAAAAGGAATTAAACCAAATCAGCAAAGGCAATAACTACTTTACCACTTTACAAAAAAACCGATTTTATATGCAACCTTTTGCGATGACATGCATTCTGAAAATTTGATTGATAACTTCTGCTATTGAAACTGTGATATCGAATCAACCATAGAAAATTGGTTGTATTCTGATCATCTTCAATTTCATTATTTTTAAGAGTATTTATTGTTGCGCGTCATCTCATATGGGTTGACGTTTTAAAGATTATTTACTTTAGAGTAAAATAAATTTTGATGTAGTCAGAAATGGCAAAAGTAGCATAAACATCAGCGACAGTAGATGCAGCTGTTGCATGAGAAACAGTTTCCTTCTACTCACAAGTAGCAATATATCCATTTGTGCATCCACTCCTCTTCCTCTGACACTTGACATGCTTAAAACCGCTTGAACTCTTGCTGAAGCTGCCGTGGTCTATACGTACATGCATATATGTATTTCTCTTGGCTGCTGATTACTACTAGGTGCTCATGTTTGTTGATTTTTCTTCTTATTCTCTTCATCTATGCTTTTCCGTTTGTAACGCAATAAAGGAGGCGTGGCAGGTATAGAAAAGTATATATATTCTGGCTCAGAATATATCTAGATTGGGACATAGTGGGACTGGCCCATTAGGACACATGCCAGCAGGCTCGGCATGCCGTGTAACGAGGCCTGTCGCAGCTGTCACGACTCCGATGCTAGGGAGTCTGTAGAACATCTCCTATGTCAATGCCCTGCATGGCGCGGATTAGGTACGCAGCGGTGGGATGCATGTTTCCGGAGGGCCTGGACTGGTACCTTATTTCATTAAAGTGGGCCTTATTTCATTTTTTTATGAAATAACGCCCATTTTGACAAAATGAAATAAAGCCCACAATGGTCTTTATTTCATTTGGGCGTTATTTTCCGGAGCCTTCTTTCTGCCTCTGAAGTTTCGACCACATTAAAAAGTTCTTTGGTCATTTCCTTCATCCCTTGCAAAGTTTGATTTGGGGACAAACCGGTTTCGACGATGGGCCAACTTCAATATCCTTCTTCATATGTTTTATGTTGACAGTTACGTCCTGTTAAGTGGTCATTAACAAACAGCAATATATTAGTCTGTTCATTAGAAGCAATATGTTATCTTTCCTCAGTTAGACTGTTGACTAACAGAGATGTGTTAATCTTTCATTATTGACATATTTACTGGTAATTTTCTCAGTAAAAGCAATATGTTCATGTTATTTCTGTTCCTCCTCTCTCAGGTGAATTCTAAAACAAACCATAACAACTGTCTGCAGTGAGTAACAGTAATCTATTTATTAAAAGTTTCTCTCCTTACAATGATCATCTCTTGTTTTGAACAGCTAAATCAAAGAATAGGGATTAAAAGCGAGGCATCTTAATGATTATTATGATTATTAGGCATCTTAACAGCTTTTCTGCTTAGAAGAATAGTCCAAAAAAGAAGCAAAATACCATGGTTTACAAGTATCATTATTACCCTAGTTGTATTTCAGCAATCGGTAGTGCTACGAGTATCACTGCCTTCCACAGCATGCAACAGCAAAAGCCAAATGAGCTTGCAATAGCACAGCACGCCAAGCAGTGAAATTTCAAATAGCAAGCATAGCATGAGTATAAGCATGATTTTATGTGCTGTGCTTGCTGTCTTTATATTGCTTTCAAACTCTGCCTAGAACTTGAAATTTATAAATTTTATGAATTGGTATTAAAAAATATTCCAACAATTTAAATTTGAAAATGTAAGCAATTTTTCTATTTAGGCTTAAAAAGTCAACAACACAACTACTCGTACAACACAACTTTTTGAGTAAGTACTTTCTTTCTATTACTATTGTATTTTTTAGTAAAGTACTTTCTTTCTATTACTATTGTTGCTATGATACTTATTGGTATTGTTGATGGTATTGTGAGACGTTTTCTTAAACAAAAAATTTTATGAAATTAATTTCAACAGAATAAGAAAATACACAATGGCTTATAAAAAAAATCATGAAAGAATAACAAAAGCAAATTTTATAACAAAAGACTGTGGTTTTTGCTGTTGTTAAGGATTTTCTTGTTCTCTCAGTGGTTGCGAATTATGAAATTCATTCTGTTTAAAGCATAATAAATGAGACCGTAGTTAGCAAATTGAAATAAAGACAAAGCGAAGAATGGTGAATAGTGTTGAAATGGAAGGAGAGAAGGAACGAAAACCGATTTGGGTGTAAGAAACAGAAGAAGCAACAGAAACAATAAAGAGAAAACCGATAGTAATGATGTTGACGTTGCTGCAAGAAGGTGCATCATCACCCATTGATGAAAATAAAGAAGAAGGAAATCATAAAGGCGGTTGCTTCGTTAATCTTTTTCACAGTTTTGCTGAAGTGAAAAAAATCGAAATACTTCTGAAATTAAAAAACTTATAGCGCGAAAAAACAAAAGTGTTCGCGCAACTTAAACAAAGAAACGGAAAAAGTTGAAGCAAAAGAAGAAGAAGCCACAAATATAAACTCGTCAAAAAGATAACACGCTGGATAATGAGAAATTTATAAGAGATAGTGAGAGAGTGAGAGAGAAACACAGGGAGGTTGTTTAATCAAATGACTGCTGTTGCTGCAGCAGAAAGAAACCACGATACGTCAAAGTGTAACAACAAAACAGGAAAAAAATACATACGAAATAAATTTAAACAACGAAACTAATTAAAACAACCTGAACAACCGTAACCTTAAATATGTTTTTAAAGATAACAAAACAAAAACGAGAACGATTAAATAATAAAAATTTAAAACTCAACGGAAAGTGAAAGTGAAAAGTAATAAAAGTGAAGCTGATATAGTAAATATTATAAAATGATTGGCACAAAAGGAATATATCGAATGGTGTCGTCAGAAAGGAAAAGAAGGGAAGAAAGTAAGTAGAATGTATTAGTATTTAGATAATTCTCAAATCAATTTGTTTGAATTTCGTATGTGTTTAAGCATAGAGTAAGAAATAACAAGAGGCCGAATCAGCCAAAGTTACTCAAACGGCATCACAGATGCGGGCGGTATGGACGAAGAAACGAAGAAAAGCATAGATGGAATAATACACATGATAGGCGAGAGCACGCAGTTTGAACGATTTCTCTCTCTTTGTTCACGGCCCAAACACTTGCATTTCATTTCAATTACTTGCCCTTTCTTCCGTTTCATTGCGTATTCCGCTCTGTTCTAATGCCGGCACACACACACAATACACATGATAAGCAGAAAGCAGGCGATTTGAACGATTTCTTTCTTCGTCCATCGCCGAGCTAAATGCATTTGATTGTAACCGCAGAACACCGCGATGCGCGAATCTCTCTCTCGTCGCGCGATGCCCTTAAATAGACATCGCGTGACGCTGTTAAAAATTTGTTTACGTTCCATATTTCTAGAAACATGTGCTTGCTTCTGCAATTTGTTCGCCGCCACCAGCCGCTCACCAATTGCCTTACTCAAATCTTGTCCTTCTCCAATATATTTTTATTCCCTAGAAAGAACAGATAGTACAGCACTCCATTGCGCTAAAAATTTTATATTCCGCATTGATATTATATTTGCATTTTAAAAATTTGTGGAAATTTTTTGTAAATTTAACTTTTACTTGTAAATTTGAATTAATTTTGAAGTCTAAAACATATGGTTGTAGTTCACATTTTCTATACAAAAGCAACGAGTAAAAGCAGCGAAACAACAAATCCTCAGGTTTTTCGGTAAGAGGTGGCCATTTTTTTTCTGAGAGTGAGTAAAAACAAAGACAGTAAAAATCAAGAGAGCAGCGCGATAGAATAGATCTATTGAATCGCGACACATCGCGCGATTCTGTGAGGTCAAATTCCTATAGAAAACACATAGGGAGAGTTTTACGCATCGCGGTATTCTGCGGTTACAATGATGCGTATTTCTTATGGCCGAAACCCATAACGGCATTGCAGCGCGCCAGAGAGAACAAAAAGAGCAGATTACGTGTATTTCTTATGGAAAAATGGAGAGGAGCTATTTTGCTTTCTTGCTCGAGAGGCACAAACAGCACGGCAGAGCTTTGGCAGAGCTTCGGGCAGAATACTACAAAATATTCCGACTTTTCTCTCTGAACCAATTAAAGAATGTTGCTTTTTGCGTCAAATAAAGAAAGAACGAAGCAGTGTTGCGTTTTTTGTCTTGAACTTATTTTTAATTACAAAATAAAATAAATATTGTTGTAAAATATTGCAAGGTTAATATGCGCTTTTAACTAAGAATGTCTTCTTTGCTTTTACTGTTATATAGAATTATAAAATAAATTAATTTGGTATAAGTAAACAATAGGTTCCCAGCTCCGATTTTTTTTTTAAATTTTTCGGGTATAACCCTCATCGCCTCTAGTCCAAAGGTAATGAAAGTTTTTACCACTCTCGTGTAGTTTAGAAGTTATAGGCCTTGGATAGCCAAAAAATAAAGTGCTATATCTTCAAAACGATTTGAGATATCAACGTAAAATTAGCGCCGTTTAAAAGTATATTTCAGGGCAGTTCTTTTATCTAATAAGAACTTTTTTGATTACTGCTACTATTATGGAGATAATTTAACTTTTAAAAAAATTTTTAATTCGTTTTACAAAATAACTTTTTTCTTCCTTAAATGACAATTAAGGTATAAAATAGAATCACAATTTTTATAGCCCATAATATTACCTTTCAAACGGTATATAATATGTTTAGGTATGTTTTGTATTTTTGAGCAAATGTGATAGTGCGTTCTATAACAAAAAAGCACGTTTTAGGGTTATAATAAAAATTCATTTAAAAAAAAGGTACCTATTACTAACTTGTTCCAAAACCCTTTTTAATTTTAGTTCACAAAAAGCAGATAAAAGAGGATTTATAATTATTTAATAAAAAACTAATAAATTTCAGTTTAATGATTTAATGATTTAACGGATAACGGATAACTAGATATAAACTAGTATAAGCATGCTTTTTACTTGAAAGAATTGATATATTTCAAGTTTTTATTTTAAACATCTAGTTTTCAACTTCTACCCCACTCACGTCCTTATAATAATTTTTCGCCCTTTTTTCGCCCGTAAAGCCAAAAAAATTTAATTAATTATTCAACCGTGGTTCTCTGTTTTGAGTAGAAACAAAGAAAAAGCTCTCTTGCAACAGTCGCTCTTATGAAGAGCGTAAATGAGGGTAATGGCCGAAACCCATAACGGCATTGCAGCGCGCCAGAGAGAACAAAAAGAGCAGATTACGTGTATTTCTTATGGAAAAATGGAGAGGAGCTATTTTGCTTTCTTGCTCGAGAGGCACAAACAGCACGGCAGAGCTTTGGCAGAGCTTCGGGCAGAATACTACAAAATATTCCGACTTTTCTCTCTGAACCAATTAAAGAATGTTGCTTTTTGCGTCAAATAAAGAAAGAACGAAGCAGTGTTGCGTTTTTTGTCTTGAACTTATTTTTAATTACAAAATAAATGTAAAATAAATATTGTTGTAAAATATTGCAAGGTTAATATGCGCTTTTAACTAAGAATGTCTTCTTTGCTTTTACTGTTATATAGAATTATAAAATAAATTAATTTGGTATAAGTAAACAATAGGTTCCCAGCTCCGATTTTTTTTTTAAATTTTTCGGGTATAACCCTCATCGCCTCTAGTCCAAAGGTAATGAAAGTTTTTACCACTCTCGTGTAGTTTAGAAGTTATAGGCCTTGGATAGCCAAAAAATAAAGTGCTATATCTTCAAAACGATTTGAGATATCAACGTAAAATTAGCGCCGTTTAAAAGTATATTTCAGGGCAGTTCTTTTATCTAATAAGAACTTTTTTGATTACTGCTACTATTATGGAGATAATTTAACTTTTAAAAAAATTTTTAATTCGTTTTACAAAATAACTTTTTTCTTCCTTAAATGACAATTAAGGTATAAAATAGAATCACAATTTTTATAGCCCATAATATTACCTTTCAAACGGTATATAATATGTTTAGATATGTTTTGTATTTTTCAGCAAATGTGATAGTGCGTTCTATAACAAAAAAGCACGTTTTAGGGTTATAATAAAAATTCATTTAAAAAAAAGGTACCTATTACTAACTTGTTCCAAAACCCTTTTTAATTTTAGTTCACAAAAAGCAGATAAAAGAGGATTTATAATTATTTAATAAAAAACTAATAAATTTCAGTTTAATGATTTAATGATTTAACGGATAACGGATAACTAGATATAAACTAGTATAAGCATGCTTTTTACTTGAAAGAATTGATATATTTCAAGTTTTTATTTTAAACATCTAGTTTTCAACTTCTACCCCACTCACGTCCTTATAATAATTTTTCGCCCTTTTTTCGCCCGTAAAGCCACAAAAATTTAATTAATTATTCAACCGTGGTTCTCTGTTTTGAGTAGAAACAAAGAAAAAGCTCTCTTGCAACAGTCGCTCTTATGAAGAGCGTAAATGAGGGTAACTTGGGTCGCGTCACGGATCCAGCCATTGGGTTAGCAGCTTAACTTGGGTCGCGTCACGGATCCAGCCATTGGGTTAGCAGCTTTACCCTTTTGTCTCTTCGCTTTTGTTAACATACAGTTGTTGGTTTGTGTTGGGTAATTTTATGCGTCTGTGTATGCTTTGGTCGTGTGTTTGCAAGGTTGTCGGCGCTTGCGCCGCAGCTAGAAATTTTTAGAACTAAAAATTGAAAAGCGATTTCAAGATTTCTTTATGTTACACAAATCTTGAAATAGCTTTTGTGTGATGTGAGAAATTGAAAATTAAAATAATTATAAGATTTTTTTAAGATTAACGAGATAGTATTTTACGAAAATATTTGAAAGTTTTTTGAAAAATTATTAAATATTATTTATTTCCTTGTGAATAATATGTAATAATTTTTTAAATTTCATATTTTTTATATGAAAAATAATAAATTTTTAATAATAAATATTTAATTTTTCATATAATAAATGTGAAAAAATAAAATAAAATAATTTTTAATTCATTTATAACACTATGTTATATATTTATATAACACTACATATATACGAAGCATACACGAAGCTCATCGCTTATCTTATATACACACACACGCTAAATGACACACAGCCGATAAATGACACACACACATGAATTCAAAAGTCTTCTCCCAAAGAATATACATTGGCTGCGTTCAGGACAACAAGCTGTGTTGGCTTTTTCTTGTCAGAATAAATCATGTTCTCTGAACGCCTTGCTGAGTCGTTGCTGATAAACAACAACATTTAAACAACAACAACACTTCATTGCCAAATTCCACGTGGCCGCCACACGAGAAGGAAATAAAACACTGAAAATGAGTGACAGAGAAGAAAGTTCTGAGCAGATGCAGCATACAAATTTTTGGCTAGAAAAAATGGCGAATGCTTTGTCAGCCCTTCTGACCTTTCTAACCCCCTCAGACAAAAAAACAGCAAAAAGCCAACACAGCTTGTTGTCCTGAATGCAGCCATTGTAAATTCTTCTTTTTCTAGCCATCGCTATCCAAAAAAAGAACACCTGTCATGCAGACGCGAGAAGAGAACAAAAATTTTTCGGCCGAAAATTTATATGGCATGCGTTTTCTACATCAAAAATTGCCAGTTGTTATGGAGCTCAAAATACTCAAAAGTGAGTGAGAAATCGGTCCAGTACTGGACCGACCATGGAAAAATTTTGTTGTTCAAGATTCGGCCTCTTGTTATTTCTTACTCTATGGTTTAAGCAAAGGTTTACGGTTCAGCAAGTTACATACGTACATATACATATCAACAATATGAGTATTAATGCAATCAACCATATTCAAGCACGATGTAGAAATGCCATGCTATTAAGAAAACATAAACGAATCACGGTTTATGTTTTTTTAACTCTTATGGCTAAAAATAGGCCTGGCCAGACCTACAGCTACATTTGCTTTACAAATGCTTCTTCGCATAGATATATTTTCCTCAAGATCATGGTAGTAAAGAAAAAAAAAAACAACTTATACAAATTTAATTTTCTAATAAAATTTTTGTCAAAGCAATCTAATTTTATTATAAACTGAATCGTTATAATTAAAAATGTTCATACGAAAAAGATAATAATCAACAGAATTAGAGACAAAGTATACAAAATCAACCCTAAAAATTACACAAAATAATACAAAGGCATGAAATTTATCAATAAATTGATTAGTTCAATTAGCTCAAATAAGTTCAGCAATAAACCAGAAATTCAGAAAACCACAAAGTCACAGAAACGTTCAAGAAAACAGAGCACAAAGGATGCGTAGAATGGTACAAAGTAAACCGCATAAAGTACATGGCAAATTCCAGAAATCTACCAAGCAGCAAACAAATTTTTAGAAGAGAAATTTCCTTTCAGTTTCAAATGTTTTGAGGTGCAAGGGTTTCTTTTTTCTTTCTCCGAAATAATTCGAAAAAACACCTAAAAACTTATAAAGGAGAGAATGAAATTAAGAGGTGAGAAATAAACATAAAACTGACGACTGAAGGAACAAGAATTGTGAAGGGAAAATTCTCGTTACTTTTCAGACTTTGGAAACTTTTCAATTGGCTAAAAACCAAAAACGTATGAACGTACCAACCGAACGAACTGTAAAGGCTGCTGTCAGCAAATAATTTACTTTTACAAATTTAAAACATCTGCTACTCACACGGACTTCGCCGCTCCTACGGCTACGACTTTTCCATTTGACCTGTCCGTTTTTCGCTCCAAACATTATCGTCTAACGTTGGTTGGCAAAAGAGCAATCTGTTCTGCCGTTACTGGAATCTAGCCTTACTAACGGTCGAGACCAATCTTTGCTCCTGCTGCTTAGTTGGTTGGCAACAAATATTTTTCAAGTCCGACGAAGGATGGGCAGTTTTAATTTATTTTACTAATTTTCTGTTTCGGAGAGTTTTAATACGATCGTTTGGAAAAAAGCAGTTTAACCCTTATGTCCTCCAGACCAAGGGCTGCCATGAAAACTTTGTTGCATTGAAAAAAAATTTAAAGAAACATTTAAAGAAATTTGAAAAATTATCATAATAATTAATCAAATTAATTCATTGATGATAATTTTTCGTACAAAATCCAATGAATATGAATACAAGGGGCCTTTGGCAGGCAGCCACCTTGTTGAACCAAAATATTGGGCAATCGAATACGGCAGGGTGGAGTTCTTTTGGTTCCATCGTGAGCCAAAAAACAACGAACTCTTGGAAACACTTTAAATACTTTTTTACATAAGATTGTTAATGGGTCTTTGCAAGCCTGGTTCGCAGAAGAACGTGGTCTGCACATTAATTAAAAATAATAACACATAAATGTATATTTATTTACTAAATTTGTTGAAGAATATATTGCTTAAGGATACCAGGATTTCATGGTTGTGAGTAAAATATTTCCGAAAAGGCATTCTGAATATTGTTATATGTGTACCAGACCTCTCTGTAGACATAAGTGTTAATAGAAGCGAAAAAAAAGTTAGGAGGGAAAAGGAAAGGTGCAAAAGACTGCCGCGGAAATAGAATTTTTTCAGAAGAAATATAGGAATTTTTATTAATGAACCTTTCGCGAGCAATTCTTTCGCATGCTTCTTTTTTTTTTTTGGTCAAAAAAAGTGAAGCCAATTAAAATATAATTTGCAAATTATTTACAAATGAAGACTGCAATTTAAAAAAAAACTATGAAAAGGAGAAAATACGGTAAATAAATAATTGCTGTCTGAAAAGTTGGCTGTAGAAAGGAATACGGACGGAATGGCATGGTACAAAAAATACACAGTCTCAGAAAGGAGAGACAAAAAAATGAATACACCCATGCAATTAGCCCTCTCTTTCTCCCTCACTACCCGCTAAATAATGCAAAAACAAAACCAATTCAAAAAAGTTTTTTGATGCTAAGTCACTTTTCAAATTATGCCAAACCCGTGAGAGAAAGAAAGAAGAGGTAACGAAAAAACAGTGACCTGGGTGCCGGAACTCTATAAAAGCTATTAACGAAAATCGCAAGCTTCATAAGAACACCAAAATGCAAAAGCTACCACCGGTCTTGGAGCCAAGGCGGGGGGAGGAGAACGCGCAGAACAAAGTAAAAGCTTCTAAGTGTTGAAATGAATTCAACTAAAAACCTCTAATTGTTAAAATGGTATTTAAGTGCGGTATGGGCGTGATGGGTGTGGCAAAACAACTACGTGCTACAGGCCATACAATTGGGAACGATGGCGGCGATGACGACGACGAAACAAAAAGCACTTCGCGATGATTATAAGAGAGGCACGCGAGGAGGGGAATAAATTCACATTGAGGTGAATTATTTTCTAAAGTGTATGAAGTAAGAAAAGCATGTTAAAGTAGCTCAACGAGTTGCTGCATACGTACGTACGTTCGTATTTACAACACAAGCAAATGCGAAAAAAATCCTTGTTTTTAATAATACTTCACTTGACTTGCTTTGACCGACTTTTTATTCGATCTGGCAGGACCTTCACCTTCGTGACATCTTGAAAGCAGAGGAAGTGCTTTATGTCTTCCCTGAAGATGTTATCGTCGTCGTCGTTGTTGTTGTTTTCGTCGTCGTTGTTGTTGTTTTCGTCGTCGTTGTTGTTGTTACTCTACTCGCTAGTGTCTTAATGAATGATGTATGAAGTCTGCAAGTTCTTTTATGTACAATTTTTATGCGCACTCCGTTTAACAATTTTGACTTCAACTCTTCTACACTCCGTTTAGATTTTCTTTTTTTGATGGGTTTTGGAACGAATATCCCTCATCCCTCGCGAATTTTGGTTTGGAGACAAACCGGTTTTGGCGTCTTCTTTCCTCAGTGTGTATTTTTGTTCTGGTTAGTTCGTATTAGAGGACAAGACGTCTTGAAGGCTTGAAACCGACCAAGAAACATTTTTGCTTTGACTGCAGTGCTTCCATTTGATTTCGAATCAAGGCGTAACTGTCATAAGCCTAGTTTTTATCTTACGTCCTATTAGTCCAATGTACATATGTAGCTGTATTGGTATGCACAAGTTAATTTGTTTGTTGATTTGTTTGTACTCAATGTTTGTCTATTGTGTTGGTCTGTAATATTCGTCTCAAGTTGTTTTTTTTTATGTTAATGTCTATGTCTATGTCTATGTTTTATGTCTATGTTAATGTTGTATTTTTTCCTTTGCAATAATGTTGTCCTTTGCAATAACCAACAAAAGTATTCACTTTTTTTCGATTACCTGAAATTTTCCTTTGAAACTACAAAGAAACCACTCTTTTTTGAGTCATTCATTGTCCAACGCACCTTCGTTGATCCTTGCTAAAACCACTTAAGCTGTTAACGGTGCTCATGACGAAATGATAACCAGCTTGGCAACTTTGTCGGGTGTGTTACTTACTTAATTGCTGTCGGTAATAAGTATGCTTGGAGATTTATTTCTTTTTTTTCAACGAACAGATAACGCAAATGCTATACCACGCTTAAGTCGCAGTCAGACTGAGCGAGGTCAATCAGTACTCCTTACACAGTCAGCACAGAAGAAATAATGAAGATGAACGTAAGCGTTTTCAACGTCATTCTTCACGGTTTTTTTTGGTAAATTTTTTTCAGATCACCCAATTTTTTCATGTCAGTTGAGCTGAGTTTATTTTAAATTCTGGTAATAGCCTTGACAATAAGTAGTACACTCATACCTCGCTTTACGGCCTAGATACGTTCCGGAAAAGTTGGCCGTAAAACGAAAATTGAATTTCGTTTTACGAAATAGCAAGTTCGTAAATGCTTACTGCGACGAGCCCTTTCTTCTCCGGGTAAATTTTTTAACCGAGGACTTTTTCTTCTTGGGTGGCTTTTTTCTTCTGATAGTATTACTATTTCTACAAAGGGCGGTCTTAAATACATTGCATCCTGCTACCTGTGCTTGTTACTTACCATGTTACTTTAATAACATGAAAAAAAACTAATAAATACCACGTTACTCACAAATGTATCTTCAAGTCTCTAAAAAAGTATTAGAAGAATTATATTATTATTAATTATAAAAAAATATCATATAAAACTATGATTCGCGATCCATCACGTTCCGCCAAAACTTATAATAAAAAGGCATCAATTGGTGACAATCTGCGCTTCAATCTGATGAGTTGATATCTGACAAATGTGGTGAATCGTGACTTCGTGTACTAAAAAATAACTTTGCTAGTTTTAGTAGATTTTAACGGGAAGGCAAAAAAGGTTGTCGACACGAAGTACGTACACAACGTACATAGTAATTACGAATAATAGACACCAGAAACAGATTTAATCCACTCCAAGTAAGCGGTAACCCGTGTATAAAATGCTGGACCCCCCTTTAAACAGTTTTTGTTATCCACTGAAGATCCTATTCCAATTAGCTCACCAGTAGTCTCCAAAACTAGCGGTCCACCTGAATCTCCAAGGCAAGGCATTGCCATATCCGAATTTACAGACGTGCATAGTTCCTCATTCGCGATACCCAGGTGATAGCAGGCCGCATCTCTGAGGATCATCAGACGCCCCCAATGCAATCTTTTTGCCATACTTACATATCCTGGTATCTCGCCCCATCCACATATTATGGCATAAGCCCCCTCGTAATTGTCGTGTGAAGCACCCATTCGGGGCAGTGGAACGTATGAAATATTCTCATTGAAGTTGGTTCGTGGAATCTTAACCAGAGCGATGTCATTGTACAAATCATGGGGAACAAATGATGGATGGATTTTAATATTATACCCACGTATATCGTACGCTGCTGCAAAACTGTCCCTACAGATGGAACCCAGATGTACAATAACCGATTCGGAGCTAAGGTAATGAAATTACGATTGTGGTTTCATAAAGCAACTGATAGACATACTTGTCAAAGCAATGAGCTGCCGTCAGCAACCAGGTAGAGCTGATAAGCGCCCCGCCGCACAGATATTCAATGCCTTTAAAGCGCACCTTTAATCTTACAACGTATGGAAACTGGCCGATCGCTGCGACATGCCCTCTGGCAATGCGTCCTAATCTCTCCGAACCATTCGCGCATTCAAATATGTTAACACTATTCACAAGCAACATGATGAAGGTAGAGAATCGCATGCTTACATGAATTTCACCCGACTGATTGACTGATTCTTTATGAATACAAGAAAATGCTGATATACATATGTATGTATAAAATCGAACGGAAAAAGTTTAGTCAATAAATAAGTTCAGTATGTAGTTGCACTTACTTTCTTTTTTTAATGTTTTTCAGTGACCAACTAAAGAACCACTAAACTCTCGAACATATTTGATGGATTTATGGGCCTTTTTAAAAATTGTCTGACCTTGGGGTATTTAGCAACTGCGTAAATAACAGGTATCGTAACGCGGATTTTATCGTCAGCGGACAAGTAAAACAACAAAAAATATTTTACTGAATTAAAGAAATTAAAAATATAAAAAAGGTCGTTATTTATTTAGTTACGTAAGCTTTTTTACTATTTACGCGTAAAAGACCACATTTTTTAACTTTTCTACACTTTTGTTTATCTGATGCTAGATTACGTAATATCTGCCAAACTAAATAATATTAGGTGTTAAATTTATAAAATCTTTTTTATAAAACTTAAAACTTATAAACTTTATAAAACTTAATGTAAATTTTGAAAAAAATTTAAGTACATATATATATGTACGTAGTAGTAGTATAGTATATACTAGAGCTGTGCACAAGCCGTTTTAAAACCACTTTCAAAACACACAACGTTTTATCAGTAAAAATTGATAAAACATTTCAGATTTGCACTCATAGCCTTTATTGCTTGTGCTCTGCTGGAAACAAAAACAAAATTGTCAGACGAAAATGACACAGCAGTTTTAATGCCACTTATTGCTAATAGATGTAAGAGAGGATACACACACGAAATGCACATATATATTAAATACATACATACGTTCAGCCGTCTCCTAGGCTTTTAGTTAGAAAAAAAGCATTGCGTGCCTCTCCCTTTTTTTCGTTTTTTTTTTTTTTGTCCATTTTGTGGACCAATTTGTGGACCATTTACAACAAAAACAAAGTAAGAAAAAGACGATAATTACATGGAAAAATAGATAAGAATGGGTTTTGAGTTTAAGCGTACAAAAGAAATTCTTCGTAATTTCTTAATTAGTTTTCAGACGCTTCTGGTGATAACAAAGCACCATCGACAGAGTGGCGAGCGGCGCAAATGCTTGCCTTTCGTTCCTTTGGAGTTCGAGCGGAGGGAAAAAGGGTGAGTTGTTTGCGTTTCTTTCGTTCCTTTGGAGATTAAGCGGAAGGAACGAGAGAGAAATGCATCAACATTAAAACAGCAACTGCAAATTTTCGAACAAGCAGTAAAAATGAATGTCGGTCGGGTAAAGGCACCACAACAGTTGCTGTTTATTGCGATTTTCATACGGCAGTCACAAAACAGCAGTCGTGCCGATTTGTGCCTAGCTGTCTTCAAAACGGCTTGTGCACAGCTCTAGTATATACATATGACGGGTAACTAAAAAACAGAAAGGAATAGTACTGACGGCAAGGACAAAAAAACCTTTGCTACTAAAACTTTACTACTTTACTTTACTAAATGGATGATCCAACTTGAGTTTTCTATATTGGTCACACTGTAAACTATACAGCTGTCAATAATGGCGCGTGTTTGCCACATCAAATGTTAGTTTGAAACTACACATTTACGAAGTGGATCGCATAACCTCCATTCAACGCATTAAAACTATTGTACAGCAACTTATCACCGTTAAGGAATTATCACCGCGCTCATCATCAAAACAGCGCTCATCATCCTTATTATCATCATCGACTTATTCGTTAATCATCAGTAATAATTACTTGCGTTTTCTTCACAATCATTATCAGCAAAACAATGATGACCACTCTCCTTCTCAGCACAGTCACCATGATGGTGACCCTCATAATCTCACTGGTCTTCGTGGCATTTTTTACCCCTTGGATGGATTAGTCTTTGGAGGCTTAGTCTTTTTCTTAGTCTTAGTCTTTTTTTTTACTTCTTTGTTTGAAAAGCGATACTGATACTGATTTAAATACAAACTCATTAATTTGTTAGTGGTTAATTCAATTTGTACATCTCTTAAAAAATCAGCCTTAACCAATAAACTTCGGTGACAATTTTCTTAACGGCTTGTCTGTAAAAATTGTCATCGAAGTTTTGTAGGAAACGCACGGATATATTGTTCGTGCACCCTCTCATACACAATGGTGAAATGTCATGCGTGATTCGTTTATGTTTTCATTAGCTATCCATTAAGTGCTACGAAGATTTGGTGATAAGTAGAAATTTCAACACATAATAATTTTTTTTAACACTACCTTGTCTTCTTCTTTTGCTGCTTCTGTTGTGCCTTCTTCTTCTTCTTCTTCTTTTGGTGTTTTTGACGTCGTGTGATAACAGATTTTCTTCCGTTCTTTTGTGCTTTCGTTGCAAGTGCTTCTTCAGTTGCTCTGTTGGTTTTTGTTTTGTAATCTCTTCCTTTTTAGCAATATATTATTTTGATGATGATAATACTATTTGAAATGTCATTTATTCTGCTGATAAAGAAAGAAAATAACATCCTACTTCTTTTCTTTTTCGAAATTTTTTTTTTAATTTCGAATCAATTTACTTTTTGGTGGTTTCCTTTCAAGACTATTCGAGAGAAGAAAATAGAAATAATAATGAAAGTAATCTTTTGCTAAACTCATTGAAATTCAGTATTTTTTGACATTAACATTTTAAATAATTTTTGGAAATAATTAATGCACTTAAACATTATATTCGTTGGTTGCAAGTTTATCAGTTTTTGGTTAAATCCAAAAAAAAAAAACTGCTAAAACCTAAATTAGATTTTGTAAAAATGTAAGAAAGTGTAAATTTAAAGAAAATAAACCTTATACACTCATTCCTCGATATACGGCCGCTCTTTATATGTATGGCATTCGCTAAATGGCCTTTTCTAATTGTGGCAATTTTTCGATTTACTTATTAGTTTAACTATTTGTTATACGGTTTTTCGCTTTACGGTCAACTTTTAAGGAACGTATCTAGGCCGTAAAGCGAGTTATGATTGTAATTTATGTATGTATTTAAAAATGAATTAGTTTTTTTTAAAATTAATAAAACTATGTATTGAAATTAAAAAACCTTTATAAAATTTAAATTAAAAAAATATTTAAAATCTTAAAAAAATATAAAAAAATTTCACAAGCTAAAATAAAAAACAATGAAAATCTATAGAAAAGGAACATTTTAATAATATATCTCTATATATAACAATGAAAGTCCTGACTGACATTTTATTGTCGGCTTTATTTCATTTTTTTGTAAAAATTTTAAAATTTCTGAAAATGAAATAACGCCCAAAATTACGGCGTGTTGGACTTATTGAGGCTTTTAATCTCTGCCCCGGCCGAAGGCCGGCATGCAGAAGAACCCTGGATAGAGGAAGGCTTTTCAAAAAGGAGATGGTTTTGTTGGCTGAGGGTTTTAATCCCTGCCACGGGCGAAACGCCCAAAATTACGGCGTCGACTGAACTTTAATACTGAAATGAAATTGCAGTTAGCTTTTTTGGATGTAATTCCTTTCCGCGGTCGAAAGCCGCTCACGCAAAAAGACTTTGGCTGCAAAATAACTTGTGCAATGGAGTAAGTGTTGGACTTATTGAGGCTTTTAATCTCTGCCCCGGCCGAGGGCCGGCACGCAGAAGAATCCTGGATAGGGAAAGACTTTTCAGCAAGTAGATGGTTTTGTCGGCTGAGGGTTTTAATCCCTGCCCCAGCCGAAGGCCGGCACGCAGAAAGACCCTGGATAGAGGAATACTTTTCAGCAAGTAAATGGTTTTGTCGGCTAAAGGTTTTAATCCCTGCCCCGGCCGAAGGCCGCCATGCAGAAGGACACTTTGCCTGCGCAGAAGGACCCTGGAGAGAGGAAGACTTTTCTACTTCAAAAGAATAGAATCAGAAAACCTAGAAAGAGACATTTATATAACTCTTTCTAGGTTTTCTCATTTTATTCTTTTCGAAAATGCTCTAATTAACTTGCAGCCTCAAAACCACATTTCCTTACAAGTTGCACACAAAATTTCATTAATATAAATAAATCTAATATCTCAGGAGTATAAAATGCTTTAAACATTTTGAGGTATAGCATATAGCATAGTTATAATTAATCTACACAAATCATATAAAGGTTTATTTTAAAATACCTTCAAAATACCCTGATAATAAAACTAAATCGCACTCTTCCTCTTATTAATTGTTAAAGACTTATACCGTGAAAGGGTTCAATTTACTTTTAAAAAATTTTATGAAAGTGAATTTCTAACGAAGTAAAACTGAATTTCTAACAAATAAGCGACACAATTAAAAATTCTATCATATTTTAACTTTTAAATTTTGTATAAAGAATGACTTTTCCGAATTCCGAAATTCTATGCTCATTCAAAAGTAAAAAATTTGAGTTTGGGTAATAACTTGTTCTTTGTGGTCCTGCTTGGACCTGAATGAATGGTCATTCAATTTGTTTATTCATTCATCCATTTCAGACTAATTTCGAATCTCCATCAACCATCTCTCGGCTCGACTGAACAGAGTGTGCATTTTTTGAAAGCTTCTGCATTGTGTTTCAATAATTTTGAAAATAGTACGAGTACAACCAAGTGTGTGTGTGCGTGCCGCGCGTGGGAGTTTGTGTGTGTGTGTGTGTACGTTGTACTGTATAAGTGCAGTATCTGATTTTTACTACCAGCCTTCATTAGTTTTCATTCAGTTTCTATTTCAGTAGTTACAACAACAACAATTATAAAAACAACAATTTCAATAAAAAACAACTACATGTATACGAGGTCTGTTCAAAAAGTATCGCGAATTTTGAATTCCCGCGGGTTACGTATATTCGATTTTCAATTTTTTTTGTGGCGTTATGTTGGTACTCATGTTCCCCACTTATGCTGACAAGTTCGGCCACTTTAAATGTTCAGTTAATTTTTTACAGCTAGGTATTTTGCTTGGACGTTTTTTGGCTAGTCTTCGACTGGGATAATTGAGCTTTGGTTTCCACGTCATAACTATAAACCCAAGATTCGTTTCCAGTTATGACCCTCTGGAGCAAATTTGGGTCGTCGCGGACAGAGTTCAACATCTCCTTAGCAATGTTATTGCGATGCTGTTTTTGGTCAAAATTGAGCAATTTTGGTACGAATTTCGCGGCGACCCGTCTCATGCCCAAATTATTGGTATAAATCGAGTGGCACGAGGCAATCGATATGTTTAGGTCCTCAGGAACTGCTCTAACGGTGATTCGACAATTGGCCGTTGAATCACTTGGCCGTCGAAATATTATTTTCTTCACTTCATCAATGTTTTTGTCTGTTGTTGACGTACTCGGGCGTCCGGTATGCTCTTTGTCGTTCACATATTCTCGGCCTTCTGAGAACATTTTGTACCACCGATAAACGTACCACCGAACAATCATCATCATCAGCGACTTATTTTGCATTTAAAAGAACTGACAAATTTGGCAAAATGTTGAAAGGAATGACCTGTAAAACCCCTAGCATCTGAAATCTGGCCTTTCATTCTTTAATATCTCTTAATAAATAATTCAAAGAAGGTCATTCATACGGTGGAAAGACTGATACGCCGTGGATATGGTATTTTTTTTATATACTTTTCTATACCTACCACGCCTCCTTTAATGCGTTACAAACGGAAGCACAAAGTGAATATACCCTCATCCTTTCGGGTGTTGGGTTTTAAAATATAAAAAATATTAAAAAGAAACATTTTCTCTGAAGGCAACAAAATATTCTGCCACAATCAATAGTATTAAAAATTGAATTGAAAGTCATACAGTCATAAGTCACGTAACACCCACTCACACACACACACATACTGACACACCGACCCATATACTCACAGTTACTAGTATTGCAATAAATCTTCCTCCTTGTGTCATATTTTGCGCGCGAACCGAAATCTTTGTTACAACTACTGAAAATCGTAGAATGTTTTTGATTTGTGCCATCGCATGAGACAACTAAACAAATAAATACATGAAAAAAGAAAACTGTAAAAATAGATGTAAAACGCAATAAAACGAAAATGTATAAAAAAAGCATAAATACGACAACTAAATTTTAAAAATATTTAAAATAACAAACAAGAGACAAACGAAATAAAAGACAAACAAAGCGGAAGAATATTCAGGCACATGATGAAGGCGAATAAGAACAACAACCCAACAACAAAAAGCACAATAAAGGTAGTGAGCTAAAAATGTTTACCGCATGTTAATGTTTAAATGTTAAACTCCACAAATTGTTTTAAAAATATTTGCCTAAAAATTATGGTGTAGAAAAAATAGTAAAAGTTAACAGTAAAAACTGTCGAAAGCTGTCTGTAAAAGCATTTGATGTCAACCAATTCAATCCAATATAATCAAATACAATACAATTCAATATAAAAACATTTATATTATTTAAATTAATATTTAGTAATTACAACGAATTTCTACAGCAAAAACCTGAATAATAATTTGTTAGAAAAGTCAGACGAAAGATTTTCACTTGCGACTTCTTAATGCTTGACGGAGGAACCAAATGAAATAACACTAAAAACCAAAAAGTAATTAGAGAATGGAGAGGAGAAGAACTTTTCTTTTCGCTTCAAAATGCTAAAATTATTTTGAAATAACTCTCGAAATACAAAGTTAATTATAGAATATTTTGTTATTTGTAGTCGCAATTTCTGAGGTTATCGCCGCATTAAAAAAATGTGGTTGGCTAATTTGAGTTAAATGGCCATCATTTTAAATTTCTTCGTTTCACGACGGCACTACGATTCAGTGACACAGAAGTTGGCCACATCAATCCCACTCTAACCGACTTACCGAGAATAGAATGAAAGCGGATTCCATTAGTATTTTCCAAGAGTTCAAGTCAATGCAAGGATAAGGTTCAGGGAAGGAAAAAAAGAGACATAGTGTGTGAAAATGCTTAGAGGTGTTGAAGGCAGTAGTGTATTTAGGGGGTGGTCCACGGGTCGGGACCCCCAACCTCTGCAAGAAGAAATAGAAAAGAAAAATTTAGTTTTCTATATAGTGTATCACTTTGTTGCTTCTTTCACTATTTTAAAAAAATACTTTTTCTTATAATCTCATAAATTTTGGCATTTATTTTTTTTAATTATACAAACATGCAAAATTGTCTCAACTGGAATGACTTTGGACCCCCGAAAGAATTTGGACTCCCGCCAAAGCAATATCTATATACACCACTGATCGAGTTTTGAGAAGTGAAGTAGGTGTGGCGTGTTAAATCGCACAACCCATGTGGGGTTCTTTGACTTTATGGCTTTAAAAGTTGGAATTGCAATTTGTTAGGAGCGCTAACATCTCTTATATACTCAGAGAGAAACGTGACGTAGAGTTTGTCAGACTCTGTGCGTCTACATAGACTCCACATATAAACGCACTCACAAGAATCTCTCGTTGCCTTTCCATAAGTCCTTTACGATTGTTTGAATAAATGTTTTTAAGTGTTGAACTATTCTGCTCACGTTTTTATGTCCGGCCACCGGAAGTCGTTATAACAGTTGTGGCAACTGATGATGATCGTGTAGATTTTCAATTGTACCTCTACGCTTGTTCCTTTAGTTCTTGTTTGCAATTAGCTTATGTAAGTGGATTTCCCAGAAAGTTTACGATTTGATCTTTTTCCTTCGTAAGTTATGGATTTGAAGTCATAAATAACACTCACTGTGAGTGAAAGAGAAGGCAATTATTTATCAATTTATTTTATCTTTTATTTATTTTATCTTAACCTGAAATAGTGTAAAATTTCTTGCTAAGAATTGCTAAGAAATTTGACCAAAGCGAGAATGAAAATAGTCGTACGTATATTATACTAGATGTACCCGTCCCCGCGTTGCTGTGGCTCATGCTGCTTAAATGGTTAGAAAGTGTGTGTTGCTTCCGACCACAAATGAAATATTCCTCATACAAACGTTGAAACCCGTTTTCACCCCTTCAGGGGTTGAATTTTGAAAAATGCCGAAATAAGTATTTGATTAATTATACCAAAGAGTATTAAGACCAAGATTCAAGCAAATCTGACCACAAATAAAATATTCCTCATACAAACTTTGCAACCCCTTTTCACCACCTTAGGGGTCGAATTTCGAAATATCCGTTCTTAGTGCTTGTATACATCATAAAGGAAACGTCTTTGCAAAATTTTAGCTTTCTAGGTCCAAGCGTTTAGCCTGGGCGTTGATGAGTCAGTCAGGACCTTAATTTTTATATATAGAGATGAAAAAATTTTTTCTTAATAGTATTGATCGGCTTTATTAAAAAAGTCTATGTCGATTGCGTTTATTTTGCTTTTGAGGAACTTAATTTATTAATTTAACAGATTAAGATTAGGTCAGTAGCGATTGCTGATTTTTGTTTTTTTTAAATGAAATTTTTAACAAAAAATTTAATTTAAAATTAATTTTAGCAGGTACAGCCACCATACACGCAAACTATAGAGTCAACTAGTTGGAAAACTAACGAGTTAATTTACCGGTAAGCTACTTCCATTTTTATAAGTAAACTCAATAAATTAAACTAATTAATTTATAATTAATAAGTTATATGTCATTTTGCTCTAACAACCTTTTTATATATTTAAATTTATAAATTTACTCTTCAAATTTAAAAAAAAATTCTTCTTCCTTTAAAATGGCAAAAAAAAAAAATCGAATAACGGAAGTCACTATAAAGGAAACAATAAAAACCAAATGAAAATCAGAAAGAAAACATAAAGCGGAAAAAAAATTTAAATAAAAAACGCATTAGTACACAGAGCCAAAACACCACATAAAATAGAAGAAAAACAGATTTCTTTATACTTTTCATTCAAGAAGGAAGCCCTATTAAAACCATAGAGAAAATCTGATTAAAACTTAAAAAGTTTTAATTATATATTTTAATTATTATATTAAAATACAAATTTAATAAGAAAATGTTTTTGTTTTTCATACAGACGTCTTATTAAAATATATGTATATTCAATAAGAATATCGTATTGTATTCATAAAGACGATTTTATTAAAATACATATTCAATAAGAATATAGTATTGTTTTCATAGCGACGATCTTATACATGTTTAATAAGAAAATCTTATTGTTTTCCATAGTCTTAATAAAATAAAAATAATTATTTATGTTTTTCTATTTCATTTGATTTATCCAAGATTTTAAGAATATTAATCATAACCCTCACAAAATTTCATGGTAAAAGCCTGAAAAGTAATATGATATTATTTGTTATTTGTTTACAAAGTATATTGTATATATAAGGACGGAAAGTACTCCATTATAAAGTCCATTATAAACAACGCCAATGTAAAAAAAATTAATACGAATTATAGATCTAAAGTAAACCTGACAGTAAAAATATTACTATCAAATTCCGGCCAGACCGACGATATTATATATAAGAAGTGTTTCTTATTAAAAGAAGTATGTATATAATAAGAATTCTTCATACTTTCATACAGACTTGTTTACTTCATGAGTTTTTGACGTTTTGAAGTTTTGAAAAATACGAACTTCCTATTAAAATCATAAATTTATAAGATTAACTTTTTTTTTTAACACAATAAGATTTTCTTTATAAAATTAACAAGATTTCCCTATAAAAAAAGCATATTATTTGTATGTTTTAATAAGATTTCATAGTAAAATCGCCCAATAAGGAGATCTTATTATTTTTATGTGGTACTATTTTTCTCTGTGTAAAAAATTCAATTGCAATGAATTGAACTGAATTGAACAGAAATAAAACTTGTCTCTTTCAACATATTTCTTGACCTCCTTTTGAGGAGTTTCTGATGGGAAGAGGAGAGGAGTTGAAGAAGGGAAAGGATTAGAAGCGTGGTTCAATTTTTTTTTTTGCTTTTTCCAAATTATTGAAGTTGAAAATTATAAGCGATTACTAGCACAATAGCACAGCTTAATTGTCGATATAATCGAAGAGGTCGGATTAAAATCACTTGAGGTTACTACTTGTACCACTTCCTTCACCCTTTCGCCCTCACAACGGGTTTTCTGCACCCTCTATTTCATAAAAAAAATCAAAGATCAGCAGATTTGTATAAATTAAAAATGAATAAAATCAAAGGAAATAAAGCAAAAAGAAACTAATAAAACCTTCGGTTGAATAAGCTTTCAGTTTTGATCTAAAATTGTGCATGCTTAGCAGGAAAAGGGAGCGAGGGAAAGAAAGAAAATGATAGGGAAAAGAAATGAAGAAAGGTTTATAAAATTTACTTAACGAAGCATGGAATAGTTTTGCGCTCTATTTAACTTCTCAATGGCGAAGAATTTAAACTGGCCACCAAACCTTGTAGGCCAACTTTTAACGCCACAAACCGCCTTCCCCTGTTTCTCTTCCCCTCCCCAGTTCTCCATCCACCACTCCCTTACCGGCCACCCATTTACACCACCTCTGGTGCGACTATGCTGCAGCTTCACTTTTCAACTTTGTTGATGTATTCTTACTTAACAGGCAACATTTTTTCAGGTCCAACCGCAACAACAGCCACAATAACCGCATGAATGACACGCACAGTATAACAATCACTATATATTAAAAAAACAATAACAAAAATCGTAGTAACCAAAACCCACCCAAAAAAACCTTAGAAACAAACAACGTGTTCTGTGTCATTTTGTCGCTTGCAAAAAATGCTGAAAAAACCAGCTCCTCCAACAAACTTGCACACACACAAAATATTTTCCCCGCAAAGCCGTTACCTAGAGCCTTTGTCAAGCGGGGCTTACGTGCTCGTCGCACGTTTCAGTTTTCAAGCTGAAAAGATTTAAAGATACCGTTAATGCACTTGCACTCGTTACAAGTTGAACCCATTTTCCTGTTTTCATTGATATGTACATATTTTTTGTCGCTAGTTTCAATTAAAATGAAACATAGTCGTGAAAAGTATTGCAAAAAAATTGTATTAAAAGATAAAACTAAAAAGTGCCATTTGAGTAGAACAATAAATTGTAACAATGTTAAAAAAAAAAACCAGTAAGAGCGTTAACTTTGGCCTGGCCGAAGTTTATATACCCTACAGTCGCATCTGTCGAATTGAGGATAAAAAGAGCATGTGACGCCTACTTTCATATCACTTACAAATAGTAAATTTGTACTTATTAACTCATTTACAACAACGCTTTTCTCAACAAACACTTTATATAGTATGGTATACCAGTGGGCGTGTCACGCCCATTTTTTGTGGCGGCATTGACATTTCAGCCTTAGATCCGGAATACAAGCTGAGAAATTCAGCTCTCAAATTGGATGCATTAGTCAGATTTCTTCCATCTTCGACCTCAGAGAGCTTTAAATGGAAGAGAATATTTCTGCTGAATTTCACTTCGACTCGTTTTCCTGTAATCGTGATTTTTGACACCAGTGGGCGGACCACGCTAATTTTTGTGATTATATTTAAGCCTGAGACGATGGACTCGGGAGTAAAATTTTAGCTTCAGATTCGCTCTACAAGCTGAGAAATTAAGCTATAAGTACGGGAAAATTTATATTTTCTGTAAAAAGTAGGCGTGACACTGGTTCCATTTTTTTATTTTCAATACCAAACAGCCTATGATAACAAAGAATTTTCGTGCCAAATTTGATGGCGATAACTCTATTCGTTCTCCCGTAATAGTGATTTCTACGAGAGACAAACAGACAGACAGACAAATCACGGACAGACATGGCTAAATCGACTAAGGACGTGATTCCCAACCAGAATATACATATGTACTTTTCTATACCTGCCACGCCTCCTTTAATGCGTTACAAACGGAAGTGGTGGATATACAACCTGGATATACAAACAAGGTGGATATACAACCCTTCGGGTGTAGGGTATAATTAAAGACAATAGTCACAAGAACAAGAACTATTTCATGGTACACATCAACACATTCGCACATACATATGTATAGTGGTGTAGTATAATTCTTTATGTGTATGAGAGTGGTTCTCGAATGATTGTGTAGTCTCAACTCACCAGTAACAGAACAACAACAAACACCAAGATTGCATTGAGCCCACGGCCCAGGCCACACAATGCGCCGCACAAAATAATAAAACATTGAGAAAATGAAACACATTCCGAAAGTTCAAAGTTGAAATGCTTTGCAATGCAACGAGGTGAAGCGTATCAACTGGACAACCATAAATCAATAGAAAAGTAGGCAGTAAAGAAAAACGACAATAACGAAAGTACAGAAATATGTACCTAAAGAAGAATGTTGCTAGTATTGAATTTATTTAATGCTTGCAGTATGAAGAAAATTTATGAAGAAATAATTAAGGAAAGGACAAATTTTAAAGTTAAACACTTAAAAAAATTGATGATGATAGGCGTATAAAAAGAGAGGAAGAAAAGGAAGAGGAAATAAAAACAGGAAGACTAAAACTAAAACTTATTTAAGATTTATATAATGAGATATACGGTTATATCCTTTTCCAGACCATTTTCTGGATATTTATTAGATATTTATGGATATTTATCGGATTTTTGGTAAAAAGTGGCAACATTTTTCAAGAACAGAAGAGCGTAGGCCGTGCTGTCTAGCTTGATTCGACAACAATACAATTCGCCGTTCATCAAATTGCAGGCTCAATAAAGGCAAACTAGACATCAACAACAGCTACTGTAATAAATACAATATGAAAAGGAAGGAAGGAAGGAAGGAAGGAAGGAAGGAAGCACAAGAAGGGAAAAAAGAAACAATAAAAGGGATAAAGTAAATAGTGAAGAATGAAATAGACGTAAAAGTAACACTTTGTAATAAAACCCACAAGATAAACTAAAATATAATCACGTAGGTACAGTTACTAAAACTAGAACGAGACCAAAGAGAAAACAGAATCAAAAGAGATTATAAACTAAAAAAAATTAACAGCATTATTTTTTTGCTTTTTTCATTTTCGGGTTTTTGCTGGCAAACAATAACAACAATGGAATATAACAATAGAAAAATCCATGCGTTTTCTACTTGTGATCGCTCCCGAATAATGCTTTCAATCTATATAATAGTAGCTAATTAGAAGTTTTACAAAAATATTATATACGAGTATGTGCAATATATTAAATACTAGCTGTTGCCCGCAACTTCGTTCGCGTGGAATAGTGCTCGCTCTAACTTGTTTGATTGAATGATGTACATATGTACACATCACAGTCGTTTGCTTGCATACATACTCGTCCATATGATATACACGACACTTTTTTATTTGGATAGGAGGGGCCCGTTATAGGGTTTCCTTGATAACTCGAGGGTCCAAGAGATACTTCTTGCTTGTTTGTATCTTACCACGATATAAATTCATTTATTATTGACATCTATTCTGTCCAGCACAATGTTAACTTAATTTATATTCAGACTGAATTCCCCTACAATCCTTTATCCCCTATTTAGAGGTTGACTTTTTATAAAATAGATACCCTATGTCCCTCGTCAGGGTTCCAGCTATCTCCACACCAAATTTCACCAAAATCGGTGCAGCGGTTTAGCCGTGAAAAGGTAATAGACAGACAGGCTTACTTTCGCATTTATAATATAAGTATTATATTAAATATTTATACAATAGTTCTACACAGAATAGTGTTAAATTGTTCATATTACTTTAATGCAAATAAAAACCTTTACCGAAACTTTAGAGAAGTTTTAAGTGAAGATTTTCAATAATAAAAGATGCATTAGTTTTAAATTAATAATTTGAAGGCAAAGTATTTAATAGTTTATTTACGTAATTTTTTTACGTTACAATGTATTCTTAGATATAAAGTGGTTTGTAATAGTTTTCAAATCAAAAGCACTCACACACGGTGATGATCCATTAATTATTTTCTTGTCAACATCGATAGGTAGTAGCAATACAGAATGGTTAGTAAATACAGCAACGTAGTTAAGTTCAAAACTTTTGGTCTTAAAGTAAAGGAGAAAAGCTCAAAATAAGGAAACAATCCAGTAAAATTGAGGTAAAAAAAACTGATATGAAAAAATAGGAAGATTTAAGAAAAAATACAATTGCCACAATTTTTATTTAGTCGTTTTTCATTGTTGTTCTTGTTGTTAAATACATGTTTTTATAGTTTTATCTCATCTTTTGCAAAACCATTTCAAGGACTGTGGCTGAGCTACTAAAAAAGATTTCTAAAAATGAAAGCCAAAACTAAAAAAAACTAAAACAGAGAAACTAAAAAGAAAAAAGAAAAGAAACTTAAAAGAGAAAATAAAAAAGCTTTTCTCTCAGTTTTTCTCGTTTTTATACCCTACAACTTACGTATACCCTACCGTACCTACCCTACCCTATACCCTACATGAGGGTATATTCATTTTGTGCTTCCGTTTGTAACCCATTAAAGGAGGCGTGGCAGGTATAGAAAAGTATATATATTCTGGCTCAGAATTACCTCCTGAGTCCGACTGAGTGGACTGAGCCCTGTCCGTCCGTCTGTGGAAATCACGATTACGGGAAAACGAGTGAAAGCATCATCATAAAATTCAGCAGGAATATTGTCTTCCATTTAGAGCTCTCTGATGTCGAAAATAGATAAATCTGCCACCCGCCCACTTTTTCTCCTCACTTCGGCACATGCGGGCGTAGGATATACGAGCTTCGGCGTGACCAAAGTTAACGCTCTTGTTAAGGTTCATTTTAAGCATTCACTCTCAAGTACATACTTCGCATGCAATTTTTTTTTTAACAGAATTCATTCGTTTAGAAGTGTATGCGAAAGCAAACCAAAATGGTCTCTATTCGAATTCAAGTTGTTTTTAAAAAAATTACTTCACAAAGAGGAACACAAAAACACAAACGTGTTTTATCCAAACACACCCTCACCAACACACAATCAGCAAAACTCAGCAGACAGAATGCGTTTATGGAATCAACAGAAGCAACCACAAAGGAAAGGCAAAAGAAGAAGATGAGAAAGTGTAGAAGAACAGAAGAAGATGAGTAAGCGCGAAAATATAGATAAGTTTCCACACGTACGGATCTAGCAGTTTTAAGGTACCACCGACGACGTCCGCTTGCGCTAGCAAGCAAAGCAAGAGCAATGAGTCTTTTCAGTGCGTTGCGAACACATATATGTAATTGAAATACATACATATGTATGTATATACGTATTTATATTCTAAGAAAAAAAAAAGAAACAAAAATAGCAAAAACAGAAAATATGAAAGAAAAAGTGTTCTTCCAAAGAGGAGTAGCAGCCTCGCAAAAGTGCATAAAAACATTTGTAAAAACCAACCAACCAAAAAAAAGCACAAAAAAAAATCAACAACACAACAACAACATCAAAAAAGGCAAGTTTGAAGAAGATTTTAAAGGATCATTTTGTACTTTTAAATTGCAGGACATTCGAAAATACTTACTCGTACTAGAAAGCAAAAGATAAACTACAATAAATGTTTAATGACTTCATGTTCGGTCTGGGAAAAAGGTCTAGCAATAGGAAGAACAGCAGGCATTAGGTATAGGTAACTCTTTTTGAATTCTTTTTTATACCATACATCCAAAGGGATAAGAGTGTATTCACTTTATTCTTCCGTTTGTAACGCATTAAAGGAGGCGTGGCAAGTATAGAAAAGTATATATATTCTGACTCAGAATAACCTCCTGAGTCGATTTAGCCCTGTCCGTCCGTCTGTCTGTCTGCCCGTCTGTGGAAATCACGATTACAGGAGAAAGAATGGTATCGTAAAATTTTATTTCCGGTTCTACGGTCTTAGGCTAAAATATACTCTAAAAATGGGCGTAGTCCGCCCACTGGTACACCCTTCTATAGAATGGGGTGTTTGTTGGGAAAAGCGGTGTTGTAAATGAGTCAATAGATCAAAATTTACCCCCTGTAAATAAAATAAAGTAGGTGTCACCCGCTCACTTTTTATTACTTCGACAGATGCTGGTGTAGGGTATATAAGCTGAGGCCAGGCCGAAGATAAAACGCTCTTACTTGTTTTTAATTGGTTTTTTATTAATTTAAATTGTCGTATCTGTAATATTTATAAAATTACAAAAGATTGTTGCTAAAGTTGTTGAACAACCAGCTCGTACAACCAATCAACCAGTTCTTCGACAAGTACGCAATCAAATAAGTTCTGGACGGTGATTTATCTGTTAACAGACTGCTTGTAACGACTAATTAGCTGTATTACTACAGAACTGTTAGTTGACTACTTAACTGTTAATTGACTACTGAAATGTTGCTTGACTACTAAATTGTTACTGGATCACTGAACTATTGTTTACTGAATTGTTGATGTACTATTACTGATAGTAGACTACTAAGCAGCCTACTAAGTAGCAGTAGACTACTAACAACAAAATGTGAACTATTTTTATTTAATCTCACCATAAAATAAGCGTAATACCAAAAAACAAAAAAAAAAAAAACAAAAAATTATAACCAGAAAACTTAACGAATGAAATGAAAGAAGGTATTAAATTTCGTCCTATATAACGACCTAAAATGTTAAGGTCGTAATAACAAAAAGTGCAATGAAAATTTCGTAACGCATTCCAGTGCTTTACAACAGGATCAACAACAACAAGAACAATGACACTTTGCTTTAGTTGTTCCTTCGCAATAAACTTTTTACAAAAAATAACAATGTAAAATGATTGTAGAAAAGATATTGCTTAAAAAAATTATTTGTAGCCAACTGACGAGGATTTAAAAAAACGATCATGTTAAACTGTATCAAAATTGTTGAAAAGTAAGGAATTAATAAACAATAAAAAACAACATACACAAAGAAAGAATAATGTAACAAACCAGTCACGAGCAACAGAGTCCACAAAGTTACAGCTACTGAAAGTTTTTGAAGAGCGGACGGCAAAAAGTCTTGGAAGAAGAGGAAAACCCTTAGAGAAAGAGGAAATAAAAATAGCTTATATGTATTGTATTAATTTTAAATGAACAAAAAGAGAAAAAAAAAGGCCTCGAAAAAGATATAACAGGTTTTAAATGAAAAGAAAAGTTCACTAATAAAAATTATTAGTGAATTAAAAAATTTTATTACAATGCAAGAAAAAAATGCTACTAGAAATATTTGAAATATTTCTTCAAAATTAATAAAGAAACTGCGAGCAAAAATGCAGCAAAACGTTTTAGAAAAAACAAATATAAGGAAGATATTAAAAGTAGTTATAAACCAAACCAATGCAATTGCAAGGAAAAAGAACTAACAAAAAAAGCAGAAACTGAACAGCTGTAATTTTGTTAATAACACAGAAATCGGTTGTTTAAGATGATGATAATGATGGGTCATATAATAAATAAAGATAGCGTTAGTAACAACAAAAACTTAAACAATAGGCGGACACAATGGCAGTAACGGCCACAACAACAATAACAATAAAATGGTGCAGTATAAGCAATGCAGAAGTGAAAAGAATACAACCAAGAAAAGAAACCAAACGTTCAAGTAACCAGAAAATTACCAGCATTTAACGTAATAATAATAATAAGAACAAGAAGAAATAGAAGAGGGGAAATGGTGAGGAGGAAAAAAAGTCATATTGTCGCCGGCTTCGACTTAAACCATAAAAACCACAGCAACAATAAAGACAACTATAAGCTGATGAAAGGTCTTAACACGAGCTTAAAACACTGCAAGCAATAACAACAATAACAAGAAGAGAAGAGCAGCAAGTAGAAGAACAACAAAAACAACCACAACAGTAACAACAAAACCGATAGCAACAACAATGATAGAAGATGAAGAAAATCGAAGCCATTTGCTAAATTGCCATGAAATTTAATCAAAAAAAAATCCCGTATAACACCGATAGCAAGAGAGAACGAAAAAATTATTTTCATTAATATTTTCGCAGAAGTTAATAATTTAACTCGTATTAAAAACAAATACATAAAATTTGGCTACAGAAGAAACTTTTACCGCAATGGTGCGAAGAGAGTTCAAAAATTCCTCGTGCTCTCACCAAAACTATTTAGCGGAAGGATAAGAGATCATTTGTTTTAAGTGAAATGAGAAAAAGTTTGAATTAATTTTTTTAAAAGGTGTTTATAAATTGAAAATATTAATAATAAAAAAAATTACTATTCTCCCAAAAAGTTTCATTAAAATATTTCATTTTTATTTCATACTAGTTATACCCGGCCTCGCGTTGCTGTGGCTCAGTCTGATATAAAATAATAAGTGGAAAGGATTTTGAAAAAACTTCAAAATTGGAACTTCTCAAATATGTTTTTTGACCGACTTAAAAAAATTAAAATCAAAATATTTTAACATTTTGATTTTATTTATGAATTGTTAAAAATATTGTTATACTCGTACTCGTATATATGTATATGTATGTACATATATATATATGTATACTCCCTTTTACTATAAGAACACGCGCGTATTCGAATGCAACGTTTGTACATTTTTACATTTTTTTACGCATTTACATTTTTTTATATAGATTCTTAAGTTTAAACTCAAATTTCTTTATCACTCAAGGGTTACTCTACCTCAACGAATTTAACCTCATAAATTAAAGACCTCGTCTGGAAGCAACAAACATATATATTTAACATCAGACGGTTAAGTATGCTTTCCAAGTACATACGTCCTAAGGCACTTCCGCAGGCGACAGTTTAGTTCTGTTTTAGCTGCTGTTATTTTAGAGCCATGTTGCCATTGCGATAAAAGAAAAAAATACCAGCGTCAAAATCGCCACCACCTCCATCAAAACAAGGAACACTAGAAACTCTGATTTATGCGAATTAGTTTTTTAAAGAGTTGAAGGGATGGGAATAAAGTTTCTCTAATGGAATAATGTTCGAGTAATAACAGAATAACATAATTCTTAAGAATCGATTTTTGCTCAGGCTTTTCAAAATTTCGTCTAAAATATTACGGATATTGTCCGAGCTATTCAGGGTTTATTGCGAGGTAATTGTAATGTAGTCTGGACTATATGTATATAGTCTGAGCTATTTGCCGACTCAAAATTTCGTCCAGGATCTTGTCCGTATTATGAAGGATTTGGTCTCAGATATGAGGATATAAGGAATGTGGATTGGATTATTTTGGATGTAGTCTAAGCTATTTGAAATGTAATTTTTGCTATTTTTACTGAACTCTGACTTATTTGGGATGGCCTATTTGGAATTTTTTGTTATTTCAATATGAAATTTTAATCAAATTATTAAAAAATAAAATCAAAAAGTAAAATCAAAAAATAAAAACAAATTATTAAAATTATTCTGTAACTTATATTAATGATTAAAACTGCAATTATAATTTATGGCTTGCTTGGCTTGATTTATTGCTAATTTTAGACTCTTTGTAGTTAACTTTTTTGTAACAAAAGTTTCTAATTAAAAGTGATAACGACTACGAATTAACAATTACTTATTGCTTTCCACAAAAAAATCATATGTTTTTTTAACAGTTCATGCCAAATAAAAATAAATAGGTAAACTGATTTTTTTCGTCATTATGGAAATTAGCAAGCAATTAAAAGAACAATGCGATCGTTTAAAAAACCACTCAGAATCCATTACCCATTTTTTAAAATTTGTTTTTATTCAAATAATTCTTTTTTTATGAACTTAAATAACATGAAAAATCTATTAAAATAATCTATTTTTTCCAAACAAATTCCGAAAAAAGTTACACCGAACAACACCTTTTCAATCCACATTTAAAAAACCAACACACAAAAAACTATAAAACAAAACCAACGTTACACTCGCAGAGTGTAAAAATTCTTTAACAGCATAAAAAATTAAATCCTTAAGATTTTAAAAAATCTTTAAAGCAACAAAAAAGCTGTTTTTTCATACAAAAGTTAAAAATAAAATAAAAACTGGACGCTTGGCAGTAAATACAAAAATTATGGCCGGAACAACACTTTTGTTCTTGGTGTTGTTATTGTTGCTGCTGCTGTTGTGGTTTTTGCTTTTCGGTTGTTGGCGATCTTGTTATAATGCACTTAACGATATTGTTGTTGTCGCCTTTACTGTTGTTACTGCGGCAACGGAAGTCACTTTTGCAGAGGAAGCTGCTACCCGTATCGTTATTGGTGTTATTGTTATTATTGCCTGTAGTTAATGCAGAAAGAGATTTTACAAATTTTTACACATTAAGTGTTCGCATGTGTTTTAAAAATGAAAAAAATACTTTACGAAAAACTGATGACTTACCAAATGGTTTTTCAGTGTATGTAATTTTTTATAACAAAACCGCAAAAACGGAAAATGAAATTTGAAAAAAGAGGAAATTAAAACAAACAAAATAAAAATAAACAGAATGCAATAACCAAGTTTGAGGAATTTTTAGGAAAAGTTTATCCAATGTTTTGCTCATTAGTTGCGTCTGGCAAAAAAAAAATAAAAACAACAACAACAACAGAAATAACAGCAAACATCAGTGCAACTAAAACAGCGGCAGGAAAAATTAAACAAAAAAAAATTAAGAGCATACGAGAAAGAAAATATAATAAGTACAATAAAAAATATAAACGAGCAGAAAACAGAAGTACAGTAGAATCTCAGAAAGATGAACGAATAAAAAACTTGGCTAGTTCATATTTTTGAAATGTTCATCTTTTCGAGTAGTAAAATGTTAGTTCAAGATTTTCATATATTGCACATATGTACAAACAATATACATATGTATGTATATACATATATACATACATATATAGTATGAAGAAAAAACAATTCAGGGAAAAAAAATTTCAATTAATTAAAGAAATATAAATATGTATACATATACATAGTTCACATATGTAATATACACGAAATTTATTAATTTTTTTTTTTTTTTTAAATTATGAATTTTTGGTTGCTGCCCAGCAGAAAGTTGCTTGTATATGGCCTTCTCTTTTAAATTCCGCAGACTTAAAATTGTAGAGACCTCGGCTACACTTTGCTCTGCAAATTTTAGGCATGTATTGATGGCTGAAATCGCTTTTGCTGGTTTCACTACATCGGCATCCGCTTTTTCGGTTGCACTTCTCTCTGGATATGCAAGGTCCTCTATACAATACAGCAGAAAGTTGTTTGTGTATGGCCTTCTCTCTTAAATTCCGCAGACTTAAAATTGTAGAGACCTCGGCTACACTTTGCTCTGCAAATTTTAGGGATGTATTGATGGCTGAAATCGCTTTTGCTGGTTTCACTACATCGGCATCCGCTTTTTCGGTTGTACTTCTCGCTAGAGATGCAAGGTCCTCTATACAATACACAATACACACTATGGTAAAAAGTAGCGGTTAAGTACCGTTTTCAAATTGAATGTTTATGTACATTCAGAATATAGCGTTCATGTTTTTGAGTACCAAAAATTCTGCCAGTTCATCTTTCAGAGTACTGCAAGGTTAAAAATATTCCGTTCATCATTCTGGGTAGTTCAACTTATAGAACCGTTCATCTTTTAGAGATTCTACTGTATCACGAATTGCAGAAGCGAGCACTCGAAGAAACACACAAACACACTTGCAAAAGAGCACAAACACACACATACACAAGTATGTATATCTACCGGCAGGTTCACATTCATATAAAAAATTTTAAATAAAAACCCAGTAGTTCATCCCAGTAGATCATATCTCCAAAGCATCTTCGAAGAATCTTGCACGACATATTGGTCATCGAAGACATTTTCTTACTTACATTACTTACTTACATAACAACCTGCAGGATGACAACCTGCAGGTTCCCCATAATGTCCACATGAGCACAATTTGCATTACTGTGTCCCTCACCATGTCGCCAAGAAAAAATTACTGACAACAAATAGGAATTTGTCTAGGAATCGACGACAATGTCACCGACGAAGCTTTGAACTCTTGGGAAGCATTTACAATGTTCACAAACAGAAAAAAAAAGTACAGTAAAGGCTAAAAAAAGCATTGTCAGACTATGATTATAAAAATTAATGAGCCAAAGGAAATGGAAAATAATGAAAACCGTCAGTAAGTGACTAACAAATTGACAGAAGAAGAATCATCTTATCAGCAATAAAAATTTTTCATATTTTATTGTTAGAAATTAGTTTTGAGAATTGGAGAAAGCCTTATACTTATTATATACTTATATAATAATGAATAAAGAAAAAGAATGACAAGTAAGATCGTTAACTTCGGTCCGACCCAATCGTTTATACCCTTAACCCGTAGCACCCGAATCGATTTTGAAAAAGTGGGGCGTGCGTTTTCGTTTCATTTTCAGATAATAGATGTCGATATTTAAACCATAGATTTTCCCAAGAAAATCCCTGTATATGATATACTTCAGGCGTATAGGATAGACATAAGTAAGTCGATCATGCTCACGCCCATTTTTTATGAGATGTTTTTCCCCAACGCCGGAATAAACTTTTAACTTGATATCTGTACTACAAGTTCAGAAATTTAGCTCTAAAACGGAAGGTTCGTTAATTTACTATAAAAGTAGGCGTGGTACTGATCGGATTTGCCATAATTTTCTTTCCAGAATGTATGTATGTTTACATACATATATGTACATATGTAGGTATGTATAATCAATAAAAAACAATTGAATAAGAAAGACGTTAGAGAATTAAATAATAAAAAAGAATTAATTAATTGAAAATATATCAGTTCTATTTCCTTCTTCGACTATTAAGGGCTAGGATGAATAAGAAATCACTTTTACTTTGGTATTTTTTTGAAGGTTCGAAAATAATTTATTGTTATATGTCAGATTAAGATTGAGGAAATCAGAAGATAAATACATACGCGTATTTTTTAAAGCATGAAATCTTGAATACTTTCCTCTTTATTGTTCTCACTATATTTCAGTGTCTTTCGAATTGTTTGTAATTTATAAACTAAAAACCAAATCTATAAAATAAATAAACGTGATCAATTTTCTTCGCCATCATTGTCGTCAGTACTTAAGTAGCTTTACGTGTTGTTGATTTTTATGAGTGGATTTACTATTTTTCACAGACGACTTGGTCGAAATGTGAGTTGAACGAGTTCCAAAACAACCAAACAACACAGCAACTAACCGCGCGAGCAATCGAGTAAAGACTCCACCAAAGTAGTAGACCATCCCCAACAACCCCAACAACCGACCTGACTCGACTCATCGACCGAGACTGCTGCACAAAAAAAGTTGCTGCATTGTTACTACAGACGGCAATTAAATTGTAGCTGCAAGGTAAACCAAAACAACAACAAATACATTAACTACGACAATAAGGACACTCCAGCAGACTGCAGATACTCATTCGTATATAATATAAAACTTGAATATAAATGAAAGAAAAACAAGTAAGAGCGTTAACTTCGGCCTGGCCGAAGCTCATATACCCTACACCCGCAACCGTCGATGTGATGACAAAAAGTGGGCGGGTGACATCTACTTTAATTTTATTTACAGGTAGTTAATTTTGATCGATTAACTCATTTACAACACCGGTTTTCTCACCAAACAACTCATTGTATGGTGTGGTATACCAGTGGGCGGACCACGCCAATTTTAAGAGTATATTTTATTATAAGCTGGTGAATCCAGAAATAAAATTTTAGTTTAAAATTGACTCTACAAGCTGAGAAATTAAGCTATAAGTATGGATGAATCCATATTCGCTATAAAAAGTAGGCGTGGTCCGATTTTCCCCATTTTCAATACCAAACAGCCTAGGATAACGAAAAATATTCGTACCAAATTTCATGACGATATCTTTCTTCGTTCTCCTGTAATCGTGATTTCCACAGATGGACGGACAGACAGACAGACAGACGGCCGGACAGGACTAAATCGACTCAGGAGGTGATTCTGAGCCAGGATAAATATACTCTTCTATATCTGCCACACCTCCTTTAATGCATTACAAACGGAAGAACAAAGTGAATATACAACCCTTCGGGTGTAGGGTCTAATAAAAGAATGAAGTGCCGTTGAAGGGGAAAGAAAATGAAGAGGGTTAGACTACAAATAAAAATTAAAAATTTATAAAATTAATTAAAAAAATTTTTAAGTTAAAATTTAAAATTTAACTTATTTTAAAAGACTAAACCTATGTACATAAATTAATTTTTAATGCTACTGTCAAGAAGTAACAATTAACAAAAAAAACTAACAGCAGCAAATACATATATTAACAATACAAACAATAACAAAACCAGCAACAAATGTAACACACAATAACTAACGAGAACAATAAGATACTCTTGTTGTAAAAAATGAACAACATATCATGAAATGATATTCTTGTTGCAAGAAACCATAAATTTCAAAATAGGTGACATTTTTTGATAAATAGCAGAGCTTGCAAATGTTTAGTAACATAAAAGACATTATAACAGCTTATAACAGTCATAATAACAACAACAACAACTGTAACAACGATAGCCTTAACGACAGCGCTGTAATAGATTTGTCAACAATCAGTAAACAATTCCTTGCTGGTTGCAATTTCTTTCATTTCTAGAATTCTTTGCAATGAAGTGGATGCAAAATATATATAAAAATAAATGCTAGAAATTTGTTGAAGAGAAACTGCAGTATTTTAAACGTAAGCATAAGGATTCTTCTTTTGTGGCACCAGCTGTGACTGCAGAGTATGCAAGGAAATTACGCAAACACATTTTTTTTTGCTCCACATTTTTTCTTTCAGTTATTTTCTTCTTTTTTTGATTTACTTTCTTAGAGGATTTGATTTATTAGGAATTTAGTAAATGTTTTACAGTTCTTTGCTCTAAAGTAACTTTTAAACTTTTGACTTTTCCTCAAACTATGTACATACACCACAATGGAATGTCCAACAAATTGATAATTTTTCATTATTAGTCAGAGTCAATTAAAGCCGACAACAAAGTACAACAGCAACAGAGCCAATTAGCGGCCATCGATTTTTTTGGTTAAGGTTGTGGGAATAACCCATGATTTTCGCCATTTACCGTTGCCTCCGTCGAAAAAAACTGGAACTTATAGTGGGCTTTATTTAATTTTTTTGTAAAAATTTTAAAATTTCTGAAAATGAAATAACGCCCAAATTACGCCGCCGACTGAACTTTAACACGCAGAAGGACCTTGGATAGAGGAAGGCTTTTCAACAAGGAGATGGTTTGGTGTGGTTTTGTTGGCTGAGAGTTTAAATCGCTGCTCCGGCAGAAGGCTGGAACGCAGAAGTCCCCTGGATAGAGGAAGACTTCTCAGCAAAGAAGATGGTTTGGTTGGCTGAGAGTTTTAATCTTTGCCCCGGCCGAAGGCCGGCACTCAGAAGAACCCTGGATAGAGGATGAATTTTCAGCAAAGAAGATGGTTTTGTTGGCTGAGAGTTTTAATCCCTGCCCCGGACGAAGACCGGCACGCAGAAGGACACTTTTTTTAATATGAAGAGAAGCAAAGATTGTTTATCATAAACAATGCCAATGTAAAAAAAGCTAATACGAATTATAGATCTGAAGTAAATCTGACAGCAAAAATATTTGTACCAAAGTTCCGGCCAGACCGACGATATTATAGTATAGAAGAGGGATTAAAACCCTCAGCCAACCAAACCATCTTATTTGCTGAAAAGTCTTTCTCTATCCTAGGTCTTTCTGGATGCCGGCCTTCGGCCTTAGCAGGGATTAAAACCTTTAGCCAACAAAACCATCTCATTGCCGAAAAGTCTTCTTCTATCCTGGGTCCTTCTGCATGCCGGCCTTCTGCCGTGGCAGGGATTAAGACCCTCAGCAAAAAAAACTATCTTTGCTGAAAAGTCTTCCTCTATCCAGGGTCCTTCTGCGTGCCGGCCTTCAGGCCGGGGCAGGGATTAAAACCCTCAGCCAACAAAGCCATCTTCTTTGCTGAAAAGTCTTCCTCTATCCTGGATCTTTCTGCATGCCGGCCTTTGGCCGGGGCAGGGATTGAAACCGTCAACCAACAGAGCGATCTACTTGCTGAAAAGTCTCTCTATCCAGGACATCTATCCAGGGTCTTTTTGGGTTGAGGCCTTTGGCCGCGGCAGGGATTTACACCCTTAGCACAAAAAACCATCTTCTTGCTGAAGAGTATTTGTGTACCAAATCGTCCAGTAAGTCCAACAGCTGCTTCGTAGCTAACGCATTTCAGCATTTATCGCAGAATTGGGACTTATTTCATTTTTTTTGGGCTTTATTTTATTTTTCGGAAAAATTTGAAAATTTCTTAAAATGAAATAAAGTCCAAAGTGGGCCTTATTTAATTTTTTATAAAATAACGCTGATTTTGCCAAAATGAAATAAAGCCCACAATGGGCGTTATTTTCCGGAGCCGTACTTATTATGTACAATGAAATGTGTTTGCTGTTTCTGCATAAAATAAAATAATAATTTCATTCTGTTGAAATATGCCATTGTATTGTACAAAATAACTAATGAAATATGTAGTTACAAGCTCGCTCGTATTAAATTTATAATAAATCGATTTAAATTATATAAAATGCATCTTAATGTAATGTAACTATCATCCTCAACTTCTCATCTTCTTAACGCTTTACTTAACCGGAGCCTGTATTCTTGTAAGCATTCCTTTATATCCGACAGACTTTGGCGCCGGTCGTGTCGTTTTACAATCCAAAATCTGTTTAATTAATTCAGTAGCAACCGCGTTGCCACAACACAATTTTTCATCCAACTGTTTTTGAGAGGCCTTCAAGTTTTTGCTATTGTTTTTATTTAATTTTTTTTTGTTTTGGGTTGTTTTTATTCCTTTTACATTTTTTGAATAGTCTTTTTAATTGGTCTTTCGCCACTGCTTGGTCTGAAGCCTTCTCGGGTGTATATCCTCCATCAGAATCCAGAGCCATCCTGTTATCCTGTGATTGCAACAAAATATCGTAGTTAAGGACGAGAAGCTTTACAAGTTAGCGTTGTCATCATCGTCATCTTTGTTGTTGTCGTATTTTTTTTTCTTATTATTGTATTGTTGTATTGTATTGCTTGTTAACTAACGATAATTTTTTACTGGGAACGTTGCTACATGTAATATCCACAAGTCAACCAACCTGTTAAATTCGACCCTCTTAAATCTGGTTCTCCAAAATTTCAGTATTGTTCAACGACGGCTCAAATTAAAATATCATCAGCAAGTTTTCAACATTTTAATTAATTCGATAGTGTTGCTGTGGTTGTGTTTGTTCATATTCTGACTTTTTCTCTCTCATTTTGTGAGCACTGATTTTTTTCAGCTTTTTTTCTTAAAGTTTGTTTTTTGTTCGTATTTCTTTCTCATTTGTTTCGACTCCCGTGCCGCTAATTGTTTTCTGTGGCATCCGCCAGCAGCAGCCAACCTTTAGTCTGTGGAATGTTTGTTATTTTCTGGATGGCCAGAATGTCCGCCCGACTCGCTATACAAAAATTCACTGGCAACTTCTGCGGTTGTGGCTTTTTTGTGCTATTTTTTGCAGAGTAAAATACAAAAAATGTATGCGGGCTTAAAAAGAAATGTTTTTTTACTTTTCAGTAAAATAAAAGCACAGAAATTGTCGCTTACGTATATATTACCAGCATAAAAACAAACAAAACAGCAACAACAACGTAACTTACATTAACTTAAAACTTTTGTTTCCAACGCATTGAATTTCATTGTTGGGCGATGTTAATATGAACCATTCGAATCGATTCGTAACGAATTGAATTTCATTGAATTGTATCGAGTTGTTGTTGTTGTTGCTGCCGTGGTGTAAAGATTCTCACATTGTCGGACAACTCTGTTATTTGCGGTTGTTGGATGCGGAAAACTGCTGCAGGAAAGTTTTTTTGCGACCACTCAACGTTAATGAATGATAATGAAACGTAGAGAGGACCGACGTTTTTTCCGTAAGAAGTATGCATGGCTGTGTGTATCCATGCAAGTGTATGTGTTAATAATGTACAAGTAGATGTAATTAAATTAATTCAGAATTCAATCACGTTTTTTAATCGTAAATCGCTTTTCCACAGTCGACAGATGACCTGCTGCTACTGCTGCGGATATTCTTAATTTATGACGTGTCTCCGAATTCTAAAGAAAAAGAAAAACTAAATAAAATCACGCCTTTGATTTCCTTTTTATTTTCTCTTTGTTTGTTTTTGTTGTCGTTTTTGGTATTTCTCTATGATAAAAATCGATTCTGTGTACAAAAAAAATGTTTGTACAGGTAACCCTCCTATAACACGGTATTTTACAACACAGTTTCACTCTGAATAAACTAAGCCTGGATGTTTTTTTTTTACCTATTAAACCTCAGTACATATTTTGTGATGCAAGAGTTTATTTCGTGGATGGCAATTAGCATAATTTCTTATTCTGTAAGTGAAGATTTTAAAATAAACAAATTACAAGAAGGTCTTTTATAACCAAAAAACTAGAATTCTTTTTCTTGAGTGCAGACCTTTCATCTGAAAGTAGCTTAAAATTCAAAAGGAACCTGCAAAATTGCTTATCACCATATTATACAATTCACAACGAGCTTGTAAGGGCAAGCAAGCCAGGCCAACTTACAGATTTTTTTAAACGGACAGAAGGCGCACAAAATCTAGAATAAAGTTCAAAAAGTGAAGATAATATTGTTCAACCAAACAAACGTTCTCGTTTAATTGTACTGAGCAGGGATGACGAAGAAAATTATTAATTTAAGTTTATATTAAATGAATATTTAATATAAATATTTAATAAATTTAATATTTAATATTTAATATTTTATTTAATTTAATATTTAATATAAATGAATAATTAAATTAAATGTATGTATATTTTTATTTTGTTTCCTAATAAACATGAAGTTACTTTGAAATTTAAATTTTTAAAAAATCTTTTTATTAGCTTTTGGAACATTACTCTCCTTTTTTTACTGGCTTCTAGTCTCATATAACACGGTTTCGCACAACACGGGAATTTGTAGGAACGTATCTACCGTGTTATAGGAGGGATACCTGTAGTTTGTATATCATGTCGAATCATCCTGAAATGTTTCTACATTTCATTACTTCAGCGATCCAATATTTCGTTTCTTCCAAATTAATTTTTGTTATTCCTCCCCCCCTCCTCTTTACTTAAACTGAAAAATTCTAAACTACAAACGGAAAATTCTGAAATTAAACTAAAAAATTCTGAACTAGAATTGAAAAATTCTGAAATACAATTGAAAAGGTACACAGATACTCGACACATTTTTGTCTTTACTGCTATCAACATTCGGACGGACTTTAGGCTATTTTTAACATTGTAAACATTGTGATAATCTCTTTCTACAAGGATAAAAGTTAAATATGGTTATACATATTTTGAATAAAAAGCCAATTTTAATTATTTTATTCATTCAAAGAATTAATAAGCATTGAGCCACTACCTTAATATTTTTATAAAATCCGACAACTAAAACTAATTTTAGGCCAAACGTTTAATTATGATTATCATCATCTTTATTGAATCCAGAAAACAGAAATTCGAATAAGAAAATTTAATAAATTTTGCTAAAATTCACAAATCATTTAACGACATCCGTTTATGCTGGCTGCATCGCCTTCCGGTTGGGTTTACAGTTTCTGAAATTTGTGACTTTCACACCACGGCAGGTGGCCTGGTATCCTGGAAGCTTGCTAAAGTTAGTCGCTAAGCTACAGCCACAAGGACAACAGACAAACAGACAGACAGACAGACAGACAGACAGTAATCCTTGATAACTTCAGTGTTGATGTTGACAGCCTTAAAATTAATAAAAAAAATTAGGAAAAGAGCAATCCTTTGGCTAAATCGGTCAGGCCAGTTGGCAAATAAGCTGACACATTAAAATAACAAACTAACACAGAAGCCGGAAATCGCAGACGAACCTCGGAGCTACTTCTCCACGTGCTTGTGCGTCGTTATGACTAAGTATAAATAAGATGTATTTGAGCATGTGTGTGTGTGCGTTTTTATGTGTGGCTTTGTAACAACTCAAATTCATGAGGTAGACCCATCTTTAGATTTCATATTTTAAATTAATGACATTTTGCGGTAAGTTCGTGTGTTTGAACTGTTCAACGTTTTCTTTGGGACCAAGGAGACAAGAATAGTGAGAATGTGACTGCAACTATCAGCGAACAGACAACAGAATAATAGTGAACAGTTAGAGAAAACGGCAACAAAAAATGCAGAATTCTCTTTAACAGAAACTGCTAGAAAGAGCAAAACCGCTTCTCTCTGTGTGCGCGTGTAAGATGAAAGCTCCGTTTTTCTGATAACAAATAAGCTTTTCTCAAGGAGAGTAAAATATCATTTACTTCTTTTTAAGAGAATAAAATATTCTGCAAAAAAATGTTAAAATTATAGCAAATATAAAATTTCATATTTCAACATGTTTGCCCTACAAAAAATATGTTTGATTGAACTTCTAACATGAATGAAGTTAAATAGAAAAATTGTATATTAACTCAGTTTCTGTGAAAGTTGCGCATAACAGAGTGTTATATAAATTTTGCCAGGATGTGGTCAAGATGTTGCCAAAAGAAAAACTAAGAAACAAATGAATCCAGGAGTTAAAAGTGAAAACTTTATTAAAGAAACTTTAAAAGAAAAATAAATTACCGATATCAACAACCAACCAAAATCAAAAGACAAAGAGAGGAGAGGAAGTAGCTCGTATATTGTAATTTACGTTATTCATATAAATAAATTTAATTCCATTACAAGAAGTACAGAGGAAGTAAGGTATGAAGGAAGGTACAGAGGAAGAAGAAGGTATGTAAAAGTGGGATCATCGATAATGCATCATCTACACCAGTGTCATTTAAACGGGGTTCCATGCCATTTGGTAGCACTCAGCAAGAGCTTTAATTTTATATTACACACGGCCCATTTCGACAAATCCAAAGGGGGACCAGATAAAATGTTTCACACCATCGGAAAGATATTCATTTACTAATTCCAAATCAGACCCCATGCAAATCCATCCACGCTTACTACCCAAAATTTCACACTTAACATTTCACTCTTACATTTAAATCGACTTCCCCCAACGTGCGTGAGTGCATACAAGTTATTTAATAAAGTACTATCTAGACTGTGAATATGTTTAATGTTTGTACACCCGCATCCGTGGAAGTGATGACAAAAAGTGGGTGGGTGACACCTACTTTCATTTTATTTACAGGTTGTTAACTTTGATCGATTAACTCATTTACAATACCGCTTTTCCCAACAAACATATCATGGTATACCAGTGGGAGGACCACGACCACTTTTGGGATTATATTTTACTCTAAGATAGTGGACTCAGAAAAAAATGTTAGCTTAAAATTCAGTCTACAAGCTGAGAAATTGAGTTGCTTATAGCTCAATGGATGAATCCATATTCGCTAAAAAAATTAGGCGTGGCACTGGTCCGATTATTTATTTGCTGCTTTTTAAATAATCTGTTATTTTGTTATCTATTTTCCCCCCACATATATACAAATTTCTGATGTCTATTAAGTGGTCATAGACATGTTTGTGGATTTCCAATTTTTTCCCATTTTACAGAAACCTTCCAGTAACAAACACAGTCGCCATAACAATAAACAACCTCTTAGTAAACAGACAATATTATAAACTGAAACTCTACCTCAGAAGTTTTAAACTATAATCTAAAAAGCTTCTTATAATCTTAAAAAGCTGTTTTCATTTTGTAGTAGATTCTCCTCTCCAAAAGTCTTAATTACGATATTATTCTTAATTGATGCGATGTTATTCCAGTGTATCATAATCATACTATGTAATTCTTATTAATCAATAATGAATTTACTATACATTTTCGAAACTTTCTCCAACTCCACCTAAGAAATTTAGGGAATTATAATAAACTTATCTAGTACAAATTTGTATATTCAAAATTTTCCGCAAGTGGCTTTTTGCGTAGTGCCATCTACTGCAAATCTATACTCATTGGATACATTTCACACGAATACATTCCACGCGAATACATTCCACATGATTGTTGTTATTGTTCGGGTTGATGTATTGACGAAGGAGGTTTGTGTTTCTTATTTTTGAGGCTGCTATCTATCGTCAACGTTTCTTAAAATCTTCTGAATTCATCCCCCAACGCCATCACCTCACCCACCAAAGAATACATATATAAAATAACATAGAAAGACACATGACGCAAAATTTTAAATTTTTCTAAACTTATGTGGTCGGTCGGCAGGCAACGGGTCCATGCAATATGAGTACAAAGTTGGAACAACAAGACTCTAACCAAAGACTCCAAGAATTTACAATTATAATTAAACATTATTTATGAGAGTACTTTGATCCGCTAAACTCGAAAATCGCATTACGGAAAATTTTTATCAATACACATAAGAGATAAGAAAATAACAGATTAATTAAAAAGTAAATAACTTTTTTAATCTTAAAATTGTATTTTCGTCTAAATTGTTAACACGTGATATTTGGAATGTTTCAATTAATATATTGCAGGCGCATTCTGAAAAATGCAGTGATAGAGTGAAGTTTCGGAAAGAAAAATATACATAGATTAGTGAATAATCTTTACACTTTACAGTTTAGAAAAAATGTTGCGCTTGTATGAAATCGTAAATAAACCGTCCATCGTGCATGGAGAACGAACGGCAGGCAATGACTTTCCCTACATGGTACGTCAGAAGCAGTATACACTTTGATCTCCAATTCATCATTATTGAAATGATGCATTATCATTACAAAATAAATCAATTTGCTCCCTTTTTTAGTGCACTCTCGGCTGGAAGTCCCCAACCGATAACTACACTTTTGATTACAAGTGTGGTGGGGTCTTAATCAAATCGAATTATATTTTAACAGCAGCTCATTGCGCCTACGTTAGTGGGTGAGTTCCAAACGCAGCCCACACGCGGAGAGTGCGAGAGAAAGAGAGACACAGAGAAAGAGAATTAAAGATGAAGACTTCTAATGACTTCGCTCTCAGACACAATCTCGTCGTTCTCGGATCTCGTCTAAACTGAAAATTGATCTATCCTAGCGACTGAAAACCGTTTCTGGTCTGGTAAAGCTTGAGATAAAACAGGTCTCGTTCTCATATCTGGACTCAAGCAAATTATGGCTCGTTTACACAGTGCAAGCTGCTGCCTGGCCAGTAGACAGCTACTAGACTTGTCAAATTCCTAGGCAGCAGCTCGGCTCGCCTTTGCTGTCTACACGACACCTAGCTACTGCCCAGTCCTAGTCGAGTCGCGATGTCGAGTGAACTTGTTTTAATAAAAAAAATGGTGATACTCTCTTTGACAATAATATTATGTCAGGAATTGGAAAACATCTATAACCATAGCCAATATCAAAAAAAAAAGGGGGAAAGAAAAGGATTTGGATTGTTGTTTTCTTTTCTTTTAAATTAATTGTTTTCATTATATAATCCATTATATTAAACCATTTTATGGATGGTTTGTACACCTCGTCTGCGCTAGCGCCACTCTTCTTGCTTTTTTCGACTTTATTCACTTCTTGATTGTAGGTGGATCGTAAATTTTTCATTTTCTTGGTTACCTCAATGGTGTTACCTAGGTGCATTCCTTTTGCGATATGTTCCAAAGATGCTTTCCTCATATCTCTATTTCGATAGTTTTTATCGAAACAATTCCACAGGTTTTCTTGGTCTCTGTAAAGTTTCATGAATGAAATATTATTGACAGAAGACCATCTATCCGCAGCCATTTCGAACGATTCGGCGTAGTACACAAAAAAAAAACAGCTGTAACATCCATCGGTATATAGGATCGGTATATAGGACCGGTATAGGACCGGATATGAATGTTACCATTATTGGTTATGCAGATACAAAACTACGTACATATGAGTAGTTTTCAAAGTCCGTAATTGAAATAATGATTATTAGAACTTTGCTATTAACAGTTGGTTCACTATCACCTGATCGATTAAAGGCTCAATTGACGACCGTTTCAAATACTGATTGTTCTAAATATTATGATCCTGATTTCAAAATAATCGACGGAATTATTGCAAAACAAATATGTGCCATGGATACTAAAAAATTACGAGATACTTGTCAAGTGCGACCATAAAACACTTTCCATAATTCTTTGATTTCTTTTAACACCTTTTTTAACTTCAGGGTGATTCTGGAGGACCATTAATAGCTCAACTACATGAAAATTAAAATCTCCAGAGACAACACACTGTGGGTATAACGTCATTTGGTCAAGGATGTGCTGGTGGACCACCCGGTGTATATACAAGAATCTCTGAATATATGGATTAGATCGAAGATATTGTATGGACAAAAGAAAAATCATTGTTATCGTAGATCGTTTTTAATTGCATTAAAAAAGTTTTGCCTTCCAAAAGTCTAATTGTATTTAATTTCAACCTGACAGTAGAGGTAATTCTCCCACTTTCTGGTGTTTGTATTGATGGGTTTTGAATGATTTGAATGAGCGTTGTCTTGTTGTCAGGATCTTGCATCGACTGAAAAGTGTATTTCCCATCCGAGTCTCGTCTTGACCGAAAACCTTTATCTGGTTCCCAGATCTCATTTCGACGGAAGCACAACACTTTGTTTCGGGATCTCGTTTCGACTGGAAAACTCTGTCTCATTTACGGTTTCTTGTCTCGACTGAAAGAATAAACTCTTATAAATAGACTCATAAAGTCTTATAAATAGACTTATAAACTTTTATTTCTTATATATTTTCCAAATAATAATGTATTTAATAGCAGTTTTTTTTCTATTTTCTTTTTATCTTTATTAGTTTCATTACATTATTTTATTTTCTGTAGTGGTCAGTGCTAAAATGACATTACGATTAAACAGTTGTTGTTGTTTTCATTATCTTAAAGCGTTTTTAAAAAATTAGTGTTCCGTTATAAAAAAAAACGTTTTTCGAAAAATTTTACTATTATTCCAAATTTCTATTTTCCATTAGCAAATTTAAATATATTTCCATATCGTTCATTATTGTTGATGTTATAATCATTACCATTATCATACCCATTACCATTTTTACTATAATAACCAGTAACGCTACTTCTGTCTTTATCATTATATTGTAATTAATTTTTAGTAATAATATAAAAAACAAAAACGATTATATTGTATATCAAATATATACTATATACGTATTCGTCATCATTCTAATATTGAAAATAATTTATTATTCTTTTAGCATTAATTATAATATAATGTTTTATTAAAATTATATAATACTTTTTTAAAATCTACCATCTTTTTTTGGTTTTTTCTGTTTTTGGATGAAGAATACTTAGCATATTATTTTAAATGTAAAAAACATTATTATATAGTTGGATATATTATATTTCTATAAGGTCTGTGGAATATGATCAGAAAAAGATTAACCGAAAAACGTTTAAATTTTTTTTAGTTCGGCTCAAAATTTTTATCAAAGGTTCTACAAAAACAATTTCTATATATAAAGAAAATTTTAAAAATCTCATCCTTATTCAATCCAGACTTTTAAATATGATAATTCTTACAAAGTGATATTTTGATAAATTAAATAAGGTTGTATGGGTATAAATTCGTTTTATAATAAGGATTTAAATTAATTCTAAAAGCGTGAATTATTCAACAGCGTTTGCAAGGTATAAAAAACCATTTCTCTTAATTTTTTTCATTTTTCATACATATATAGATTATTCGTATTCAATGAAAAATAATTAGGTCCGCTTCTATCATTTTTATACCCTACACCTGAAGGGAGAATATATTCACTTTGTGCTCCCGTTTGTAACGCATTAGGAAAAGTATACATATATATTCTGGCTCAGAATCACTTCCTGAGTTGATTTAGCCATGTCTGTGCGTCTGTCTGTCTGTCTGTGGAAATCACGATTACGGGAGAACGCATAGAGCCATCGCCATGAAATTGGGCACGAATATTCTTTGTCATCATAGGCTGTATTGAAAATAGGGGAAATCGGACCAGTGCCACGCCTACTTTTTAGGTAGATATTATTGCATCCAATTTAAGAGCAGAATTTCTCAGCTTGTAGTCCGGATCTAAGGCTGAAATGTCAGTGCCGCGTTTACCGTGTTAGTGGGAGTCATCGCACCAAAGATGGGCATGACACACCCACTTGTATACCATTCTATATAACGAGAAAAGCGTTGTTGTAAATGAGTTAATCGATTAAAATTTAGTATTTGTTAGTGATATGGAAGTGGGCGTAATCCGCCCACGTTTTGTCCTCACTTCAGCACGTGCGGGTGTAGGGTATATAAGCTTCGGCCAGGCCAAAGTTAACGCTCTTACTTATTTAATTTAAAAGTGTGTACAACTACAACAACATTGCAGTAAATTCATAAAATATTGCACAATTCTTTGTATTTTATTTCACTTGCATTTAAGTTATTTACATTTATTTTAATTGGGCTGTTTATAATTTTTTTTTAAGAATTAAGCAAAATCATCACACCACATTAAAATTAAATTTTCCTTTATTTTATTTTTCTCTTATCATCCATTAAAATATCTCTTGGAAAATACTATTTAATAGCTATTAATTAACAACGTCAGCAGTATACATACAAATAATACTAATAGTAAAAGAAAAAATGTTCTTAAAGTCTTACATTATTCCATAAAATTCTTAAGTTATTGAGAATCGTTAGGGCCGTACGGCCTAAGAAGTTTTATTGCAATTATTGTAGATGTACATAAATGCATACAAAATATATCATACAAGAAGAAATCTAAAAAAATAATTCAAATTAAATTAATAAAATTGAAAACCAATTCAAAGCAAAATACAAAATAGTATATTAATTAATTCACAAATTTATGATAATCTAGTAATAATACGATATAATCTATTAAAAATAATTGTGTACTGTAAGTATAGTACGGGTATATTTATACAATATATGTATTATATTATTATATGTTATACGTTTTTCGCGTATTTCAAAAGCAATATTCGATCATACAGCATAATATCATTTGCGCGACGAAAACATTTTGCTAAAATCCTTAAAAATAAACCATTATATAATATATTATTATCATTACCATCATTATTATCATCACCAATTTGCCATTATCATCAGAACTTCCTTATCTTCATCGTCACCAGAATGTCTTTTGTCATTCTTAGTCTTATTAGCTTCTTAGTTAATTAAGCCTTAGAATGCTTCAGTCCAAAGTAATTCAATGCAATTCAGAAGCTCCTACAAACAGCTGTTGCTCCGGAGCATCCGGTTCTAAACATTTCCATGACTTAAGTCATGCAAAAAGTTTTACCTTCGCGTTTTTCGCAACTGCTTAAATTTGCTGCATTAACTCGTTGGGCGTCTGCGGATCCATTGTGGTTGTTGACATCGAGTGCGCTTCATTACTGCTTCCAGTCGCATCAATGGCTCCGACAGCAGCAACCGCTCCTGCCACCGCTGTCAATGCCGTCGACATTAATGCATTCGCCGCATCCGGAATGGTAGCTACTGTCGCGACAATTGTTGAGAGTACTGCGGCTGCAGTCGACGCAGCAACTGCCGCCGCTGTTGCCGTGGTTGTAGCCACAGTGTTATTACTTGTTGGCAGCATTGTTGCCACAGTGACAGCTGATATTGCTGTGGTTGTAGTTGTAGTTATTGTTGTTGCAGCTGTTATATTTGCGGCAACTGTAGTCGCTGCTGCCGCAGTGATTGCAGGCAACAATGTCGCCAAAGTTGTGCCCAGCAGCGACGTTGTTGTAGCATTCATCGTTGTCGTAGACGTAGTCACCGGATGATGATAATTGGAGGGATCCAAAATGGATGCCGGCACGTAAGGATACGAAGGACAAGGATCTGTGAGTTGCGCGCCGAGCATGGATTCGAAGACGTAACCGATAAGGGAGCCAGCGGTGAGACCAACATTATACGAGAGCGTCATCATGTTGCCGGTAACCTCTTTGAGAGTGCCGGGCACTTTGGCGGGTGCCAACATCATCGGCAGGCTGCCGGAGAGCCCATTGCTAATACCTAAAGCGATGGTGAAAACGAATGCAGCAGCCTCGCCGGATATCACGGGCTGGTGACGCGGTGCGCAACATAACAGCAGTAGCGGCACTAAAATAATTCGCACCCCTGACATCAAGACCAGTTGGCGGCGTGACCACGGATAGGGGATAGCGGCCAAAATCTTGCCCACGACATCTGCCGTATTGAAGGTGAACATGAGCAGCACCGGCAGCCAAGTGCCGAGACTGCAAGAGATGATCTCGGACTCAATGCCCGGATAGAGTGAGAGTGTAACGCAGTAGGCCAAAGCTATACACACCATGTAAGGGTAAATGGCCTGGGCGACACGCCAACGTGCTCCAAAACCATTTTTTAAATCGGTCAGTTTTCCTGGGGTGCACTGGCCAGGTGTAAGAATATGTTCCACCTTGAAGGCTATCGTCGGAGTATTGTTCGCGGTGGCTATAGCGGTAGCGGCGGCAGTAACCTCACCCTGTAGAGATGGTGGCACCTCGGGTAGATTGTTGAGGCCATCAATGACGCTTTGGCCGCCGCTTGGGTTGGACAGCTCATAAACAGGGTTACTGAAGCTGAGGGCGGTAGTGGTATTAGTCGTTGCCGTGGGTGGGGGACTAGTGGGTTCAAGAGTGAGTACACCATATTTAGCGGTGGCGGTATCACCGTCAATGACGTCATTCTAGAAAAAGAAGTCGAATTAAATGAAATTAAAAAAGTTTAAGAGGAAAAAGTTCCCCTCCATTATCCCAATCGCACTGCCGTACTTACCAGTCTATCCTCATCTGGTCGCAACACTATCTTGGCACATGCTTTCATGTGGTACCGCACGAATGACGAGTGTATCGTGGCCAGATGTAGTAAGTAGCTGAATAAAATATACATAGTCGAGGTCAAGAAGAAGATGACCGTGGACACGCGATCATTTTGAATAAGCAACTTAGTCACCACACGATTGAAAGACACCAGAAAGCCAGCCAGACTCTCGCCTGCCATCACAGCCTGCGTATACTGTTTGGGCAGCATGCTTGCGAACCCGTAGAAGCTCGACTGTTGCACTGGAAATGTACAAAAGAATACCATCAAACCGGAAAAGTCATTAATCATTCAATATCTACGGCAGTGGGGTTAAAGGTCAACCGCACAATACAAACCTGTACAGCCAATGGCCACTAAAGAAACGGCGGCCAAGTTCACCGAATACGCTGTATTGGCCGCAAACATATGCCAGGCCACCTCACAAACAGCCACAAAGATTAACGTGGTAAAAGAGACGACGTAACCGAACAGAACGCGAACTCTGAAGGGCGCCAATGAGAGAAAGACATTGTTCAGCAATACCGTTCCAAAAGCAACGATGATGTATGTCATGGACATGTCTAAAGCAACAGAACGGCCCGGAAAACGGGCTTGCCAATAATCGGCAGCGATTATGAAACTGAAAAAAGAAAGATTAGGGTAAAAAAGGGTAAATAGGGGGAAATTAGTCCAGAAAAAGTTTTTGATATGTTGCAATATTCATTTGAATGGAAAAGTTCAAACTTTTAATTGTAAAGGTAAAAAAAATTTCTTTAAATATTAAAGAATAATGATTTTTAACATTGATTTCTCTTCAAGGCTCAAGTCACTATCGAGTTTATTATTATACTGGTTTTTTTAATAAAAATCCTAAATACGAGTACAATAATTTCACGCGACTTGATATGATATGGAATAAATTCAACAAACTTAAACTTTTGCTGCATCAAACTCTTTTGCATCAAGAAAATGATTTGTGTCTTCAAAAACTCTTCTCGGTCATAGATACATATGTACTATATACAAAGAAGGCATTAAAATTAAAAATGTACTTCTGTTAATCAAAAACGAAGTAAAAGTAATTTTTATTGACCTTCTCTTTGTTTTTGGTCAACACTAACAAAGTAAACGCAAACAAAAAATGCAAAAATAACACAATTATAAATTCCTACATTGCATCTATGCATCCATACATACATACGTACATACATATGAATACATGCATATACATAGATGAAGCTCCGGCACTCTTACAATGTTCCACAATCATACGCTTTCAGATCGACATAAAACTCATGGACAAAAAAGGCTACTGATATTGATTTTGGAACAAAGTTTTTAACAGAAACTAGTTTATTTGTCTGTCTGCAGATTCTCGATGAGGAAAACAAAACTCAGATATAAATTACTCTTAAAAAATCGGCACAACTAAATGGCAGAAATCGGCACAAGTAAAAACCGAACAATCATTATCATTTCAGTAACAATAAACTTCGTGTGGCTGAACGACAATTTTAAAGAGCTGATTAAATACGATAGTAGTAGACAATTGCGCTAATCAAAAGTGCCAACAAACTAATTAATCAGCAACAATAAAGTGAATACATAATTTGCATGCAATTTAAACAATAAAGTTAGTACTTTGGATTATATAGACTGGAGATAATGATGAGATATTATTTTAGAGATAAAAAGAATGTTACCAGTTAATTAACTACCTATTATAGGGCAAGACAAAACCTATGCCTGCAGCCAGTAATGCCAAGTAGACGGCATGCTTGCGATCCTTTGGCGGGCCCATGTCAACTTCCGGACTATCCATTGGTCCGTTGCGGCTACCAGCACCACGACCTTCCAGCGGTTCATAAGTGCTTGCTTGTGTAGATTCCATGCTATTCTGTGAACTTGTACCTGTCGTATTATTTTATGCGTAACTGCAGTTATTGTTGCTGTTGTTGTTGTTCCTTGCAACTTTTCAATAGTTTTTCCACTTTTTTTCTGTTCGTTTCAAATGTAAAATTAATTCAACTCGCTGAAGCCACCGCACTGTCGGATGTTAAGTTCTTCCTTTGGAGAATGGGTTTTATTCATAGTTACATACAGACATAAATACCTGCGATTGTTTTCCCCGCCGAATAATGAAAAACATTTTTTATTGATCCGTCTAATTAATCTATAAAAATTTCTTTCATTTGCATAGTATGCATATAAATATACGTAGATGCAGCAAAAGGCGACGAAAGTTGTGCTACCAACCCAAACTTGAGCAAGTTAACGTTTTCAACACTTTGCATGGGCAAATATGGTGAAAACAAGTGTTTGTTTGGCAAGAATGATAAAATTAATTTGAGAGCGGCACAAAACTGACGTCGACGTAAACTGGCAACGACGCACAGAGAAATGGCAAAGGATGTTTCTCTCACAATCATACATTAGTTAACATTCTATTGGTTTTTTATATTGTGCCAAAGAATATACAATTCTAGTCATAAATTTGAACATTCATATTTGGATCATATAATAATATTTTCGGAGTCCCTTTTTGGAGCACACATATTTTCTTCCGAAAATGGAGTCTTTTTCGAAATATAAATAAAAACGTCTAGAAGTTGCAAAAGGGCACAAGTTTTATTACTATTATAACTAATTAAACACTGCTAATCACATTTAGTGAATACAAAAATTTCGTTTTTTCTTTTTGTTTTCCTTTTCACTTCAAAATTTATTTGCCAGACAATCTTTTTGCTTTTAAGGCGTTTCTTAGACTCACGCCAAAATGTCCTTAGTTTTATTCATTGGACTTTTACTATTTCATACTATTTCATTTCTATTTTATCATTTTTTTAATCCTCAAAATTTTAAATATTGATTGCAATTATCTACAACAATTTCTTTGAATTTTCACTTAAAATCTTTAGCGCATTTTGACTACGTGTTTCTTTTAATCCCCGCCTGGTGAAAACTGTGCAAAAATGTTCCTTTTTTTCACTCATTTCTCTTCGTATGTTGTTGGCGCATGTTGGAAAACATTGATTTTTCTCAAGTCCAGTTGTCAGTTGTAGTTGCATTTTTGTTATAAGTTTTTGTTTTAGCTACTAAAGCCGGAATTATTTGATTTAATATTTGCTTTTAGCTTCGTTGTTGCTGAATTGTAGCATCTCTGCCTTTTAAAAAAGGGATTTCTCTAAAGTCATTACCATTACCTCATCATAATCTTTCCGGATCCGGAACGGATCGGAAATATTTCCTTTTAAGTCCGGACATATTTCCGCAATGTTTTAATAATTTTTTTCAACTCCGACATTCAGTCCTTTAATAAAATCATTCCGGGAAGTTTTTGTGATAAGTTTTTGTTTTGGTGTTCGTAATATTATTTTATCAGTGTTTCGACGTTTTATTTCATTTTAAGATCAAATAAATTTATAGCCCAAAAACCAATATAGTAAATTCATATAGTAATTTGTAAAATTACATTAAATTTGTGGATAAAAAAATTATCCAGTTTTACACCCGCAATTTGATATGTGTATTTCAAATCGTATACCTTTATAGGAGTACAGAAAATACCCACCTTTACTATTTAAACAAATTATATATTTGAGGAAGAAATCAATAAACAGTTCATTTGGCTTCATCTTCATGTATTGAGATCTTTAATAACCATAAAATTATTAAGTTAACATCTTCAATAGATTTAATCTAGTAGTGTAAACATTGATAGTTAATTACTACTGAATTAAATAGAAAACCAATTCAAAACATATTTATATTTATACTAATATTATAAATGCGAAAGTAAGCCTGTCTGTCTGTTACCTTTTCACGGCTAAGCCGCTGCACCGATTTTGGTAAAATTTGGTGTGGAGATAGGTGGAACCCTGACGAGGTACATAGGGTACCTATTTTATAAAAAGTCTACCCCTAAATAGGAGATAAAGTATTGTAGGAGAATTCAATCTCAATCTATATATATAAAAGAAAGTGTCCGAAGCGATGTAATCCCATAACTCGAGAGTGGCCGAACCGATTTTGATGATTTGTACTTTGATGGAAAAAAAGAAAAAAAGGGTCCAAAAATCATAATTTTAAAATGTCTTATTTTGACCACCCAGCGTGTTACGACAGTTTTTTTCGATTTTTTTCAATTTTTTTTTTCATTTTGTATCTTCTGGATTAGGAAAGTTGAAGTGGCATTGTTAGAATTGCATTGTCTTGCAATAGTTTCGTTGTATTTTTGGGTGGGACGAAGTCCGCCGGGGCTACTAGTTTTAAATAAAGTAGACATTGTGCTGGACAGAATAGATGAATTTATATCGTGATAAGACACAAACAAGCAAGAAGTATCTCTTGGGCCCTCGAGTTTTCAATAAATTAAACATAATTATTAATTTTAATATTTTGGGTTTGAAAACTCAATTTTCTCTTAAAGATATCGTAGTCAACCATTTTCAGTTTGTAAGAGTGTAAACATAAAACTTGAGAATTAATAATAAGTACGTTTGTATGTTTGCAACTATACGAAAGTACCCAGTATTCTTTTGCTTTCTCTTCTGATCTTCGACATGTGTTTCAAAAAAATTCTCTCCCAGAAGAATAAAATGTCTAATCGCGAATTTCTATTAATGTTGAGGTACCCTCAAGCGTGAAAAGGAAGCAACTTGTTTGCCAGAGCGGAGACGAAAAAACGAATTTTCAACTTTTTCTGGCAAACAAAAATAATATTTATTCTCTTACATAGTATTAATGAAGCTTCACAAACGAGAACAAATGGGCAAGCATTAAACCGTCGCTTGTTTGCTAGGTAGACGAGGAGCATGGTAATTCGTGCAATAAAAACTCTTCACTCACGGACCTGCATTTACTGTGCACAAAACTAACACGTACCCGATTTTTCGCGTGGGTTCTGAATTTTTCAGTAATTATACAAGCCAATGTTCACGTATACATTTATTCCACAACTTTTGTTAATCTCGTGTGTGACGACGAAAACAGAAATTGTTTCGTCAAAATTGTTGTCGTCACAAACGAGATGAACAAAAGTTGTGTACGCATAATTGTTCTCGTGTGTGACAGGCCAATGTGAACTCAACGTAACGGTTTTACCAACGTAACGGTAGCACCATTTTTTGAGAATTCGTCTTTCTAAATTTCCTCAAAAATTTTGTAGCTAATTGTGCAGTTAACACGTTTTTTTTTTGTGAAATTTTGTTTATTTATTAAAAGAGTTATAAAAGACATTCAAGATATTAATTCAGACAAGACACATTTATTTATTCACATTATTAATTCTTTTTTAACTTTGCATTATCGCGTACATTAATTCCCATTGTTATCGCCTTTTGCATGTGCTGCCGTTAATTTAAAAAAAACATGCTGATTTTTCACAAATAAAAAGTTAAAATCATTATTAAAACTATCCAACCAAAAACGAAACAGGCTAAAGAACATGAGCCTGCAGGACGAAAGCTTTCCCATGGATGAGTTTCTGGATAAACTCGCGTTTTCACCACTTCCTTCAAGCAAAGGCTTTCAATTCATGCTACCGAAACAGAAAAATCAAGGTCAACTTTCTCAAAACTGGGGGCAACAAGAACAATCACCATCAGGACAAGACCAACCGAACTCACAGCCGGAAAAGGAATTGAATGAATCTACTTCATCTTCATCTGGTATAACATCAATAGCAATGACCGGAACATCCAATTCCTCATCATGTCCAGGCTCCAGCGAACAGAATTTATCAACGGAAGCGCACTGCACCAGACACCGGCAACTGTCGTGCAGGAACAGCAAAACTTGCGTCAGCGATCCTGACGCTTACGGTAAGTTAAATATATAATCTGAGTTATAGTGTATGGTTACTATGATTCTGTCCTTCACCCGGTATCCTTAGACAGTGGATCGAAAAAGTCTCAATTTCAGAGCGTTCGTGCTCAGAATAAGGCCGGCTCCTATCAAGACATTCACTCTGAGTACACAAAACGTCGCTTTAAGCATGTCGCCAGCAAGGTTGGCGAATATATTGCTAACATGAAAGCTGAGGAGTTGAACCGACGACGTAAGACTCAGTTTGAAAGACACCGCTCCATGCCAGAGACATTGAGTGGCTCGGGCGCACTACTGATCGCTGAGGAGAAGAATTCGGCAAAACTGTGTTTTAGCACGGATGAACTTCAGCATCGCGGTAGAGGTGATGGCTTCTTTGAGAGTAACAGTGAAGATGGCGATGAGGGCGATATCGAATCAGCTGCAAATACATCGGCAGCAACAACAACCAATCCCAACGATGACAACGCCAACAGTAATAATAATCCCAAAAATAATAGCAATAACAGTAGCAATTCCAACAATAACATCAACAGTAACTCAGCTGGAAGTCAGGAAATCAGCAACGGTGCAAGTGCCAGTGATTCCATTGATAAAGAAATTTATACTCAGCTCTTACACGAGAATGAGCGCATTCAATCGTACAGCGACCATTTGCAAATGAGACTGGACGAAAAGACAGGCGAGAATATGCGTCTTAAACGTAACATAGACTATTTGCGCATTGAACTAAGCAATTGTCAGGATAAATTGAAACAGAAACAAAAATTGGCAAATGGAAGTCATTGGATTCTGCCATCAACGATGATGAACTGTCAGTCTGGAATGATTTCAAAATGCACACAAACAGATTATCTCAAAACTCCATCACCGCCGCCAACTACAACAAAAACAGATGTTTTTATAACACCCGACACTCCAGATTCAGGCAGAAACAACAACAACAATATCAACAGAACTATATTCGATGATTATTCGAATTCTGGCGCGAATAATTTCAAATCGGTGGCCACAATTCAACCGCTGTCATTGAATTACAGTCACGCCATGGAGCCGAATAATTCCGAAAGCAGTGAAGGGATTGGTGAGTAGGACTGAGCCAATAATTCAGTCATTACTTCAGGTGTTGCAAAATATAAAATCGAATAAACTCTTTACTGCTCTCTCATGTCTGAAATTATAAAAGTTAGAAACAAGTATTATGGAAATGTACATACATAAATTAAAATAATAAATGTAAAATTTACATTATATCTTTATTAAGTAATAAAATTATTTCGTTTATATTGCGTTTCCTTTGCGTATGGAATTTATTTTCTGTTATTAATAAGCAAACTCGGATTTTTTGTACCACTGATTTTGTAATACCTATTTTGAATTTGTTTTAATTTTTTAGGTACCCGGCTGATTTATCGCAAGCAATTCATCGCGAGCAATTTATCGCAATAAATTCATCGCAATACAAATTTCTCGCAAAGCAATTCATCGCGTGATTTTAAAAAAAAACTTTTCTGCTTCGGCTCGCAATAAATTTTTTTGCGATGAATTGCTGTTGCGATGAATTTGTCCTGCGATGAATTGCTTACTATGAATCAGCCTAGAATCAATTTCTTATGCTACATTTTTTATACAACGTAAATTTAATAAAACATTTTATAATTTTCGAAAAAGTTTAGTCATCCTTTCCTTTCTTTTTTTCTCGCCCGCAACACAGTGGTTCTTCGTCAACGTACCAACTCGAATACTCTCACTAAACATAATGCCAAGAACAACAACTACATGAGCAACAAGAGCAATGTGAAAAACCATAAGAACAATAAAAAAAAAAATAGTCCGAAAACTAAAGACAATAATAAAATTAACTCTGATAACTCACAAGGTAGTGGAGATTCTTCTGTTATCGATATAGGATCTTCTGTACCTTGCTCAAGCCCGAAATTTAAAAGTAAGCATTCATTCCGAGACATCACCTCAGCCGCTGAATATTCCGGACTTCTTCAGCCGACCACCACTTTGCACACACCGAATACAAGCCCAGCAACCGTTTGCGATGAAAGCGACCATGGCGCCCAGAATGCTGCTGGTTGTCGCCGCAAAACAAAAAAACATAATAGATTGCGTCACCAGTGGTTACGCTTGTTGGGAAAATGTGCCCGTTGTACTGATCAGCATGCGCCGGACAACAGTGTGTTGCAAACGTACACGCAAGTTCCGCTTTTGGAAAAAAGCTTTGAGAACCATTGCCGAAATGTACGTTGACTTAATAGAAAATTAGCCAATTCGCTCTCTGCCAAACTTTGTTTCGTTGCATCGAAGGAAAGAATTGAAGAAGAGCACAAAATATTGTCGAAATACAGGATTTACAAAAACAAAAAATTCAAGGACGCGGCGGTTGTGTGAGTTGTTACAAATTTCATTTAGAAAAAATATATATTATTTTTATACGTTAATTTCATACAAGTCAAAGTGGAAAATGTTTAGTTTTATATAAAGCTCATGCAAATGTTCCCTCCAATACTTCCAATACAACTTCTGCTTCGACATAAATAAATAAATATCATACCCGAAATCTAACTACATTAAATTAATTTGGTTTAGTATCAACCAGATATAACCAAAATTTATTATTGGTTAGGGCTTCAGTAGAGAATATACACTGGTTGGGGCTTGGTTATACTCGGAATATACACGTTTAACATGTTTACTTTTTCAAAAATAACCGCCAAGCAATATACTATCAAAAGCCATTTATCATCATTGAATAGACCGGAGAACTTTAAACTTTTATCATTGTCCAAAGGAAAAATGTGCAATTCATCCTTTAATTCAACAACACTTTGTGGGACTTTACCTCGAGATAACCAACGAACTTTGGTGTTACATAAGAGATATAGAACCTGGGACCCCGAGCAGTTGCTCGGAACTTTTTTCGAATATTGCTAAGTTTTATCAATTAGGTTTAATTAGACGAAAAATCTTAAAAAGAAGAGTTTTTGTTTTTTGTAGTGTGAAGAGTAAAAAAAGGGCCTTCTGTCTTTATTAAGCGAAGGGAAAACACTTCGCTCTGTATACTTTGAAAATTTGTTGAATTTTTATGGACATTTTTGCGTTGAAAAGATTGACACCTGTTGATAAATTTCTTAAAGCTTTACAAAACAAAACAAAATTATTTGAATATATATTGACATTTTATTTCAGAACAGAAAAAAATTTAAAAACAAAACAATGTCAATAACTGTCAATAAATTATTAACACACTTGTTGATCAACCACTTGATCAAAACGATAGAACGGCCTTTTTTACTATTCACACTGCAAAAAATCAAAACTCTTTTATTTTTAAAATTTTTCGCCCCATTAAACTAATTCATACCCCCTCGGGGTACGCGTATCGCAATTTGGAGACCTCTGATCTAGGAACTGCTTGTAGAATGTTAGTTTATTGAATATGGATGATCTTAATTTTTACAACCTACATTATTGATACATGAAATGGTTATGAAAAGTCAAACGCATCTTTTTAGTCGACTGCAGTAAGCGTTGCCGTATTGGGGAGGAAACGAGATGATTTTAGAAAGTCATTGGCTATTAACTCTTTGAAGGAAGTTCCTGTAACTGTAAGAAAGTTGCTGTAACTGTAATATAATTATTTATGAAAATATTACTTCTTTAACATATTGACTTCAACTAATTTGAAAATATTTATTTGGCTATATATAGCACATATGTTACATTAATACGTGATAAACGTGATCCTTACAAAAAGTATATGCAAATATACTTTTATATAAAAAAACTACCAACAATAACCAATTGGACAATAATAACAAAGGTATAATATATAGGATTTAAAAATTGTATGTGTAGATAACTAGTTTGCATTATTTGAAACAGTATTATTGTTTAGACATTGAAGGCTATAAGGACAATAATTTTAAGAGTAGGTACATACGATAATATATCAAATATTTCAACAGAGTTCGATACAAAAGAGCTCGGAATGAATTTATGTAGATATACAACATCAGCATCATAATTTTCGTTGTTATCACCATAAAAAAGCTATAAATTCTTTCACAATATTAAAAATTATTTATTCTTTCTATTCCACTCTTGATAACTGGGTGGTAAATCCTAAAAAGAATCAAATTTTTATTATTGTATATTAAATTAGTTAATTTGTAATAAATTGATTTATATTTACATTATATGATGGTGGCATGCCGTGGTTGTAATTATTCGAAGCATAATTCATACTTAAGAAACCACTGGCAACAGCTTCTGCCTCTTTCGAATCTGAAAATGAATGAATTCTTAGAATGCAATAGCAAAAATAACATTAACTATTATTTTAAAAACTATAACAAAAATTAAATAATAATACATACTTAAGGAAGGATAACTGGTATTGGTATAATACGAAGAGTTGGATACATTTGATAAGGATAATAATAATACTGCGTGCTGCTACTGCCAAAACCTGTAACAAAATACATAGGTTTTTTACATTGAATGCCTGTTATACAAACATACGGGAAATCCCTTCTCGGCTTTTGCAGCAAAATGTTTCTTCGTACAATAGCTTTTACTTAAGAAAATAAAATAACATAAAGATACCTGGTTCAAGCTGGTTGGATGTACATTTTTTGACATGACAGGGCTTTAAACAATTTAAAAGGCTGTGAAGAGGAAGAAACAATGATTCTTAAAAAACTTTCTTTAGCTTAAAGTTTTAAAGTAGTAAAGAAATTTGAGAAAATCAAAATTAAACCAAAAGTTAATACAGAAATGAGTTGCAAAAGGAATCCTTACGCCAAACTCTACAATTATATAAAAGTCCAACTACAACAAAAAATGTGAAAAAATACAATCAAGGATTCATTCCTAATATAAAATATATCGATATTTTTTGGTATCGGAGACGTTCGTATCGTACTACAAAAGGCCAATAAAAACTAAAGCTCAAGTCAATTAAAAGTATATATGTATGTAAATTACTTAATAATTGTATTAATAATGCCTCAGCAAAAGAATTAATGAACTCTATTTCAAACCGTCAATACAATGTAAATGATACTTACTTGGCGGTGCACTGAAACCCATAGCACCAGCGGCAGCTCCACCTGGTGCACCTCCTGGTGGAGGGTAACCAAAGCCACCACCCTGTGGCTGCTGCCCTTGTGGAGGACCTCCTGGAAAATTGGGATAACCCAATTGCTGCTGACCTGGCATCATGTACCCGTCAAACTGTGGCCGCGCTTGTCCCCATTGGGGTTGGGGTTGGTAGCCACCCCATGCCTGCTGCTGTGGTGGCATCTGAGGATGACCACCCCACTGCGATTGTTGTTGCTCTACTGGTTCAGGTGGCGGAGCGCTAAAACCATTCCAGCTTGGCATATCGTTGCTCTGTTGAGCAGGCTGCCCCGACGGTGGAGGCTGATATTGCGGATATTGCTGCTGCTGCTGTGAAGGTGGCGCATAGGCCGGTGCTAATAAAATGGGAAAAATGTAAGAAAACCAGAAGGTTTTACGGATTTAATTTTATGAGCCAAGATGTTGCCTCTAAAACAGCTGGAAAACGGCAAATAGAATCAGCGCAACAGAAAGAAAAGCGCAACAAAAGCCGAGAAGGTTTCATATTCTACACCCATACCACTACTTCAAATACTTACGCCCATTTATACCCGGATATGGTGGTGGATTGTCCGAAATAAAAACGGTATTTGGTGCCGGACCACTAAAAGCGTCATGCGTCGGTAGCCAGCCATAATAACCTGGTGGCGGTTGATAAGCCGGTGGAGGAGCCTCATGCCAAGCGCCAGCAGGTGTATACGGCGGCGGATTATCGCTGAAGTTGCCATTACGCATATTGCTCTGTGCTGTGGAGGCAGCGCGCAGCAATGCTGAGCCGTACTCAATAGCGCCTCCAGCTTTGAAATACAATTTAAATTTGACTTCACCAATAAAATTGCCATTTGGCTGAGCACGAACTTTGCCCTTGATATAATTAGACCCAAACACAGGCTGCTCTAATTCCACCTGAGGAAATTAAGAAAGTGCATATCTCTGGCATAGATGGTTTATAGAAAAATTTTCTACTAACATCCGACATGGCAATAAACGGTGCACTAAAGGATTGCATCAAGTCATCGGGTTTCTTGTGATTGAAGATCATGCGATGCGATGTCAGATAGATGCGACCCTGCTTTGAGCCCTTGAATACTGGGTTATCCTGACCAGAAAATTCCATGCTAATACAATCACTATGCAGCAAAATACTAATAGAAGGGGATTATTACGAGAGAATGTAAATTAAATTTGGAAACAAATTTCAACAAAAATACTTCAAAAATACTGGAACTAAAAAAAAATGGAACATATTTACCGTTATCAAGTAGCTCCAATTTTTTTGTTAATTTTTTGGGTATTAGAGCTCCTTGTCTTGACTCCAACAAGCCAAAAAAAAAAATGTCGCTCTCCCTTGGGGGCGGGGCTGGAGCCCCTTGAAATATGAAATAAAATCGTCTATATCTTCAAAACTATGTAAGATATTGGTATGAGATTAGTACCATTAGAAAGCTATTGAACATAAAATATTTTACATAAGATATTTTATTTTAAAATAGCATTTTACAAAAAAGCTATTTTACATAAAATATCCTTTATTTATGTAAAATAACTTTTTATCGAAATACGTACAGTTTTATAAATAAACGTGACTTAAGGTTTTTAGTACTATTTTTTTAGAACAAAAATAATTTTTTCCGAACAAAAATGTGTAATTAACCCAAGCAAATATACTAAAAATAAGATAACATATATTTTAAGCTTTCTGAGGAAATTTATTTCATTCAAATCGGTGCAGAACTTACGGAGAAAACTCATTTTTAAACGTAAGTATAAACTACCAATTTAGAATTTTACTACTATATGTATTTTTAATAATGCGAATGTACTGAGTTTGCACCGTTGAGTCTTTTAAGCCATGACGCCAGTTATCGTTTTTCTTGGTATTGTTGTTGTAAACTGGAAACAATATTCAATTTGCGATTTGTTTTTGTGGTATATTAAGCATTATGTATGAAAAAAATATATAATTAATTATTTAAAATTTTGCAATATCAGTTAAGCGCCGCAGGCGAAAAATTTTAAAATTTTAGATTAGCGCCGCAGGCGAAAAATTTTGAAGAAAAATTCTTCAAAATTTTTCAATTTCAAAGCATATGCAAATCTAAGGAAATACCGCTACAGTTAAAGTCTATTGTCACTTTGTTACTAACACTACCACTACAATTACACCAAACATAGAGCAAAGTACCAGAGACGCATTATTGTAAAAAGGTATAAGATAATTTGAGAAAGTAGTTTATTATAAATTTAAAAACGAGTTTTCTTCATAAATACAGCACCGATTTCAACGAAATAATTTTTCTAAAAAAGCTTAAAATACATATTATCTTATTTTTAGTATAAATCCTTGGGTTAATTACACATATTTGTTCGGAAAAAATTATTTTATCTAAAAAAATAGCACTAAAAAGCTTAAGTCACGTTTATTTATAAAACTATACATATTTCGATAAAAAGTTATTTCACATAAACTAAGGATATTTTCAATAGCTTTCTAATGGTACTAATATCATACTAATACGTTACAGTTCCAGAGATATAGATGATTTTATTTCAAACTTCGCAGGGCTCCAGCCCCGCCCCCAAGGGAGAGCGACATTTTTTTTTTGGCTTATTGGAGTCAGGATAAAGAGCACTAATACCCAAAAAATCAGCTACAAAATTGGAGCTACTTGACAACGGTAAACATAAGCCAAAAAAATATCTCATTTCACAATATCTTATCCCATTGTTATATAATTCTTGCAGCAGTATGTGGAGAAGGCGGACATGTCTTGCTTAGAAGCAACGAATGTCGGCACGGCCAATGACTTTATTAGATTAGTCATGACGTCTGGCGCAGTACAACGGAAACAACAGAGACCAAATTTTTACTATGCGTATATTGATTTATAAACTACGATCATATCATTATCTATGAAATAATAATTAATCTCACTTACTATTCTCCAGCATGGATGAGGACACCATTACTGGCGTGTGCTGTATTTACAGACATTTTAAACAATTTTTATCAATCTTACTCCCTTCTATAAAATATGTTCTCTATTTAGATGAGGTGGATACAGAACAATGATTAACTTTTTATAGAAACGTCAAACTAGTAGACTGGATATATTAACACAAGCTGAAATTTCGTACTTTATTTTCATTCAATCATTATGGACCAAACATAGTCCCGGTCTACACGAGTGGAAGAATGAACGTCATTCTTATGAACGTTATGGGCTACACGATGAATCGGTTCGTATGCCGGGTTGTTTCGGTTTTGACAATTAAAGTATCCGTCAGAAATCTCACGCAAGAAAAGTTGAAATATATGTAAACATATGGGATAAGTTTCATAGAGTCCGTGCGTTTACAACAATAGTTGTTATAGTTGTAATAGATTTCTGACGGATACGCACGCAAACGGAAGGCTCAAGGCTTAAGGCTCAGTTTCATAGACTCCGTTTGCGTGCGTATCCGTCAGAAATCTATTACAACTTACGGATAGCAACGGAACAGAATTTTCAAGTTTCATAGAATCCGTTCAAAAGCTGTGCAAAGACAGGGATACAACTGTTCTCATAATTGTATAGGAATTTTATTTTATATTTAAAGCTAAAATCATTTATAGTTATCTGCGTAAATAGAAAACTAAAGTTATTTATAATGGGTTTGAGACATTTAACTCATAAACTAGCCTTTTATGGCTCGTTTACACAGTGCAAGCTGCTGCCTGGCCAGTAGACAGCTACTAGGCTTGTCAAATTCCTAGGCAGCAGCTCGGCTCGCCTTTGCTTTTTACACGACACCTAGCTACTGCCCAGTCCTAGTCGAGTCGCGATGTCGAGTGAACTTGTTTTAATAAAAAAACGGTGATACGCCCTATGACAACAATATTATGTCAGGAATTGGAAAATATCTATAACCATAGCCTGGAGCCTGGAGTCTATGAAACTGAGCCTTAAGTGTTATAAACATTCAGTCTTCCACCGATTTTTATTTTTGAGTTGGATTTTCAGCGCAACTTTGCTATCTCTATCCCACCAATTCATTTTCCCAAGTTTCTTTTCCACAATCGTTCATTCTTCCACTCGTGTAGACCTTGACATATAGCTTAAATAACTGAGCAAAACCATAGAGTAAGAAATAACTTCATATAATTATAAAAGAAGCCTTTCTTTTCGTTTTTCGTAACAAAAATACAAATTCATATAATATTCAGTTTCGGTACCCAGCTGATTCATGAATTGCTTGCAATGAATTGTTTTATAAACAGGGTTGTAGAAAATGACACCATTATTTTAAAAACTCATGTAATAGATTTACATGAGTTTAATGTTTCTATTACAAGAGTTTTTAAAATAATGGTGTCATTTTCTACATGGTATACTTCTGAATTTCAAATTCCCCAATAAAAACAATCCGTTCCCCGATTCCCCACCCATACGAAAATTCCACTCAAATCGTGAAATTCTCCAAGACTTGTCATCCCTGATCTTAACAGACGAGATTCGTTGATTGTGATTATTGACGACTAATAAAAAAAATCTTCTGGCAGAATAAATATATAAAACTTGTTTAATAAGTGAGAAATTACATTAAAATATATGATGGGCTGAGAATTAGTCTTTAGAATGTCTTATAATTACAGTAACATTGGAAATCCAGGACTGCAAAACGCACGTAAGTGGAGTCCCTCGAGATTCATGTAAAATAAAATGGATAATGTGTAGCTTTAAATATTATTTATTGGTTTTAAACAATATTTTTTTTTATATTTCTTTTAGTTCCATTATTTGGTAACATTTCCAATGACGTTGGTGTTATAAAACAATCGAGTTTTATGCCACAACTTCCCTCAAGTATGCAATCCACAAACGTCCCCAAAAAATTTTCATATCCAAGCAGTGTCATCGTTCCAACATGCTCTTCCACTTCTGTAGCCTCCTCTTCGTCAGGTTATTTTAGTCGGAAAAGGCGGTCACCAACTCCAGAGCCGCCACCAGCGCCTCGCCTCTCCGATTGCTTAGAAAAATCTAACAAGGCTTCGAAGATGAAATCCGACCAGGGCGCACAACCAATGGATTTGGAAATTGATGATGAGCTCGAAGAACAGACGGAGAGCACACAAACAAAAAACACAATTCCGGGACTACAGAAGACATCAACGCCCAGCTCAAATTTATTGTTGAACGCTTTAATGGGCGCCGGCGTTAACCCGTCCGTAGCAAGCTATATGTTCTTTCCAACTTCTCCGGGTTCGATGCTAATGGACCACACAACAATGATGGCTGCAGCAATGCAGCAAATGCAAGGCTACGGTGGTTACATGCCAACAACAGTCGACGGCACTGTATCCATGGCAGCAGATCCGTCTTCCACGCAAACAGGTTTCGTGTTTTTCTTTGATATATATTGTAAGATTATATTTCTTTTTCATTAGACACAGCCTCCTGTTCGACTCCTTTCTTTGTCCCACCAGTTAAAGAAGTTATCAAGACTAAACATTGCACACTTTTCCCCCCAAATCCACATGCCCCACCGCCCACAATACGTGAACGGCCACCCGGGTGTCGGACAATTTTTGTCGGCGGCCTGCCAGAAGCCACGACAGAGGAGAATATTCGCGAAATATTTGAGCCGTGCGGTGAAATTACTACACTGCGCATGTCCAAAAAGAATTTTTGCCACATACGTTATCGTCTAGAGTCGTCTATTGATCGGGCAATCTTTTTGTCTGGTTACCGTATGCGTATTTCGAATATCAATGATCCCACTAACTTTGGCCGACTGCACGTAGATTATGCGCAGGCGCGGGACGATCAGTATGAGTACGAATGCAAGCAAAGACAGTTACAGCGAGAGCAGCGTCATCGTGATCGTTCGTCATTGGATCGCAGGCGTTCTCAGTCGCCACCGCCTATACCACACTACAGTGACCATGAAGCTTCCTTGGTATCGGAGTCCCTGCGAAACAACGACTCCTTCATCAAGGCTGTACAGACCATAACTATTTGGTTGGAGCGCGGCGATTGTAATAAGAGGAATACGAATATCTTTTACTCCATGATACAGAGTACGCATGCGCATGTGAGACGGTTGCACAGCGAGAAACAGCAGCTGGAAGATGATCTGAAGAAGGCACGCGAGAGTTATCGCAAGCAAATGCTGATCATGTCGAAGCAATGTAAGTAATTAAAACCTTATTAAAAAATCTAAATCTGTATTACTGAGGCTAGCTCAATTAATCAATGGTTGGAGTGAAGAGTTGTGCAGTTTTTAAAAATCCGTCCATTTCGCGACCTTGAAAAGGTAACACAAAATTCGCGATGGTAAGACAAGGAACAAGTTTTGAATCATTTATAAAACGAAAAGCTTTCCAATGATTGTTTCGTCGAATTTGTTCCAAAGTTTTCCCCACAATGTGTAAATTGTTTTTTAGAGCAAAAATTTTAAATCAAAGGATAATTAACTATAAGTAGCATTGCGATTTTCTGTAAGAAGACTGACTTGCTCGAACAACCTTGCTCAAATTTTAATCCTCGAAAACCACACTGCAGGTAAAAATTTCGAATATAAGTTCTAAATGAACAAAAGAAATGCAAAAGATAACAAGGAAAAGGTTTGTAATCAGTATCAGTGCCATTCTTGAAGGGAATGAAGATAAGATGTCCATCACAAAATTGTTCTGACAGATGAAGTCTCGAGCTGGTTGATTTATTTGTAACTCAAAAACTGTAGCGAATAGGAAATAAAAAAAGTTGAAAGAAAAAAGTACTCAATTCAATTTTATAATCTTGAGGATTTCACTGGGTAAACCATTTAGTTCCTTTATGCTTTCATTTCTTAAATGTATACAATTTTATTTAAGTTTATATTTAGTTACTTAATAAAATACAAAAAACCAACGTAATAATTTTAAGAATCTAATCAAGTACGTTCAAACGTAAACAAACCAAAAAAACTACCCTTCCCCTTATTCATCAGTCACTCAAATTGAAAAAGTGTTTAATGCTGCTAGTCACAAGAAGGTTTGGGACCATTTCTCCAAAGCTCAAAGAAAGAACATCGATCAGTGGAAGAAGCTAGCGACGGTACGTACAAAATGCTGCAATACAGTGTTTTTTACTGTTTCTTAATTTCATCTGCAAATTTTTTATTTGATTATAGACGTAGCTGTCTCTAGATGTTTGTTAATGTTGTTTATGTACGGTCAAAGGCTTTATTGTTTATTAAGTCATTATTGTTGTTAAATGTAGTGTAGTTTGGGAGGAAGATAATTTCTTCTTTTTTTTTCTGTTAAATAGCTGACAAATTATAAATGTTGTACGTTTTAAAGTACTGTGAACTAGGAAGCCTCCTAGCAACATCTACACACAAATTAAAGTCGTCAGCTTTTTTGCATGTTTTCTAATTAATGGAAAAATTCCGACTTTAAACTACATATACTTTAAAATACATATATTTGGGTACATATGGCATGCGACAAGAATTTTTGGGCCTTATATGTAGTCTACGTCGAAAACTGTAGAGTACTTTTCTACATGTCGAAATCTCAACCTTGTCGAAAACTCCTAAACATTTAAGAACTTCAAAAATTACTCATTCAAATATCGGTTTTTTACTCGCGTGAAGTATAATATCTATCGTGGCACTGGTCCGATTTTTCCCATTATAAATACCAAACAGTGTAGGATAACAGAAAATATTCGTGCCAAATTTCATGACGATACCTCTATTCGTTCTCCTGTAATCGTGATTTCCACAGACGGACGGACGGACAGACAGACAGACGGACGGACATGGCTAAATCGAATCAGAAGGTGATTCTGAGCCATAATATATATACTTTTCTATACCTGTCACGCTTCCTTAAATGCGTTACAAACGGAAGAACAAAGTGAATATACCCTCATCTCTTCGAGTGTAGGGTATAACAAGAGAAAGCGATAAGATGCACGAATATGTACATCTCCTGTCTTTCTCTTGTTTTTTCTTGTTTCTTGTGCGAGAGCGCAAGTAGAAATATAATAATAAAAGAATAATAGAGGAAGACTCTAATGACATCGAAATAAGTGACGATCAAGACTCAGCGCTTTAAATGAATAAAATTCATTGTCATCCCATAAATGTTCCATTTTTCACAAAGAAATTACTGTACTCAAAAATAAATTTGAAATTTATGTATTTTTCATCGAAAAATCTTTATAGCGTTCGTTTGTTCTTATTGTAATTGATGAAGGTAAATTTTTCAGAGTTTTCGACAACTTTGTGTAATCTACTCCAATTTGGTTTGGTAGTCTACCGTAGGTATTCGACTACCAAACAACAAGACAAAGTATTTGACATGACAACCCAGTTTAAGGTACACGTACATACGTATAATTTTTGAAAATTTAACGTCGAAAATTTCTTATTATTTCGAAATTTTCAAGAATGCAACAGATTTTGAGGAAATCTAAACAATTAAATTAAAAATCCATTCATATTTTCCTGCTAAGCGTTATAACGATTGTATAATTTCTTAAACATCAAAACTGGCAGATCGCATAGCTATTTCGGAACCAGCCGCGGTTTTCTAAATTAGTAATCTATGATATCCTTTATTCCAAAAAGCGAAAAAGGTTATTTATTGCGTGAAAATAGTTAACAAGTATAACACTATTTTTGTTGTTTGTTTAAGGCATTAATTTTCAGTTTTTTACTATTCAAAGCTCATCGAATATCTAACATTAAAACAATTTTTCTTTTTAAAACATGAAACTGCAGAATATTAAAACATATAAACTACAGAATTGTTATTTTTTTAGATACAGTATTTTTTAAAATAGCAAGTAATACCATATATACTACAACTCGCCTAATCTGATTTCAATGAGTGACCTCAATCATTTAGAATTTAGACAAACATGAAAATCATTACCAAACAAGCAAATTACATGACCATTTTTTTTAAGTAGGATGTTTTTTGTTTTTTCTTTTTTTTTTTGTTATTGTTAACAAACATAATATACAACTAATATAATATACCACTTCCTATAACCGGGATGCAAGAAAATAAAAACAAGTATATAACAATATATTATATATTACAACTCGGCCAATCTGACTATAATAATTGACCGCAATGAAATCTATTTAATAAACAATTTATTTTCTATTTAAGGGGTTTAAAAAAAATTTCAGCTCAGGGCTCGAGCGTTTTCTCCGATGTCAACCATTTGCGTATTCTATTCGCTTCTATGACATTATCATACGGTAGTTGTGTTAATTGGAAATTTGCTATATCTCTTAAGACGTAGGTAATCCGATCATTAGCCATGGGGGTCATTAGGTAATACTTTGTAAATTATATATGGGCCACGATATTTTGGAATTAGTTTTTTATTCGTTCCAATAGACTTATCAATATTTTTAATTACGATAAAATCGCAAATTTTGTACGTTTTTGCCGGTATGCTGTATTTTAGAAAATAGCCCAAGTTATATTCTTGTGACTTTTCAAGTTCGGACAAAGCATTGGGTCTATTGAATCGTAGTGTTAATGAACCATGTGTTTCGTTTGTAATATATGTATGTACTGTATTACTTGTTATTTTAAAAATACTGTGTCTAAAAAAATGCTTCTGTAGTTTATGATTTTCATGTTTTAAAAAGAAAAATTGTTTCACTTTTAGTTAAAAAAATTAACATTTCTAGTAAGTTTGTAAATTTTGATGGATTTGAACGCTTTGGAAAATTAATATAAACGTATACTAACGAGCCTCACTAATCTTTTATAACTTTTTCATTTATCGTAGAATCCTACGCTTCTTTTCTTATTATTTCTGACTTAACTTAGTCTTTACTGTGTTTACTGTGTGTGTTTGCTGTTCTTATTTTAGTATTTCTGTAGCTTTTAGTTAAAACAATTTCATTCTCTTCAAATAATTTTCATCGTAAAAGCTGTTAATAAATCAACTATATTAAAAGAATCATATAATACAAGTCGCTCATTGTTTTCTGTCCATCATTAAAGTTCTTTTGTTTTGTTTCTTAATCATCTGAAATCGACAACGGACTTGTCGTAAAAAATTTTGTGGACTATAATTTATTTGTTTCGGCAAAACTATAATTAAAAATATTGACATCAATTCAATATTCAACCTGCTCAAAATTAACTTTATTCATTCATGTATTGTAATTATTATTAACTTGCTTAATGTTAATGAAGAGGTAAGTAAAGAAAATTTTAAAAAATACACCAAATTTTTAGAAATAATAAAATATTTTTTAAAGAAATTAAAGCGAAAAGATAAAATGTATTAACTTTTTTTATTCGTATATTAAACAGTTTTAAACGCATTTATCTAATAATGACTGATTGCCTTTTTAAATTATTATTTAATTTTTATGCATGGTAAAAATATGAGCAGGAACTGCGTTCTATACAAATTGAAGATGATGAAATGGAGATGTCTGATGAGGATCGAGCAGATTACAAGAGCAGCGCTAAGCGAGCACGTTATGATACAGAGCACTTGAAGGTAAGATCACTTTAAATTGTTAAATTTAAAGTGTATTCCAAGCAGAAATCTCCTGAACTCAACCCTACGAACCAGGGCTCTTAAGGCATTATACTTTAACGAATATTTCTTAAAATAATTGGGTTTTCCAATGGGCGGAGTAAACTTTAGAGATCACACCAAGCCCAACACCACAGCATTTGTTTTCTGGACCCAGTGGCAGTAATTCATAGCAAGAAAGAGACCACGGCCCCAAATCTGGGGTAGTACTAGAATATGCACTTAAAACTCAGTGATCCTCAAGCAACTTGAAGACATTTATGTCAAAGAAGACTAAGAACTTAAGAGTTCTCCACGTGATTAATCCCCTTTTTGCTTAGTACAATACAATATAACATTAATTTGGAGCGAGTACCAATGTAATTAATTTGATTTTATGCCAATACAGGATGAAAATGACTCGTTACGTTGTCAATTAGAAGCCGTACGTAATGAAATGTCACTCGAACGCACCGACATGAAATACAATACCGATTTTCGTGAGAAGCAAATGAAAGTATTGCAGGAAACCATACGCAATATGCAAACTCAATTGATGCGGATTAAAGTCAAGGAACAGAGAGATGCAAAAACCATTGAACAACTGGAACGTAAGGTCAAGGAGAGTGCTGTGAAGCAGCTTTTGTTAAAAACAAAAATTCGTGAAACTACTGAGAAACTAAAGGATCGTGAAAACTCTTCCAAAAATTCGGAAACAAGTGAATTAATAACAGAGGATAATGAAACGACGGAGGAATTGAAAGAAGAGGAAACTGCCCCCGGAAAAGAAGGAAATAAGCAACAATATAAGGATAATGTTGATAATAAGATTAATAGGAATGACCAAACTGAAGATACTATACTCGTCGTTGAAGGTCAAAGTGATTATGAAATCTTGGATACTGGCGAAGTGGAAATAATTGATGGAAAGGAGGAGAAGGAAGCGAAGCCAACAGAAAAAAAAGTAAGTAAAATAATTTTCTAAATCTATTCTTTCAAAGGATCTCTTTTTCCTTTACAATCCTCTTTCAGCAATGTATTCCTCCAGTTATTGCCACTAAAGAAGGTACCGAAGAAAATTTCCAAACAGAGAAATTATTCGACAAAGCTGACGCTGAAGTACAGCATAGCATTCAGCATACAGTAATAATAAACGTATAAGAAAGAGATTTAAAATTACTTATACACTTTTTGTAGTTGTCTACAGAAGCGCGTATAATCGCATTGGTCACCGCTTTCCTAATCGTTCATCCATGGGGCGCTACTAGCGATTACATTTGTGATTATTTGCGTGAATTTACAAAATCAAGCGAATGGAATGTTATCACTTTAGCCGATATATTAAACAGATACAGTAATATTTTCAAGGCAACACCAAAATTAGAGAACTCTTCCGATAGTAGTGTTGTCATCAAATGGAGTTTTTGTGGCTATGATGAGGAGAACTTAAATAATGATTCTTCTGAGATAAATAGTAAAAGTCAGCATTAGTAAATGCTAAATAAATTTAAATTTAATTTAATTTAAACAAGAGCATATTAAGAAAAAATATGTATATGCTTTTTTTTTAATATACATACTAGTTTTAAATAAAATAATAATAAGGTCTTAACTAAGAAACTTAACTAATTTTCTTATTGCATTATATTTGGATTAAACGAGATTTTCAGAAAATTCTGGTGTTAAAATATATGGTTATCAGTTTAAATACGAGTACTACATTAGAATGAATATGAAATTTTGAAAGAAATGATGTCGATTAATGTCCACTGAATTATCTGATTAGGAAAAAAAACTTTATCAAGAATGGTTTTATCTTGCAATAAAATTTTTATGGAGGAGCAAAATTATCGCTACCGTTTCTGAGAAAGTAAAACCGAAGACTGAAGGATGGTCGAAGATTGTCGTAATTGGTTTTATCAAAACGAAAACTTAACAAAGTAAGATTATGACACACAGCAAAATAATGAAACCATGTTGATTTTGTCAAAGCCAAAAAGCAGGAAAATTTTAAATTGATTATTTTTTTGTATTTTGTAGCTATATTCTACATTTGATTACTGATGTCAGGAACAGAGACAGCTATAATTAACTAGAAATAGAATGAAAGCTATGCAAGAACGAAAAAACTCCTTCTCTGTACATCGATGTACCATAATAAATATCAGATTATTAAAGAGCCTTTATATCGCGAAAGTATTGGAGGACTCAGAAAAAAGCACATCAATTAATCATTAAAACCACAAATTAAATATTGAGATCAGTTTTCCCAGAACCGGCCTTCCAGGTATGAAGTGTAATATTATTATGTAATTACTTCTGCCATATACATCATTTCGTCCTTTTTATCAGTGTATTTTCGATATCTGAAAAAGCCTGAAATGATCTTTACAGTTTATTTCTTTTTACATACCATAAAATTACGATTTGTATTCAAAATTTTTAGGACTGATTTTAATGGCAGTAGAATTTCGTTAATGGAATCTTATTTACATCTATCTATCTAAAAAAACCATTTTATTATACTGAATACAATCTTTAACATGGTACCGTAGCAATTAAAAATTTTTGAAGGTTACTTGTCACTTAAAAAATTAACAAATCGAATAAAAATATCCTCAACAGAATAGAAAGTAACACAACAAATATTAAAAAATTAAATTGATTTTGATTTTTTTTTATTTTAGTTGTTAACTGGTCTGATCCTGTTTATTTAACAAAAAAAACTCAATTTTTATCTACTTAGATTGTTAAATTTAAATTTTTTCATTTTACACTTTCTGGAATTTATACTCAACATTAGCTATATTAGCTATTATAAAGCTTGTTTAATTCTAAAATAAATTCTACACAATAATATCTTAAAATAATAGATAAATAGAATTTTAAAAAATCGGTATCTACGATATTTCATCTAATAAAATATGTATATAGTTTTATTAGATGAAAAGACCCCGCCGCAAGTATTAAATTAAAGACACCAAATGTAAACTTTTCGTCCGCAATACAATAATGCCCAATAATATGCTAAAATGATAATATTATTATCTTATCAAATATATTATCAGTATTGATACAGACTCCTCAAGAACTTCAAATAAATAACAATAAGTCAGTACCAGCAGTCATGAATTAATCGCATGAAACACCTTAGACTTCATGAAGTACTAATGTATCACTGGACTAATATAATTTTATTTCCAGACAGTTGAGCTCTTGGAGTTACGTTGTTTAAATATAGAACAAAAAAAAATTAAATCACAATTTTTCGGAAAATTACGATTACATTTCTTGGTTTCATTGCTTTGTTACACATTACCTGCTGATCATGTAATATCGAAGCATATTACCAGCATATTACCAGCTGGCATCCGCCTTGGTGAAACTACAAGAGTTTCATTTCTCTATAATTCTTTTTATTTAATATTGAACTTTTTCGGAAGATTGTGAATTGCGTGTAAAGAGGCGACCTTAGTGTTCGATCTGCACCTCTCTACTGTTCATGGAACATTAAGGGGTTCAGTCCCATTGTTATTTGGTACTCAAAAAATGCATCGGTATGCATTGTCGTATCTCATTTTTGTACGTCATGTACATCTGGCACGATGTAGACCATGATGTGACCCGTTAAGTTAATCATTTAATTCTATATCCTGCTAGTACTCATTTCCTGTCGCCAGTGTTCGTGGGGGTGTATTGACATGTTTCTCCGCAGCAGATCCTGGATGAACACGTTATTTGTGTCAATATTGGAGGTAAAATGGATTGGATCCCGTGGAATAGGCCAAGTTTTGAGAAGAATTATTCGTATGCTTGCTCGGTGACTGATTTCATTACGGTAGTCAAACATTTTCCGCTGGATGCGAAAGGCTTGTTAGGTGCACCAGAAGAGTAGGAATCAAACACCAAAGCAAGTCACTGATTACGTAACTGAAATCGAAACGAATAGTAATTTTGAGGAACTTGAACTTCAATTCAATTAACTATATGATTATTTAAAGAGATAAGATTAAAGCAATATATGTATCGAATGTGTTGAATAGAATTAGGTAAAATATAAGCAGGTGCCAAGAAAAATACCACCAAAATAATACCAATTATCGGTAATTAAAGATAATTTCAGAAAATTTTCATTGGCTCGTTGGGGCTTTTTATTTGATACCGTTTAAGTACTTCTACATTATCCCTCGGATATTTAAACGTAGCACAGCACTAAAATACCGAACAAAGTTTTCTTGACCATTATGAGGTTTAGTAGGTCTAATCTTCTTCTCTTCGTGAGTGGATTTTGTCTCCTCAATTGGTCTTGCGAAATAATTGAGGTGACAGCTCATGATTGGTTGGCAAAATTAAAAATATCCATAAATGTAACGCAAGACGTAGAGGATTTATTGGAAATACCAACTGAAATCGAAGATATTTATTTGGATATTAACAAGACTAAGGGATTTCCAAACTCAAACGTGACTAGTGAGTTATAAACAGGCTGCATCTATGTTGGTTATTTGCACATTTTTAGGTATAATTTCTCCCGTTTTGTGTACACAGCATGTCAAATCAACGTACGTGACGACATCAAGAACCCTCAGCCAGTATTTCTTAAGACAAACTCCAGCGAATTCTACCCATACTCGGACACAGGCATAATGCATTTTAAGCCCGGTGATACACTGCAGATGTTGTGCACCGGCAAGTTTGAAATCTTTCCCATCAATCTTTTAACCGCCACTTGTGTCAGCGGTACTCGCTTCAGAGTGAATGGCAACATCTACGACTTCGAACAGTTCACCTGCAGAATGTGGCCCATTTATCTTGCGAAGCGAACCGGTCTTGCGTGTAACGGCAAAGGCACTTTGGTACGTGTGGGCTTTAAAATCTCTGCTAAACGCTTCGCCGAACAAATGCGAGTCTGTTTTAATGAGGAGGAGGAAGTAACGCGTTACGTCACCCACTCCCTTTATCGGGGCAACAACTACTATCAGAACAACATCGAAAGGTTAACATTTCAAACGGGCGACTTCTTTAACAAAACGGGCAAGGATGTTGATAAACTCTACACGCAAGTCCAGCAACAGCACATTCTCAATGGACAACTAGGAGGAGTGGCCGGACAGTATTTTAATGCCTCAAAAAATCTTTATTTGTCACGTGGACACATAGCCGCCAAGACTGATTTCGTGTATGGCACGCAACAGAGGGCTACTTTCCTCTTCATCAATGCGGCACCGCAATGGCAGTCTTTCAACGCAGGCAACTGGGCACGTATCGAGAACAGTCTCCGCAGTTGGGTGGCGAAGAAGGGCATCTGGGTGGAGTGCTATAGTGGCGTCTGGGGGGTCAGCACCCTACCCAATGCCCAGGGGATCGAGACACCACTGTATCTATCTCATGATGAAAACAATAATGGGTTGATACCGGTCCCTAAATTATATTTCCGTGTCGTAATGGAACCAGCTACCGAACGTGGCATTGTTTTTGTAGGCATCAATAATCCACATTTGACGTTGGAGCAGATTCATAAAGATTACGTTATCTGTAATGACGTTAGTGAGCATGTGACTTATATCACTTGGAAGAAGGATGACATTAGAGCCGGTTACTCTTATGCCTGTCAGGTAGAAGAATTCCTAGAAACTGTCGACCATTTGCCGGTACTCTATGCCCCTGGGGGCCTATTGATCTAGTGGACGGAAGAGTGGAGTGCAGATGGAGATAGATAAATAACTAAAATTATTTAACTTTAAAAAAATAATGTTCTATTGTTAGCGTCAGTAAAGAATCTTTAAAAATATTAGCTTCTCCGAATCGATTGAAAGCGATGAGTATTTTAAACATAGTTATATATTGCCTACTTTACTTAAAGCTTGGAAGTTCAGTAAACTCCATCTAATTTTTAGTTTTTGAGGCAACGAAATCCCATTTTGCTCCACTGTCCGCTGACCAAGTAAGAGATATATATATTTTTGTCGTGTACTCGACCATCTTGAAGAAAGTCGTTAGAGAGAGAGATGAATGAAAACAACAACGGAAATGTTAGAAAAACTGCGGTGAATCACAGTAGCTACGAAGTGTGCCATTCAGTCAGTAGTACTGGTCATAATGAACGTGAAAGTCGTAATCTTTGCAGTTGTTGTAACGCTAGGCTTCACGGTTACTCCTACAGAGACACGGGAAGCATGGAAGCCAGTGCCTGAAATTGGAAAAGAGCTGCAGAAATTCACCGGAATGGATTCTCCTTGCAGACTGCACATACAAAAACATCTGCCCAAAGATGATTCTGCCGCTCAACCAATTTACCTGATACCGAATACCGCCTTCTACTGGTTGCCCCGCGAAAGCGGATTTCTCGAAGTGCCCCGCGGCGAAAGCATCGAACTATACTGCAGCACAGGCTTTCTCATCTCACCTCTAAAAAGATCTGTTGCACCAAAGCCTCTCATCAACAGCGAACGCGGCAGTCTTCGTGCTGTCTGCCTGCAGGATCGTACGTTTCTGTGGCAGGGCGACAAGTTCGAATTCAAGCAATTCAGTTGCGCTCAACAACCGAAATACATGGTACAGCGTACAAATGCCACCTGCGGCGACGCCGACGCCGACGCCACCGCCAATATCTACCGTGTCGGCTTCAATATTACTCGTCAACGGTTTGTGGAGACGATGAGAGTTTGCTACGACGAAAACACATTACGTACCCTCTACACGCAGCATCGACTAGGTCCGGCCAATGTACACTTTCAGCGTCACGTGAAACGGCCGAATTTTTGTAAGGCCGGTCACTTTAAGGAACACAACATTAATTATTTCTACACTCAACAAAATCAGTGGCAGCGTGTCGGTGCGTTACTGGGCGATGACGAAGATTTGTCTGCTTATTTGAATAACGAAACGCTATTTCTGACGCGCGGTCATTTAGTCGCAAAGTCGGATCAGATTTACGCCAGTCAACAGCGTACGACGTTCACCTTTTTTAATGTAGCACCACAATGGCAAAGCTTTAATGGAGGGCAATGGGCGCAACTGGAGGAAGAAGTACGTAAATTTGTGGCGCGTGCTCGCCTCGACATCGAATCCTACAGCGGCACATGGGGCACTTTACAGCTGCCACCGAAAATGATGATGGGCGCAGAAGGCACCAATGTCTATCCTCAACTTTTTCACTTGAGCGATGATAGCAATAACAATGGATTATTGCCAGTACCGCTGCTTTTCTATCGCCTCTTAATAGATTGCAATAATCCAAAGCGTGGTATTGTTCTAATCGGCCTCAATCATCCTCATGCAAGCATAGAACAGATTGAGAAGGAGTATCTGATTTGCGATGACATCAGTGAGAACGTGTCGTGGTTAAATTGGATACGAAATACAAATTTAAGGAAAGGTTACTTGTACGCTTGCGCGGTAACGGATTTTTTGCGGGTGGCTAAAGATTTACCAAGGCAATTGTTGGAGGTGAAAGAAATCATGTCGTTGGATTGAACGAGCCGTGCAGAGAAAGCGGAGGTTTAGCAAAAATATGAAGGATAAAGAAGAGCAACAGATAGAGTTTCTAATAATAAAATTAACATAAACACGCAAGAAGCAAAAAAATTAAAAACAATTAACTCAGGTTTTGTATGATGTAGTACACCTAGTGTAAGATAAAATTTTCAAAGGAATTAAAAACTTAGAAAATAGTATGATATAGTATTCCGAGAGAAACGACATCGCAATTGTTGGGTTGACGGATGCGACGCATGATCCAACAATTACACTAGTAGTACGTTAAAAATGTGAAATGCGCACAATAGATTGAATTAACGATCTCTTAATTGAGGTATTACGCGACAGATGGGGGCAAAACAACAACAAAACCGTTTAATAAGAATAAATTAATAATACTATAAACATATTGTAAATCATAGAATAATTAAACGTGTTGTATATAACTGAAAAAATTTAACTTCGTTAAAATTTTTTTTTATTAAAAATAATTTCGTTTTAGTGCATTTTTGAGATGACGACGTATTTTTGCATTCGATCTTTGCTTATTTTCTTCTTGTTGTTGTTTTGCTTCTGTGCTGTTTCAACAAAATTTTTGCATTTGTTAACGAAATTCAGTTTATTAGCTTGCTGTGCTAAACGCTGGCTGGCATACGATTTATAGTCGCCATCGTTGGCTGACGTCGGTACTACTACTGAATAGAAGCAGCAATAGCGGTTGTTGTTGTTTCTGTCATTATTGTACTCGTGCAGCGCCTGACAGCCGAAATCCAAAACAAACTATAATTAAACAGATCCCAAAATAAAAAACTAACAAAAACGCCGAACTCTAAACTTTAAAAAAAAAAACTATCCAAATCTCGTTTCGTATCATCCATTGAAGAATGTGCGAGTATTTTTCCAGAGTGCTAAGAAAGAAATCCGTCAGATACTATAGTAGGAGTACATACATATAGTACATTATGAAAATAATAAAAAAAGTAAAAGTAAAAGTAATAAAAGAGAACAAGAAAAATTTACGTACGAGTATAAACTAATTGTGCGCGATTCAAAATAAAAAATAAATTCTGGATAAATTCAAATTAAATTTTTTTTTAAATTGCACTATTAAATTGAATTTTTTTTTTAAATCCGTGATAATTCGTATCCCGAAGCCTTTCAACACTTTAAAAAGTGACAAAAAGAAAATAACTTAAAAAATCATTAAATTATAAAACACTATAAAACGTCATTAACCAAACATTTATTAAAAACAATTAGTTTCAACTTAATTTTTAATGGATTATTTTTGCGATTCCGCCAATACCACCAACACGACAAACACCACCAACTCCACAGTCGAGAAGGATTCCGATACCGAAGATGATAGTGGTATCGCTGAGGAGTTCAGCTCCGGCAACAATTCGGCAGCTTCCAGTACCGCAACCATGAAGCGGGTAACCTTCGATGAAGAGTCATTGCTGCAACAGCAAATGATGTTTCAGCAGGAACGCGACAAAAGCAACAATCATTTTAACCAGTTCTTCGATTATTGGTAAGTGTTATTGACTTAATTTACTTTACTATGGAATATGAAGAATTGAAAGGATCCTTTCGATTACAATAGCTTTACTTAGTTTCAAAAAAAAAAACTAAACAAAAACTTCCCCTAAATTGTATTTTATTTGGAAAAGCCTAAATGAAACCTAGATTTTTTCCATATTTCTCTCCATGAAGTCAAAAGTTTTATGTTAACACATTCTTCTAGAAATATCAAATAATTGCTTCAATAAGAGAAATAATTTTTTCTTAAAAAATAGATATGCACAAAATCTAAAGTTTGAGACTTTAATCGTAATTGTTTCTGGGTTCTAGACTTTACTAAATAGGAGTATGTTTTATGACTTAAATATATGTATATTATGTTATATGTATATTATGTTTGTATTGCTGCAAGCGATTTAACCGCAACCTATTAAAAGTTCAAGTTTTCCCTCTTAAACTGATAAAAATTAAAATTCAAAATACCAGACATAAATAACAGACTATTAAGGCGTCATTATAATTAAATAAAAATAAACTTAAAATTAACATACAAGAAAGAAAGAAATCAGAATAGATAAACACAAAAATAACTAGAATTAAAAACGTAAATAAATTGTACAATTAATTAACTAACATTTTAAATAAATCTACAACAGGTGCGACTAATGAAGTATTAAAAATAGATAGATACAAATTTGAAAAGAATATTAAATGCTCATAATTTTAAACAAAAGCCAAAACTTATAATATTTAAACGTCAAAATGTCTGAAAATAATTTCATGTACAATATTTCACTTTACGTGGATGTAAATCATTTTCGACCATTTACCTTAAAATGGCAGACGATTTTGTGGGGGATGCCCAGTTTTGGCATGTTTTATATACAAATAGACATGCCAAACAGCATGTTATGAGCTGTCACTGTACACAAAAATATGCAGTGACAGAAAAAAAAAAACAAAAAACCAAAACTACGAGCATTTCGAAATTGTTTCATTGCTGCATTCCTTGAGAGATATTATCTTTCTAAGACTACATACTCACTATATACTCACTACATACTCACTACATACTCACTATATAGATACTAATTAAATTAAATAAAATTTTGATAGAATTTGTAATAAATTCATTCGCATTACACACGAATAGTCCTCAATTGGTTTATGTCTTTTCCATGTAAGATAAGCTTTTTAGCAACAAAAAAAAAAGAAGAAAACAAAACTATGGTGCATAAAAATATTTTTTTTTTTTACTCAGCATCTTTGTTCTGTGATGGTTGTTGGGTGATGTTATTAATAAAATGTGCGCTTATTTTGTTGTAAATTATATCGCATTTTTTGTTGTTACAGTTGTCGTTGCAGTTGTTGTTGTTATTGTCATTTCATTCGTGCCTATGTATTCTGCGTTGTATTATAAACTGCAATTAAAAGCGCAAGCAACTCAAAATGCTGTTGTTGTTGTTGTAATTGCCGTATATTTTTAAAATATACAATACGCGAGTAATGCAAAGATTGGCACTCAGCCATAAATTCAACATGTTACCACATTTGATGCTTTTGGTAGCTGTTGTGTTAAAATGATGTTCTTTTATTCCTTTTTTATACCCTACACCCGAAAGGATGATAATTCACCTTGTTCTTCCGTTTGTAACACTTTAAAGGAGGCGTGGCAGGCATAGAAAAGTATACATGTTCTGGCTCAGAATCACCTCTTGACTGGATTTAGCCCTGTCCGTCCGTCTGTCTGTCTGTCTGTCTGTCTGTAAAAATCACGATTACGCAAGAACGAATAGAGCTATCGCCATAAAATTTGTCACGAATATTTTTTGTCATCATAGGCCGTTTGGTATTGTAAATGGAGAAAATCAGACCAGTGCCACGCCTACTTTTTATAGAAAATATGAATTTTCCCGTGCTTTTAGCTAAATTTCTTAGCTAAAGCGAATGTAGAGTGAATTTAAAGCTAAAATTTCATTCCCGAGTCCACCATCTTAGACTAAAATATACTGCTAAAAATGGGCGTAGTCCGCCCACTGGTATACCATTCCATATAATGAGGTGTGTGTGGGGAAAAGCGGTGTTTTAAATGAGTTAATAGATCAAAAATTTACTTCCTGTAAATAAAAAGAAAGTAGATGTCCACCCGGCCACTTTTTATCACTTCGTCACATGCGGGTGTAGGGTATATGAGCTTCGGCCGGGCCGAAGATAACGCTCTTACTTGTTTAACTTCTTTTATTACAAGGGTAGTTCATAAATCAGTGATTTTTTTAATGAAAGAAATTTTTTTTGGCAAATAAATGTTTTGTTTCTCAACATAGTCTTCCTTACATCGATACATTTAGTCCAGCGTTTTAAATTTTTTTTTTATTCCTTCCAAATAATAGGTTTTTCAAGGCCCTTAAAATGGGCGTTTGTTTCAGCGATTAGACCCGAATGTTTACCGCCCAGTCATTTCTTGAGGAAACAGGAAATAGTCGCAGGGGGTTAAATCTAGAGAATATGCTGGATGGGGTAGCAGTTTCTGAACAGCACTTTTTTCTTCGCCAAATGCGGTCGTTTCTGCTTCAAATCAATATCGAATCTGTCCAAAAGCTCTGAATAATAATATAAAACGCCACCACTTCCGCCCCGGATGTCACCCATGGCTAGCTAGCTATGTCACTGGGTGGACAGTGACCGGATGGCTACGGTCACTGGACAAATAAAATACAACAAAAGTACGCAAAAACAAAAAATCAAAAATAAGTTGAATATAAAATAACTGATAAATGAAATGATAGATACAGTAAAATCAAATAGAATATTAATACCCTAGAATATTGAAAAAACATTTTTTTTCTTTTTAAAAGCTTCGATTTATGTGTTCAACAATATATCATTTATTTATCACCCCGTGCTACAACTACAGAAAACATTTTGAAAGTTTTTGAAACGGCTTTTAGCTCAAATTGATTTTAAAAGTAAACAAGTCAAGTCAATTCACCGGACTGCAAGGTGAATTTGGAACCTATGTTACAGAAATCATGAGATAATGGGTCAGGTCAATACTTTTCTATTAAAAGTAATTATAGTTTATTGATGCTAAGTCATTTTAACCAAATGAGTCAGTCACTTTTTCTTTCTCGATGTTAGTTTCTGACCCCCCAAACATTTTTTATTTGGCGGTTGGTGTATTAATTTAGAAATATATTTCAAAACTTTTAACATTTTTGTTTTAAAAGAGTTTTTCTGTTTTCCAAGTTGAAATTTTGTGTTTAAGATTGTTTGAACATCTAGTTGTGCACCTCCCTTTTTGGTTATAATCGGTTGCGCCGAAAGCGCGCTTTTATTGTAGGGTTTTGTAGATTTTTTATATAACTTAAAAGCGCTTAGCCGTGGAAAGTTGATATTTTGTATTTTGGACTGTTATAATCTCTAAGTGTGTACCTATGATTTTGGTTATAATTGGTTGTGGCGAAGAGGCACTTGTCTTAAAAAGTTTTGTAGAATTTTACATACCTACAAGGAAGTCATGTGCTGCACGCATCAGATTTTTGTATTAATTTTTTTCTCCGTCTATTCTTTTTTAGCCAGACAGAGAGAGAGATACACGCTCATACAATTTTGTTACTGCGTCTTCGTCATAAATCTTTCCTTGTAATGCCGTTGACATTTTGTATATGGTTTGCAGCTGCTTTGGCTTTTCCAGTGCAGATTATTTATAGTTGATGCTTATTTTTGGCAAAACAGCTATTAGTACTTCTATATTTTTCAATTAAGATAAACGTAATAATTTGCTGTGTGTTTCCTTATATCGTAGTGTTTTGAAGCGGAAGCAGGATTCACTATTTGTAATCTACTCGTACGATTAATTAGTATCCTATGGTATAATTAATATGCTTAATTGTAGAGGATTTTTGGCTTTTTTCTTATGAAGTTTTTGCAAAGAATGCAGATTTTAATCTGTTCAATGCAGAGTTATTTATAAACCTTTTTAAAAAATTAAATCATAAAATGTTTTTTATCCGGTAAAAATGTTTATATACTTATGTTTATATAAGTTTTTTATAATGATTTCGTATATTTTTCTCAGAAAAAAAATTAAGATTGAATATTTAATCGATGTTGTCTGTCTCTCGTGTGTTTAAGTTAAAATTGTTTGCACTAATTCCGATTTTAAGTAAACTTTTCTTTTTGCAGTGAAATTAATTCTTTAAATAAATTTATGCAAATAAATACATATACAAAAAATCGCATCAATATAAAACATGGGCAATGTTTGAAAATTTATGGGTTGGTATCGAAATCTCGAAATACAAATCCCAAACATTATCACAAACGACAAAATCGTGAAACGACAAAATTTCGAAATTACAGAACAAGTTCAGGATAATTTTTCGGGAATTTTAACGTGTCCTCTGTATTTATAGCGTTTTGCGTGATCGGTCTAAAGCCGCAGAAAAGAGGTAAAACCCTCAGTCAGCTCAACACTTCCTCCGTTACCAAAGTTTTTTAACATCTAGAGCTGTGTTTCCCAACGTGGGCATTTTGGACATTTGGAACCAAATTTTGGACATTTTGGTTTTTAAAAAGGTAATTCGAACATGAGCACAACATAATATTTCAACCTCTTTGAATTGTATTAAGAAATTATATACCTAGTAAAAGGCTATGAAAATTTGTTTCTCATAGATTTTGCTGTTAAAATTGCTAAGTTTTGTCGCGTCGGGATATTGTCGTTTCGGGATTGTCAAAATTGTCGGGATTTTGTCGTTTTGGGATTTCGCGTTTCGGGATTTTGACTGTCCCAAAACTTATAAACAAAACTTTCATTAAAATGTACGGCATGATAACAATCGACAAACCGACAGTTCTTTCGTTTTTTTAATAAGAAAATTACGCTACAGCCTCTCATTGTCATCAAATCGTTCTCATTGTCCTCGAATCGTTTTCATCCTAGCCGTTTGCTCTTATTGCCGAAATTAAAATAAATACAATATAAGCGCAACCACACAAAGCGTGTAAAACACAGCAGCCATTATGGTCAAGCCAAACTGAGTACATATTCCTTGAATGCACTCATATAAAAATTTCATTATTTCGTCCTATTATTGGCAACTGCTAATATGCATTGAGAACCTTCTGGGATTTAGGATAAATTCTAACGCAATTTTGAATGGGACGCTCGTTTTTATGAGAGCTTGTCTTTTGCTGAATCGAGTGGGTATCCCTCCAACAAAGTAATCGTCTTCAATGCTAATTCGTCTTCGACAGCTTAATTTCTCAGCTTGTAGAGCGAATTTAAAGCTAAAATTTTATTTCCGAGTGCGCCGTCTCAGATTTAAATATACTGCCAATAATGTGACGAGTGTACGCCCACTGGTGACGAAAACCACGATAATAGGAAAAGAGTGGAAGTATCATCATGAAATTCAGCAGAAGTATTTCCTTCCATTTAGAGCTCTCTGATGTCGAAAATGGAAAAAATCGGTTTACTGCCACACCTGCTTTTTAGGTAAATATTAATGCATCCAATTTGAGAGCTGAATTTCTCAGCTTGTAGTCCGGATCTGAAGTTAAAATTTCAGTGCCACGTTTACCGTGTTAGTTAGAGTCATCGGCAAAAAATGGGCGCGACACGCTTACTGGTATACCATACTATATAATGAAGTGTTTGTTGAGAAAAGTGTTGTCGTAAATGAGTTAATAGATCAGAATTTACTATTTGTAAATGAAATGAAAGTTGGCGTATCCCGCCCACTTTTTATCATCACTAACATCTGCGTCCCCACAAAATCCAACAACAAAACGAACTTCTTCCCCAACAAGATCATCACATAATCTTCAAACGACAATCTCACTTCTCTCTTGCGGTATGAAATACCCCAAGCAAAATTCGAAAGTATCAATCCAGCGTGCAGAAGGGGAAAATCGTTTACATTACGTCAGGAAAAGTACAAATTAAATTTATCGTACGTAAAACATTTTTAACCGTCGTACCTAAATGTGGCGTCGCAGGATTAATTTTATTTTTAAAAGTTCTATACTGCCTCTCTCTCTCTCTCTCCCTTTATCACTCAGTCGATTTCTCTCTCTCTCTCTCTCTCTTTTTTCCCTACATCTTTCTTTCGCTCTCTTTATTTGTCTGCCGGCTTTTTTCGCTCTGTAATTTTTTTTCAAAATTTTCAAAATCTTCATTTTTTGAACATTTTCAGTTTTTCCGAAACTGCTTCGCATCATTTTCATTTTTGCGTTCGTCGCTGCATCAAGTGTTGTTGCATATGCGTTCGTGTTACGCTACTTCGTCGCTGCTTTGCGACGTCAAACAAACGTTTATAATTTTTTTCGTTTTGCTGATTTCTGCGCCAAAATTTATTTACTTTACGTAAAATAGTTTAATTTATTTTGAATTTTCGATTGTTTCGAATGTGTCTGTGTAATTCATTGTGACAAAAAGAAAATGAAAGAAGGTGAAATGAACCATAGATGAACTAAGAAATGCTATCGCTGTTGTTGATACCTGAGAATTCGTGTATTAGTGTGCAACCCGTTCAATCAGCGGATGTTCTTTTAAAAAACGAAAAGGTAAAAATAAAAAGTCACCTTTTTTCATATTTTATTGATTATTATTTTAAATAAATTAGTAATTGATTAATATAACATAATGAACTATGTTGCAAGTTTGAAATATTTTATTTATTACACTTCAAATAATGTTAATGAAGCAAGAGGATATCTTTTTTAAATTATAACATTTTAACATTTTATGAGTTCACAATAACACTTCACCTTTTTAAAAAGTTGTAAATTAGGTAGCTAGTAAATTAGTTGTAAATATTAGAATTTAAAAGTTTCATTGCCAGAAAAATTAACAAAGAAATATAAGAGCAAGAAACAAAGAAATATAAGTTAGTTAGTTAGTTAAGAGCCAGCTGGCACTAGGTACCCCACATGGACCTTACGGTCCTTAGTGTTACTACCTTGTGTTTGGTTCCTTAAGTCCTTACGAGGTCGCTAGGTCGTTTGTTTTGTCGGTTTTTATCTACCGCGGAAAACTTCGCTTAGGTCAGACTGCTGCACACGACTTTGGAGAAGCGCAGAAGGTCATCTAGTGGTGCCTCCGCTGCTTGCCTACTAGACCCTACTAGTTTATCTACGGATTTCTCGAGGTCCCCAGCGCTTGCAATTGGCGCCGATTGACCTATTTTCTTACTGAGTACCCTTTCATACTTTTCCCAGTCTGTATTCCATGGATTTCTGTATGCTTTGCTGGTGTCAGTATTGTTAAATTGAATAGTAAAAGAGATGTAGTTGTGATCTGAGAGGGAGGTTGCCTAAGCACCTTCCAATCGTCGATCACGTTTATATATTGATTAAAGAGAGTAATATCTAGCACATTCTCGGAGAGTGGACCTTTGTAGGTGGGTTCCCCCCCTCTATTGGCTATCGATAAGTTATAATTAAGGATAAAGTGCAGAAGAGACTCACCTCTGTCGTTGACGTCCTCGCATCCCCAGACAGGGTGATGAGCGTTGGCGTCGGTGCCCACCACCAGTCGTTGCCCCTCTGGCCCTCATTCCTTCGACCAGAATCTTCAGCTCTTCAGGGGGTGCAAAGAAATATAAATGGTTTATAAAATGTTTTCTTCAATAAAAAAGATAACTTGCACAATAGAAGAACAAAATATTCCCAAATTGAAAAAGGCAACAAAATTACTCTAAAACTAATCTGAGAACTTATTCACACAAAAAACAGCTTAAAAAAATAATAATTTCGTATACAATTTAAAAAAAAAAAAAGAAAAACTGAACAAATAAATGAAAAAAATTAACCGAAAAAGGAAAAATAAAACTAAAACCAAAATAAGAAAACAATACTAATGAGAATAGCATTAAGAGAAGAAGAAAAAAAATACGAATAAAATGTTATTAAGACATAAACTGAAAACTTAATTATCTCAAACGTAGTGGAAAAGTTAAAAAAAAAATATACAAATAAATAAACAAAAATCTCAGAAAAAGAACGAAATCCATGAATCCATAAAATTATTTTTGTTCGTTCCAACAAATGAACCAAAAGAGTAAAAGAGCGAATAAACGAACGCGCACCGACATTAGTCAATGTCACTTGGACGATGTCCAAATCTCGAAAATTGCATCTACGCAAAAGAAAATCGTGTTTACGAAAGCTAAACAAGTAAGAGCGTTAACTTCGGCCGGAACCGAACCTCATACACTCTACACCTGCATTTGTCACAGTGATCATAAAATGTGGGCCGGTGACGTCCAATTTCATTTCACTTACAGATAGTAAATTTTGATTTTACCAACAAACACCTAATTTAATGGTAAGGTATAGCAGTGGGCGTGGTCACGGCAATGCAATTTGAACGTTAGATCCGGTCTGCGTGCTGAGAAATTCAACCATCAAATCAGATGCATTAATATATACTTAAAAAGTAGGCGTGGCAGTTGTCAGATTCTCTCCATTTTCGACATCAAAGAACCCAACATGGGAGAGAATATTTACCTTAATTTCATTACGATGCTTCTACTTGTTCTCCTAAATTATAGCTTTTGTCACTAGTGGGCAAAAGAAACTGAACGCCATTTTTAGGGTTATATTTTAGTCTAAAACGTTGGACTCGGAAATAAAATTTAGGTTCAAATTCTACAAGCTGAGAAATTTAACTATAAGCACAGATGAATTTGTATTCGCGATATAAAGTAGTCGTGGCACTGGTCCGATTTACCAAACAGCCTAGGCTAACAAAGAATACTCGTACCAAATTTCATGACTACTATTCGTTCTCCTGTAATCGTGATTTCCACGGACAAGGCTAAATCAGCTCAGGAGGTGATTCTGAGGCAGAATATATATACTTTTCTACACCTTCCCCGCCTCCTTTAATGTGTTGCAAACGGAAGAATAAAGTATATATACCCTCATCCCTTCTGATGAGTGTAGGGTATAAAAAAAGGCAACCAACTTTTTGCACAAAGAAACTGCTACTATCGGGACGGAAGTATGATCAGTAAAAGAGAGAGAGAAGGAGCGATTGTAAAAAGGCAAATGAAAATTTGTACTCCGACAAGTTTCAGAGAAAAATTTATCACCAGTTTTTTTTTTTATGATCTACGGACAAACCGATCTTCTGACATAATGATCAGCATCTAAGAAACTGAGCTTTCACAAACTTATCTCACAAACTGAGCAGCGTGTAAACTTATCAACTGAAAAATTGATCAATTGGCAAACTAATCATAGCTAAAATTGATATACAGAAAATTTGGCAAACTGTTCAACTGAATCGATCAACTGCAAAACTGATCAATTCAAAAAGTTCACATCTGACAAATTGATCGTCATGGGAATTTATCTATGGACAAAGTCTTCATTTCGCAAGCTAAAATACATAATTTTATTCTAAACTTATTAGTCAGTTGAAAACTGACAAACTAATTGTCAAAAAAACTAGTCATCAAACGATGAAGCCCATAGAGACAAAGAAAAAAAGATTTACAAAACAGAAGAGACAGATAGATCGACAAGGAGCGAGATAGTGCGAAAAAGAACTAAGAGGCAAATAGGAAGCGCGCACGGATCGTGTTAGCAGATGGGCGGATTTTGAGCGTAGAGTATAACAGTTCAGCAAAAAAAAAACTGAAAAATATTTCGCAAAACTTGGCAAGCGATCGTTGAACAAATTTAATTCAAGTGGCGCAATCTTGAAGTCTCCAGCCGGCCTATTTACCAATATGGCATCATTTTAAGACGCCGAAAACGGTCGTACTTCTTGAAAAATTACTTCATCCAATAGAAATCATTCTACACAATAGAAATTATTTGATAAAATTTTTGAAGTCATTGAATGCGTCAGAATTCAATGAAAATATTTGAAATACATAAAAACATTAGCCAGTTATTACTTTTATAAAAAAAAGAACTTATTAAAAAGAAAGTAGTTTGATAACATTGACACAATTTTCTCGAATTAGTCGCTGCATTATTTCTATCGTGCTTATGACATATCTTATGTATTTACCTTCGAAATTTCATGAAATTAAACTAGAAATAGAATTAGTCAATAGCATATAACATTATAATACATACATATATAACATTATATAACATACGCTTATTAAATCTAGAAAAATTTACCACGAAAAAATTAATTTAATGTGTAATTAATTTAATTTATTGTTTTTGATTTCTCAATTTATGACGATGTATGTACATACTATATATAACACAATACAATACAATATTATAAATGTAGTATCTATATATAACACAATACAATACAATATTATAAATGTAGTATCTAAAATTGATTTGATGAAATTTTTAAATTCTGTAATGATATACAAGGCGCTAAAAACGTACTATTACTGATGGAAAACGCATGAGCAACCATATAAAACATGACTTGACATTTCGATGCCTTTGTCCCATAAATCAATTGTTTGCCGTTTATTTGAATAGACCTGCGATTTAAGAAAGCCCCAAAAGAAGAAGCCTAAAGCCGTCTAATCGGACGACCTCGGTGGCCAGTTCACGTTGCCTCAAATCGCTCTTGCAGAATGTCTTTCGTGGCATGCGCTTTATTGCTTGTAGAACCGTCCGGTTGGAACCAAATGTCGTCGGTATCATCGATCTGTGAGCTCGCCGTTGACAGTTATGCCAAAGCCAGTTTGGTTTTGACCAATAATTCCGCCAGACCAAAATCATACCAGATTCGATACCAGACCAGATACTGGATTGGTATCGTCAAAAATTCTCATTTGTACACGTTGTTCAGCGCTAAAACCTTCCATGGTGATTTGCCATACATTACTGAACAATTCAAACAAGTTTTAAAGATATTGCTTTAACAATATGACCGCTATAACGTAGTAGACTTTAAGCGTCCCTATTGAAAGACCCTTTAGTTTCTGTTTCTGCTAATTTTTAAAATTTAATTTAATATTAATATCTTTGACCACAATTTTTACGTTTCTTAGATATGTCCTCTTCTTTGTCTTGACCCCATTTTCTAACTTCAGAGAACTTCCGAAAATCAGGTAGGGCAGAACATTTCCCTACCCTAACCCTTCCTACCCTAACCCTTTTTTGAGAAAAGTTTAAAGTTTATATAATTGCCAGGTGATAACTCGAGGTGATTGAAATCTATTTTATCATGTTTGGTAGGTTGTACTAACAAAATAAGAGTCTATTTGTTATAAAGGTACGAAACATAAGTAATGAACCTAATTGAAAAAAAATTCACCAGAATGTATAAATATTTGTACAAGTCTCAAGTCTTTCTTTCGTTCAAATTCTGTTAAAATAAAACTAATGCCTTTTTATTATGAAGTCAACTAAACCATTTTTTCATATTGTTCATTTCTTTGAATAATAGCTTTTGTTAAAGCGTTAACGAATACGAACATGTACAACCTACCAAACATGATAAAATAGATTTCAATCACCTCGAGTTATCACCTGGCAATTATATAAACTTTAAACTTTTCTCAAAAAATATGCCAAATAAATAAACTCGATTGTCAGTATCAATAACAAATTGAAACCTCATGACATATGTATTTTTTGTTTTCTCTAACCGTCATCTGATGAGTCTAACCTTTAGCTATATTTCTGAAATTGAATACATGCGTAAAAGCAGACTTTGCATTTTTTCCTACGAAATCTTGTGTGGAATTTGTCTTTAAGATAACCACCCAACTTTAGTTAATAAATTTCCTCTTTACACTGTATGGAGTCAAGATGGATTCCGAACAATTTGAAACCGTGTCGCAAGTAACCCAGTCTGAGACGAGGGAATCTCAATCCCAGACGAAGGAACCTAAATCGGAGAAGAAAGAATCTGAATCCGACACTAAAGAACCTGATTCGGCAACGAATTAAGTGGGATCGGAGAAGAAAGAATCTGAAACCGGGACTAAAGAACCTGAATCGGCGACGAAGGAAACTGAATCCAAAAAGAAAGAAACTGAATCCGTAAAAAAATCTGAATATGATACGCAAGTGATTAAAAAACTGTTCGGACTTTTCGAAGAAACCATATAATGGAAATTAAGAAAGGTCTCGTAGTTGAAAACCCTTTCGTCAGATTGTTAATGTATAATTCTAAAAGAATACATAAACAACTGGAACCCGTGCAGAGGCGTCTTAAGGAACTTGAAAATAAATCGCTTTTGTTTCAAAACAGAGAGAAATATTTAAGAAAGGCAGAGGAGTTTTTATGGATTACCATTCGGTCCAATTGGCAGAAGAATAATAGATTCACTCTATTTCGGTTGACGAGGAATGAAGGATGTAAATCTTTTGTACAAAAAAGCTAATTTAAGGATGGAAATTTAATATGATAATAAATTTTCTTTTGGAACATTGTAAAATATTAGTCATGTTTCATTTGTCGCAGGTATACGCTTAAACAAGCATCCCCGCTTACGAATCCTTCATTTAAATCTGTCAGAATTTATATTCAATACAATTCAATACAAACCTTGTATTTATTGTGTTTGGCAGCTTATTGAGTAAGCGTGGATAGCTATCGCCACTAAACTAAGCGGCTACCAGCAATATAAGGAAGGTATATTTCGTTAGCGTGTACCCGCGATAACAGAAACACGGCTAATAATAAAAAAATTGATTTCTTAGTAAGAAAAAGTGTATTATTAAAACAATTGAAGAAATATACCCTCTTATTTTTTTATGACTATTGAAGGTATTAAAATATTCAAACTTGGCACATGGTAAAATGGTCCTGATTAAAATAAATTATTTTTTTTTAAAAATCAAAAAATAATACATATTTGCAGGTGGCAATATCAATTTGATTTAGAGGAAGCACAAAAGAAACATATGTATATTTATCGATGGGAGAAAAATCAGAGTGTAAAATTTTTATTTGATTCTAATGGTTAGCAATGATCTAAAAATATTTCCGTAGACAGAATACAGCAGCCGAAGAAGAAAAAGCGGTGGTAATGATCCCCAAAATGCAAATAAAAGACGTGAGCTTATTTAATGGACCTATATATAAAAAAAAAGAAATCTTGAGATGGAAAACTCCCAGAAAAGGAAGTGTTCCTTAAAAAGTCCAGAGAGTGACTGAAGAAAAGGAAAAAGCCAGAGAAAGAAAAACAAGAAATCTTAAAATCGAAACATTTTTAGCATATTTCTAAAATGTTCAGCTTATTTCGGCGTACAAAAAACAACACGAAAATTAACAAGAAGCTAGTGAATTTGCAGCATGTAAAAACTGATAAGTTGGCAGCTCCGCAGGCAGTGGCAAAATATCAGCCCCTGAGTGAGGAGGATTGCGAGCGCAGAGCAGAGCTGCCAACTGCCAGAGTAGATCTAAAAGTTCTGGCGGACTTAGAATCACCGAAAGATGGCAACGGCGTCGAGCGGTTGCGAGGTGCGAGTAGAATAAAAACCACAACAGACGGCGAAAATCGAACATTAGTAGCAGCCCAATTTTTAAGAAAGAAGAAGAGAAGTAGGCAGAATAAAATTAGCGACAATGTCTATTTTGATAAAGAAGTAAATATAGCAAAAAATGTTCTTTACCAAACGTCTAATAAAGCAGTCGAAGCGAGAGGGCCCACGTCGGTCGATGCGCTCAGCATCACTACAAATTCAGCAGTTTTCGACGACAATAGTGGACTCGATCTCAACAAGCGGGTTGGGCGCTTGTGGGACCGAAGGCTTTCAGAAGATAATATTGCCACAATTTGCGATGGTCCGAGAGAACAGCAAAGAGACAGCGTGAACAGTCTGAGCGAACAACTTGAGCGACAGAGACGCGTACGTACGGGCGGTCAGAGAAATAATAGCAATCGAAATAGCAAGCCGCATAAAAGAATATTTTGTAATAGGAAAAGCAAATCGGATATAAAAGATCAGAAAAAAAATATAACCCACGAAATAGCACCACCAACCACTCAAATTTCGCCAGTAACACTTTTAAGGGAAAATGTGGTATATCGCAATTCTAAAAAAAACTCGAAAAATCCAGAAAACGCTACCAAGCGACAATCGTGGCTGGCTCTTACTTTAAAAAACGTGCGATATCGTGGTAAAAAAGAAGCAAATCGAGAGGTGGTGGTCGATAATAATACAGCAAACGAATCAGTAGTGACGGTATCGTCGCTGTCGGCAGAAGATAAAGCAGCAATCACTGCTCGTAACATCAAAGCGGCGCAGACAAGAAAATCGTTTTTTTTCAGCAGTTCGAAGAGTATCGATAAATTGTTGCGATCCGACGCAGTGGCAATAGACACTCAAACGGCATCGAAAATAAAGCGGCCCATTTCCACGCTGTTCCACTACGAAGCGAAAACGCCGCTGGCCACCACGGAAACGCCGTCGACAATAAGAGAAAGTAGTGGTGAACGGACAAAGCTAAAGGGAAGTCGACATTTTCTGAGTGAAATACTGATGGCGCGCGGACGAAATCATAAACGACAGCACAATCAGCAACGGAAGCAACAACATCAACATCAGCCTGAACAAAAACAGCGGCAACACCAACAACAATCAAAATCGGGTCAATCACAACAACAACAGCAACAAAACAAAAACAATCTATATGAAAAACAACAGACACACCATCAAGAACAACAAAAACAATATCCTCTGGAACTCCAACCGTCATCTTTAACTGACCAAATTCCCTCAAGATCGGTTCATTGCCTTTCCACTCCCTGTGAATTTGTGTCTGATCCTTGTTCTCCTAATCCTACCTCATCCCAATATTCCACCGGAAGCCCTTTGGACGAATGTAATTCTCAGTCGCTCTTAGACGTCAGGAATGATTACCACGGCGACCCAATATTACTTTTAGCGTGCCTTGAAACAAACCCCGATCCCGTGGCAATCGCGTCCGCCGGCGTTTCTCAAACAGCGGACTCTGTAAATAGCAACCAAAATTCAAATTCGCTCTCAGGCATCGACTTAACGGAGAACGCCAGTGTCCAACCCGAATCCGAACTGACGCCTGCCGAGCACGGAGAAGCCGAAACTACAGTCATCGCAAATGAATCGGATACGAAACTTTCAGCAACATCAACTCATTCCAAAAGTCTTGCATCCACAGCTTTCACTGAAATACTCCCCGAACTTAAGTGCGCCGAAGCGGTGTCTCTCACTGAGTTTGTTGCGGCAGATCAAACCGTTGAGGAACCGCTGAACCTACTCACCGCGATACCGTCGCAAATTAATGAAACGTCGAATGCCAAAGAGAACGTGTTTCCAACAGACTCGAGAGCAAACTGCGCCTTTTTAACGAAGAAGGAAGAAGATTACGAAGCATTGGGAGAACTCGATGTTAGTGAACGCGTCAATTCGCAAACGCCTACGACAATAAAATCGAAAAACGCGAAAACCCAGTCGAATGATTTAACGCAATCCGATCGTGATCGTTGGGTGCAACAAAATAAGACAGACAGCAATAATAAAAGTGACATCAACCACGACAACGACGACGATCAGTTCACTATGGGACAAACAAACGCCAAAACGGAAAAGCAGGCAAATATTTCGCATCGAGAATCGCGCGACTTCGGGCTTAATAATGCGAAAACACTCGAACACTTATTGCGGAAAGACGAGACGTTAACGAAGAAGGGCGTGGTAATACCTTCCATAAATGTGGTGGACTGTAGCGCTGAAGATGATTCGGCGGCTGGCCATGCCATTCCGGCCCCAGAAGGAAATAGTTTCTATGAATTCGAAAGTCAACCATGCCAAAGAAATGAGCCACAAATTAGAAAATGTAATGAAAATGAATGCGAAAAGGTTGGAGAGAACGCGAACAGTGGTGTTAGTATTAGTGTTGTGGATGACGATGATGATAGCTATGAGCGCGCTATAAACCATGGAGTAAGCAGCACCCACAAATGGCAGTTCTTTAATTCAGTCTCGTTGCTTCATAGACGGACGCCTTTGGCTAAAGTGCGAGAAGAAATTGAAGAGGAAGAAGAAGTGTACGGAGGAAGTAGAGTCGTCAAAACGGATAATGAAGAAACAACCAAAAGTTCATCTGTTGATCTTGAACGCGAGCGAACTTCTCTCGGGAGCACTAACACCAATGATTTAAATCTTAGTAACGGTCTACACGATTCTGTCATTGGAAGCGATGTATTTTCGTTGCATGCAGACTCTGCGGGAGAATTAATGCCAGCTGTCCTTCGCTGCGACGTGCTTAACGAACGATATTCTTCGGCGTCATCGGCCCCGATCACATGTCGCTTGCCCTTTGTACGCGATAGTAGTTCTACAGACTGTGATGAGACCCTGATGCCGTGTGATGATTACGATTTGGTCGCAGACACAGGCGATGACCAGTCTTGGACACTCGCTGACGAACGTCTGGTGTGCATAGAAAGCATCAGTTTGCCCGACGTTGTTGTCGAATCGACGAACAATATATATTGTAGCAGCGGCCACTCGTGCAACTCACTGCTCTCGGCAGGTTCATCATCATCATCGGGCAGTGAGCACATCATAAATGTCAATGGTGCTACTTGCAACAGCATCGGCAACGTGCACTTCTTACCGATCCATGTGGAAGGCGGTGCCGGTAGTACTCGGCAAAAACGGCGCAGTCTTGATGACAGTGTGATTGGTGGCAAGAAGTCCTTTGCACACCTAAATGGCCATCAAACGTCAAAAACCGTTGTCGAGATAACTGCAGGCGAAGAAGATCAAGTACTCGTAGAAGCAACAACTCAGAAACCAGAAAGACCCAAAGAACTGAGTGAACAGAATAAAAGTAGTGGCACTGCAGGGAGGCTCAAGTAATGTATTTGTATTGAGTTCTAACATTTGTATCGTAAGATTGCAAAAATATCGAAGTGTTCTTGCACTTTATAAGCGTGGGACAAAGTCTTTATGCAAAATGTAGTGCAAACTGGTTTGCGATGTGCCCAACTCCTGTAATCGTCTCGATATGGACAAGCCACACTCTCATTCTCAGCCGTACTTTCAGCTACAGCGGCGATATTTTCAGTTGATTGTCATTTTAAATGACAGTTTTAAGTTGTTGACAGTCTGGAAATGACATACCTATTTAACATGACAGCTCTGAAAGAGTATAGACCTACGTCAATGGAATTGAAGGAATACTTGAGCCATGGAAAGAAAACAACAATAAGAATTTCTTTTGAAATGCAATTGATAATTTTTTTTTACTGAAAAGTACATTATTATAGCACGAGTGTTATAGATTATTTTAACCGAAACGCCCTCCAGGTTTGTGTGTAGGTTTAGGTTTTCTAGTAGGTTTTTTAATATGATTGGGTGTAGTTGCATGCGTATACGTACTTTTCGGTGTATTTAAGCGACTAGGTTTGAATGTAGTTGTGCGTGCAGGTTTTGGTGCAGTTGCATGCGTATACGTACTTTTTAGTGTAGTTAAGCGACTAGGTTTGAATGTAGTTGTGCGTGTAGGTTTTGGTGTGCTTTTGCGTGTAGTTTTGGGTGTACTTGTGTGGGTACGCTCGAATGGTAACGTAGGCTTGTCCTTATCGCTTTCTTCCTTGCTTGAAGATAAAGAGTTTTTAATTATCTGTTCAATCTCAGTGGATTTTACAATTTTTTTAACGTTTCTGCCAGCCTCATGTATATTATTCAAATCACCCGCGAAATCAGCAGCTCCTTTAAATGCACCCAAAAATCCTGTACCTTAAAAACCAATTTCAAATCTTAATTATTAGATATTCATTATTTAGATTATTCATTATTTCAAAATGTATAGATATGAAAAATGTATGTTTATATGAATGTATGCTCACCTCCTTCTTCTTGCGGTTCCTCTTCATTAATTATTACTTCATTTTTGTTCCCGGTTACATGATGATGCATCTGCCCTGAAATTTAAAAGTATTTTTAAAATTTTAATTTTTTATTACGTTCTTTATTGTTTTATTCGGTTTAACACTAGGGGTACCGGAAAATTAATTTACCTACAGTGACCGTGAGCGGTCAATTGACCGCAGAGGATATAACTCACCATATTCACTTAGAAACATATCTGAAGCAAAAGATATTGAAGAAATTAATAAAAGGATTTGTTAGGAACTGTTATTTTATTTATTATTCCCATTTTTAAAAAATTTTAAAGTTTCTTTCGCATTTTTCGCATATTAATTTTTTGCATTTTCTGCAAAAGATTCTTGTATTGCAGACAACAAGACGAGAATTTGTTGACTCAAAATCTTATTTGACACTGCTTCCTCTTTAATTGATTTTCAGTTGGAGCAATATTAAAAATAAAATAAAAATAATAAAAATAAACTATCACGGATACCTTTACTAGGTCCAGCTTCATTTAAAATATATGCAGTCGACAATACCTTTAGAAACCTTAAGTATAATTGTTCTCCGAGATATATTGGTGTTGTATATTAGTTTGTATAGTGTATGAGCATTTATCATTGCCAAATCTAGCATGTTAAAAGACACATGCATTGGGCAGCGCCGAGTCATTGACCGAACACTATACCTCCGCCCTATTTGGTCAGCGCTATCCACACCATACCTTATACTGTAACAAAATATAATTGGTTCGGGTTTTTTTTTACTGTGTGACCGATGACGAGGTCCATTGTGCAAGCTGCTTACAATTATGACGTTTTTATGAGGTTTCTGATGTCAACGTTATATCATCGGCTTTATAAATAATGGAGCCATAGAGAGCATCTTTTGTTTTTTGAAAGATTGAGGAATTTCTTTTCTGCTTTGGTTTATTGTACCAACGATTGCAGTTTTTCTTTTTCTTAAAATCCTTTCCAGGTATAGTAAAGTGAAAAAATTGTCTGTACCTACATTTCTGCCGTTGTCCAAATATGGTTGCATTAGTCGCAAAACCACACTCTCCTAAATTTTGGTTTGAAGGTCTTGCTTTATCTTTTCCCCAAGTAAGGAAAAGTGAATGAAATTGAGTGAACGGACATCTACATCTTGATGGATATAACTGTTCATCTAAAATCTTGACAATCTTGATATACCGACTAATTTCTTGTGTGGATAGCATTTTTCTTCGCAACATTGTTATAAATAAATTGATGTAGTCATACAAACAATCGCGCACGACTAATATCTCTGTAATATTTGATCTTCCAATTTCTAATGCAAATATTGCATTTTATGAAGCCGTTTCCGGGAATCTTTCGTGTTTCATACTCGCATATTTTCAATATCGCAACTCTTTTGCTTTCCACGTGCACTGTTCACGCATATACGAAGAATTACAACTTTTGCTTTAGCAGTTATTCAAAACTTCAAAAAGGTCAATTGACCGGCGTTGGTAGATCTAGTGTTAAGCGGCTCCAACTTATGCGTTCTTAACCAAATTGCTTACTCTGTTCTAAGTTCTCCGGACTTTCGTATTCTTTCGAATCTTTATCTTCCTCGCTTGCTTTATCCTCGTTTTCTTTTACTCCGTCTTCTTTTTCTTCTTCACTTTCTTCGTTTTCTTCATCCCCATGACCATATGCATCTTTCTTGCTGTCTTGGTCATATACTTTTACTTCGTCAATTTCTTGCTTATTTGCTTTCTCGGAAGGTCTCCCAAGGATTAAGCAAGGCAAGAGCGTAACCAAAGCTATAACGAAGGCGATATTCTGAAGCTTCATTTTGAACTGATTTTTCGATTAAAAATTTGCACTATTTATACGAAAATTTCATTCCACCAAAAGAAAGTTTCTTTCCACCAAAAGAATGGAATTTTCGTCCGTAGACGAAAAAAAAAATTTAATTGAAATCAAAAGACTTAAAGGTTTCGTGTTTAAATAAAGTTTTCATTCTTCTTTCCATTTTGCCAGCAAGATGTATGTACATACATATGTGCATATGTCCGTACTTTAAAGGCAGATAAATATCATACGAATGTTTACGTTATTAATTGAACAACGTTTGTATATTTGAATAAAATTCAAATTGTTAACACGCTTTGCAAAGAATGTATTGTTGCTAAGACCAAGAAGCATTTTAAAAAATTAAACGTGGCGTAAGCTGTCACTTGACAAGACTTTTAAAAGATTTAATGATTTCATTCAAAAAAAGTTCACTGAAGCAGCAGTCGAAGTACGTAAAATCAATTCGCAAAAATTAAGAATAAACCCATTATGATTAAGAAGAAAGCGATCTCTTTGTTTTCAGTCAATTTTCAATCTTAAGATTTGTACCCAACAAAATTTCCCCATCGTTTTACACAACAAAAGTTGACGTATTCGACTTTCAAAATAAATGGTACATATGTTTTTTTAAATGCAATCTATAACTTTATTTCACTAAAAAGTATTATAATTCAATATTTATTAAATAAAGTGCCTGATTCAGGGCTCGGGATTCAGGGTCTTCTGTGTTTCGGGACTCCATGCAGCTGCTACCAGAAATGTAAGACCCTGCTTCTTTTGAGGGAAAACCATAAGGCTTATCTTCTCTTTGATTTTGACAACTTTGGAGGAGGAGGCCTTCGAGGTGGAGACCGTGAAGCTTTACGCTTCAAATGTAAAAACGTCCTTGATATAGATTTCAATTTCTTCTTTTTGGAATCATTCGTCAGTTTTTTACTTTTCTTTAATTTCCTTTTTTTAATTGCTCTTCTGGCATTGATTATCGGTCTATGAATTTCCTTTACCGTTTGGCCAAGATGAGATGCTGCAGATTGTACAGATCCCGTCGCTTCACTGACATCATTAAGAGTATCTATTACATTTTGCAGGCTCATTTCTGAAAATTTAAGCGTCAATTTTATATTTTCCAAATTTAATACGGTTCCAACTTTTGTGCCTTTAATTAAAATTACTCACCTTTTTCTAAACCTTTTCCACTTTTGCCATCATACGAATCGTCTGTGTCATAATCGTTGGAATCTTCCTCGTTTTCTTCTTCGCTTTCCTTTTCCTCTATTCCTTCTTCTTCGCTTACCTCGACTTCTTCATTTCCTTCTTCTTTCTCTTCCTTTTTTGCTTCTCCTTTATTTTCTTCCTCTCCTTCTCCTTTGTTTTCTTCTTCCACTGTTCTTTCTTCGTTTTTGTTACCTTCTGCTTCCTTATTTACTTCCTCCAGGTTTTCTTCCTTTCCTTTTTCTTCGTTTCCTTCTATTTCCTTCTTTCCTTTTTCTTTATCTTCTTCTTTGGTGGCTTCTTTATTTTTTTCCTTTCCTTCTTCTTTGTTTCCTTCTTCCACTTTTCTTTCTTCTTCGTTCTTGTTGCCTTTATTTACTTCTTCATTATATACTTCTTTCATGTTTTCCTTCTCCTTTCCTTCTTCTTCGTTCTTGTTACCTATTTTTTCTTCTTTCATGTTATCCTTCTCCTTTCCTTTCTCTTCGTTTCCTTTCTTTCGTTTTTCTTTCTCTTCTTCCTTTCCTTTTTCTTTATTTTTCTCCTTTCCTTTGTTTCCTTCTTCCACTTTTCCTTCTTCTCTCTTGCTTCCTTCTTCCACTTCTTCTTCAACATTAACTTCTTCCACGTGTTCTTTCTTCTTGTCTTCTTCGTTTCCTTTTTCTTTGTTTTCTTCCTCTTCTTCCTTTTCTTCCTTTCCTTCTTCTTCGTTTCCTTCTTCGACTGTTCTTTCTTCTTCTTTCTTGTTTCCTTCTACTTCGTTCTTATTTACTTCTTCCGTGTTTTTTTTCTCCTTTTCTTCTTCTTCGATTCCTTCCTCCACTTTTCTTTCTTCTCCTTTCTTGTTTTCTTCTTCTACATCTGCTTTATTTACTTCTTCCATGTTTTCCTCGTCCTTTCCTTCTTCTTCATTTCCTTCTACTTCGTTTTTTGCGTCTTCTTCTTTATATTTTCCTTCTACTTCCTCCTTGCTTCCTTCTTTTGTGTTTCCTTCATCCTTATTTATTTCGTTGTTAACTTTTTTATTTGCTTCTTCGATTACTTCCTTCCTTGCCTCTTTGGAAGGACGTCCAAGAATTAAGCAAGGCAAAAGAGCGGCTAATGTTAGAACGAAGATGAAATTTCCAAATTTCATTTTTAACTGCGTTTTACATAAAAAAATTTGTAGTACTTATACGAAAATTTCATCAAAACGTTTTCTTCTTCTTATTATTATTTTCTGGTAAGCTTGTTGCCAAAAATTATACACGCATTTATCAGACACATAATTACGTATGTATTAATTGTGAGTTACGATAATAATAAAAATCATTATTAACAAGTTTATTTAGTACAAGCTTAACAAATAGTATTTAGAAAAAATATACTGTTTCCAAGGACAAGACTTTATGATATTCAACGGCGCATAAACAACGAATTAAAAACATTTATCTTCTTTGCTATAGAATTTTTTCTTTTTGAGGCGGCGACTCGTACACCAATACACACGAACCGTTTGCAGACATTAGTAGCGGACGAATAAGAAGTGTCCACGACGGATGATGTCATCTTATTTTTCAAGCTTACAAAAGAATGAGGCTTAAGACTAAAAAATTCTTTTACGTAAAACACAAACAAATATTTTTTATTATTTTCAGTAAAGAATAAAGACATATGTTCAGAAGTAATTATCGGAATAATAGCAACAGTAGTAATGATACTTTAAAAATACAAATGAATTAGAAGCTTTTGTTGTATTAAAATACAAAACATTACTTACGCAGCTTCTCATGGCTCGATAAAATTATAACCCTTAGGTATATTTGTACATATGCATGTATATAGACTTATAAGTACATATATGTATGTATGTATATGCAATATATATATACATGTATATAACATATACTCGCATACAAACGTCTTTTAAATTCTTTGTGAAGGGCACTTTCGCAAAAATTTTGCAGTTCAACTGAATCAAACTTTATCAGTTTCAATATTGAAACATTAAATCTGTTTTAGTCGATGATTAAGTATGTAATAAGAAAGTACTCCTTCCTTAAACTAAATAATAATAGTATATCAATTAATATCCATTATATTCTTCCCCTTTATTTTAATGCATTTTTTACAGCGCTCTTCTTCTTCGGGTGTCCCAAAATACACACCAGAAGTAATTTTGATAGAAAACACAGATTTATACATAATTGCAAATTTGCAAATTTTTATTGATTGATGAAATATACAATATAAGGTTAAATACTGTATATAATAGTATAAGGTGAAATAGCATACATATCCGGTAAATGGCTTCCACGGCTTTACGTACGTTCGTTGAAATTTTCCATGGCCGCTTCGCATAAATGGGGCTGGGATTCTGTGATCAGCGCTCAATTTCTTCTTTCAAGGCGTGGGTGGTCATGGGCTTGTTGGCATACGCTTTCGACTTAAATCGCATGATCTTGGCGTTGGATTACTGCATGAGTCATTTTCTGGGCGTGTAATTTATCGTTTTGGTGATCAGAATTGACCGCCCAGATCATGCCATTTAACGCCATTGGACTTTTTTCTTTGAAGTTTTTGAAGTCTAAGGTTTATGCCAACAAGTCCATGACCACCTACGCCTTGAAGGACGCGCATCAATTGAGCGCTGTACCAACGAAATTTATCAAAAGAGTGCTACTGTGCCAGAAAAGGCCACCATTTACCGGATTCCAGAACTTCATCTATCATTTATAAGGATTATTTCTGAATGTACACACATTTTTCGATTCAAAATGTCGTGCCATTATCTGAAAAAGTTTTATAAAACAACTCAAAATTTTTATAATGAAATAGTATATCTAATTTAGTGGTAATATTTAATTTTTTTGTTTAAGAAATAAGACATGACGATATAGCGAAATTCATATGTATGTATACATATATATTGTCATATATTTTACCATGTTTGCACAATTAGGTGCAATCATTTTTCATCGTACAACACAAAGTGATGATAAATAATACTTTTTACATTAAAGAAATTTGTTTAAGCTCAAGTGTTATAATAAAAAAAATAAAACAAAAGCGTTAACTTCGGCCTGGCCGAAGCTTCTACACCCTACACTCGCATTTGTCGAATCAATGACGACACCTATGGTTTTCACAGAAATGGGTCTCATATCATTTGATATGAGCTTCACATACAAATTCCAAACTGAGAAATTCAGCTCTAAAAACAGATGCATTTATATTTACTATAAACAAGGCGTGTTCTTATTCGATTATCCCCATTTTCTATCACAAAAAGATCTCTATGACAGAGAATATTCGCGCCCAACACCATGGCGATACCTCCATTCGTTCTACTGCAATCGTCATCTCCACAGACAGAAAGGCAGACGAACGGACAGTGCTAAATCGACTCAGTACGTTGTTCTGAGTCAGAATTTATATACTTTTCGTTACCCTCTGCCTTTCTGTCTGTACCTTTCCAATATGCCTATTCATATCCCTTTCGGTGTAAGTCATGAAAATTAATTGCAAGATTTTCAATACAAAAACGAAGTGATTCTTGTCGATTCTACTTAGTTATTTTCGTTCCATCGATATTTTTACATTTTCAGTAAGCGAACGAAGGGATCGAGTAATTGGACAACAACACTTCCTACGAATTGTCGTTCGATGAGAGCGATTTTGAAGAATTTTTCTTTCGATGAATAAGCGATATCGTTCGCTACTCAACGACAGGGTCAAAGCCATCGTTTCTAATCACTTTCCTTTAAAAGCCGAGTTTAGAAATCGCTTTTTAGGACCAAGGTGATAAAAAACACTTTATTCGCTTTTAATCACTTCGTCTATTGAAAATCTCACAATAAATGTCATAATAAAAAAAAATAAACGTTAATCTGCATTAATTACTGCATTAAGGTAAATTTTATACTTAATTTTAAATTTTTGTAAATGCTAAAGTGCTTTAATGCTAAAGTTTTTTTTAAAATTAGTAAAATCGAAGTCAGCAAATAAAAAAGAAAAGAAATTCTTTCGTTGAAGAAATAAGCGTAGAAACGTTAGGAATTTCTCCCGCTGTCTCTCTCTCTCGTTCTCTCTTCACGATCTATCTCTCTCACTCTTCCTATCTCTCGCTCCCTCACGATATTCATTCTCAGAGTTCTTCTTTCTACCCTTAACCTTTTAATAAAAAACTACGATTAATTATTTACACTTGTCAAGAGAAGGTCATCAAAATGGCTGAAGGTATCGCATTTTAATTCTTGAACACCAATAAAATGTACAATATCATATAAACAAACAGTTTGTTTTGTGCACAGAAAGAAAAGAATAAAATAACAAAAATCTAAAAATAAAAAGGAAATTTTAAAAAATAACTAGAAAAAAATTGTACTGAACTTGAGTAAAATTTATAATTTAAGAGATCAGCCGACATTTCGGAAAAGGAAACGAAAGAGTACATAAAATCAATTAACAATAATTGAGAATTAAATAATTATGATTAAGTAAACAAATAAAAAATACGTAAACACGATTTTCTGTTGCTTAAGAAAATAAAGTAATTTTCTTAAATCTTCTTTAAGAAAATTTTACCTTTTTAAACTTGTTAACTTTTTAAACTTAACTCTTATGTAATTTCAAAGTAATCCGTTTTCAGAATAACGTTAGAGATATACAAAATAGTTTGTTTCCTTAACAAAAAACTAAACCATAGTGTTTTTTATCAAAACAGTTCAACGAACTAGAAGAACGCAATAATTTTTTATTTCATAAGTCATTACAAACATTATAAATATTTAAAAGAAAATGTTAAGCCGCTGAGTATAAAGATGGACAAGTAAAGAAAACTAGACCAATGTTCTAGTTTAATGATGAACTAATTTTCGCTCATTAACAGAAATACATACTCGTAAAATATGCAGAACGCTTTTGAAATTCGAAAACTAAAATATGAAATAAAAATAAATAGGAAGGAAATGTGGCAACGTGACAAAATCACTTTGGGGTGCTATAAAGCTTTTGAAGGAAATCTCAATTCCACGTTATTTAAATCTTCCACACATGAAAATTAATATAAATACAAACTAAAATAAAATAAGTAAGAGCGTTAACCTCGGCCTGGCCGAAGCTCATGTAACCCGCATTCGTCGAAGTGATGACAAAAAGTGGGCGGGTGACACTTTCTTTTTATTTACAGATAGTAAATTTTGATCGATTAACTCATTTACAACACCGCTTTCCCTACCAAAAACCTCATTTTAGGGTATGCTACACCACGCCCATTTTTTGGAGAATATTTTAATCTAAGCTGGTGGAGTCAGGAAAAAAATGTTAGCTTAAAATTCACTGTACAAGCTGAGAAATTGAGCTATAAGCAAGGATAAATCCATATTCGCTATAAAAAGTAGGCGTGGCACTGATCCCATTTTTCTCTTTTTCAATACCAAACAGCGTAGGATAACAAAGAATATTCGTATCAATATTTTATGACGATATCTCTGGAAAATTGTAAGACAAGAAAAATTTTTAATTTGCGCTACGAGTCGGTTAAACATTGAGTATGACTCAGCCAATTTTCATTAAAAAAATGTGTATTGATAGAAAAGCCAGCATTTTTTAGCAAAAATTAGGAAAAATAAATAGAATGAATAAATGAATAGAGTGGTTAGAAATGAGAATTAATAACTCATTACAAAAGATACAACAGCTAAAAATCTTCTTTTCAAAGTCTAAAGATCATTCTTCATCAATAAAGATCATTTAAGATTTAATCATTCTTCAACTCTTCTTTATATTTTCTTATTCATACTAAAATTAAAATCATTCACATCTTTTTTAAATTGTTTACTTCCTTCTAGGCGCGATTTAGTCAATCAGGAATCTCGTTACAGCGCGCAGCTTGAAGATGCCCAAAATAATGTCTACAATCTTCAAACGAAAATTAATGAGCTGCAAACACACATCGAAAATCAAGAGAAAGAGCTCTCTTTAAAAACTTGGAGCGTCGAAAGTAAGAACTTTAATGTCTTCTCTTTTTTGGATTATCTCAAAATTATCTTAACACCCTGTGCCATTGTCTGCTAGGGCTACAGGGCGAACTAGCGGCAGCGCACAAGGATGATGAATACGTACGTAAACGGCTCAAATTGCTGGAAGACGAGAAAACAAATCTCCGGCATAAGTACGTGGACAATGAAGAAGCACTTAACAGAAGATATGGTAATTTAAACCGAAAATTGCGAAATTTTCAACTATTTGTTAACCTCCAAATTCAATTATTATTTTGTAGTAGTTTAACAAAGACTTCTCAAAACATGGAAGATTATCAATAACAATTTTAATTAAATCATTTCATGGCAACACCATCGCAGAGGAACTTGAAGAAAAGTGCAAAGAATTAGAAGAGAAGTACAAACAAACTCGCCAACTCGCAAGTGATCTTCATACCCAGCTTGCTGCTGCCCAGAGTGATGCCGAAGAGTGTCGAGAGCAAATGGAGCAACTCCGTGCCGAAATGGAAGAACAACTGCGGATACTTCGAAACGCTTTAGAGAATTCAGAGGCTGAGCGTAGAATCAGCGAAGACAAATGGCAGAAACAGTTCGAGATGTTAAGAACACATAATCAAGGTAGGAAAGTGGTAGAACTTAGAAAGTGATAGAGATGGAAATTGAGAAAATAGAGAATGATTATTAATCCGAATTAAAGATCGCGAGGAATCTCTAATGAGCGACTATGAGTGGCAATTGCGTCAGATGCAGCGCGTCTGCAAAGAAAAAATCGACAAGGCTGAGTTTGGACGACGTGAGGCAATCGAACAGGCCAATATTTTAGAGAGTACCACTCAGGAACAACTTCAGGAACTACAGCTTTTGCGATCGTTCGAAGCCGAAGCGATATCATTGCGTGGTCTAGTCAGCGAGCAAGATCAATCCCTGCACGCGCTCACCGACCAAATGGAGGCACTGAAGAGTGACCTTAAGACGGCGAACGAGAATCTCGAGGACCAGATCGAAACTGTACGAAAGATTAAATATCAATGTGATAAGTAAGTTCAGAAAAGAGAATGATTGAGGTTTGAAAACTAATTGCTTTCTTCCTTCTAAAATTATAGCAAAATCTACGATAAGGAAAGAGAATTGATTCAGCGCATCGATCAGGTGCGGAATGAAGCTGCCGCCTTTTGGGAAAACAAACTTTAGTAAGATTAAAAAATGATAAGTGAAAAAGTTAGTTACTTAATATTCTTGGTTGTCTTTCCTTACGTTACAGCACAGAGATGACAAGACTGAAATCCGAACTAGAATCTGTCTTCATTGATGAACGACGCGAGGCCCTTGATAAACTGCAGGCCGAACATATCGAGGAACTACGCGCACTAACCACACGATATACAGCCAACGAAGAGGAACTGAGAGCTGAGGTAAGCAAATGATAGTGAAGAGAAAAATATAGGTAAAGAGAGAGAAAAATACAATATGACGATAAAGGCAATAAACAGTTTTAGAAGCACAGGATAACTATTTCCCTTGACAAAAACCCCAAAAGCTAATACAATGCGATGAAAATAAGGTTTTGTGTTGTAGATAGCTGAATTGCACGAGCGGATTAAACAGAAGAGTTCTGAGTTTATAGAGTTTCGGGAGAAATCCGATAGTGCTCTATTAGAGACGCGTATGCATCTCGATCGTGCTGATCGTGAGTACCAGAATGCCATGTTCAGGGAAGAGGCACGACGAGAAGCGTTAGAAGGTACAATAAAATTTATACAACTTGTTTATTACAAAATGCTTGTATTAAAAAAAAAATACTTGTATTTTGTAATAAACAAGTTGAGCTACAAAGTGTGGATGGAACTCAAATTAATATACGTTAATTTACATAGAATCATTACATAAAGAATTTGAAAATGAAAAAAACGAAATGGAGGAAAAATTCCGGGAGCGTTTAGGAGAAGTTAAGGAAGAATTTGCCACAGAACTGCAAATATCAAACCAAGAAATGGCAGAGCAGCATAGAAAAGAAATGGGTTTGTGTTTTTCTCTTTTGTTTGTTTTTGTTTCATTACTCACATCTTTTTCACTGATTAGAACAACAACGAATTAAACTGCTGGCAGAAAAGGAAGTAGCTTTACAAGAACTCACTGAACGACATCGACAGAAATTAGCCAACGCCGAGGATAAAATTAAGTAAGATTAACTTGAATTAACTAAATGAATTAATAAACGCATTGCGCATGTTTTTGTGGCTGTAAGTCGGGTTGTATTTATGTTCTCCTTGTTCTTTTATATTGATTTTTTTGGCACTTTTTTACACTCCTACCGCACTAAAAGCTCGAATCTGACTATCGTACTAAATAAACTACTGGAAACTTATTAACCATTCAGATATTTTTATTAAACATTGGTCAATATAGTATAGAAAGTAAATATTAAACTTTCAGAATACATACTTAGAACATGCAGCAGTATGAGTCTTTCTCTGATTCATTATCAGTTTAATCTTAAATTTCCATTTATTTGTTTTGTTCACTATTTATCCCTTTCTTATTTATACCCATTAATCCGTATTTGAACTTTACCTAACGGTAACTTTAACTTTACCGTTTGTTCATTCACCTTTATTAATTTCTGCCTAACGCACTTATATTTTTATTGTTTGCCCTTTTTATGCTTTTAGTTTTTTGTTCAATTATTCATCAGTCGTCTCGGTCCATTTTGATTTATTACAGTTTGTTTTTTTTTATATTTTACTGTTTTTTATATCTTGGACAAAAATTGTATTCCTTTTTAATCCTTTGCTTTGATTCATTTATATCATATTTTCTTCTTCATTTATTTCGTATTTAATTTTGTTTATTTTTAAATAAACATGCTTCTTCATTCCTGTCCAAAGAATTCCTTAGTTAATTCCTTAACTATCGGGATTCATTGCAATAATGAAAACTCATCAAAAATTCGTTTAATTTCTCAACAGTATCACGTACCAAAATCGAGCCGATGCTAATTTATCACCGTTAGACATCACTACTGCTTTGTTTGTGCTCACAAAGGGGGCGTGTCCTTTCATACCGTCAATGTTTGTGCTTTATCTGACCATGTCGCCACTGATAACGCTAGCATGCCTGATACTGAACTGTGTTGCCATCGTTTACGTGCGTTACCGATATCTTTTTGACCAACGTTGAAAGAAAGTAACTTTCTTCTCTTCTTTCTACTACTTTTATAATATATACTTTATTGTTGCTATAACTTTTAACTACTTTTTCTTTATAACTACCTTTTTTTGTACTATCATTTTAAATCGTTGCCATTAAATGAGCCTGCAATTTGTTTTTAATTTTTTTGTATAATCATTTAATGAATACATATTTACGAAATTATTTGTAAAATACATACAATGATTAAAAAAATTGTCAATAAACAAAATAGAAATCGTTTCTGTTCATGAATAAAAATATTACAGCAACTAAATTTTGTACATTCTTTCAAACGATTTTTATAAGCCTTTTAAATATGTTTCTCGAGATTTTATTCTCAATACCCTTAAGTCTTTATTTCGTGTCTCATATTATCCTACAACCTGTTAAATGTGCTCGGTTGCACATAAAATATTACTTCCAATCTGTCAAAAATACTACTTTTTCTACTAAATCCTACCCCAGAGATATTGAACTTCGCCATCAACGTGACCTCAAGGACCTGAAAGCATCCTACGATGCCGAAAAAGTTGCTTTGGACAGACGCGACATCAGTAATGTCAACGAAATCGAACAACTGCATCGCAAGTGTCGCTGCCTGACGAATCTGTGAGTAAAGCTGGCATCTCTTTTTCTTATGCTTTTGTTTCCAGTGTTGTCAAGTGTCAAGTGGGCATTATCGAAAAATATCTTATTATATAAACTTTTCGTAAAGTATTTTCCGTTGTGAGGTGAAAGCATGTGTTTATTAATTAGTAACATACGAAAAAAATTTATATTTTTATTTTGCAATTTTTAGAAAATTTTATTCAAGTTTATTGAGATTTTTTATACCTACCTACGAAATAATTTCTCATTCATAATAAAGAAAAAGACAAGAACTGTTAAAGTTAAATGAATGTTTTTGAAAATTTCTTTCAAGAGCATTTTTCAAAAATTATTTTAAATTTAATATTTATTCGTTTTTTAAATTTCTTTTCATCACATCTTAGCTTTGAGGAAATGCGCATGCGTTATGAACGTCGAGAACCCCGTCAGGAAGACCTGCGTGAAATCGCTGACTTGCGCAGCCGTTGTGAGTCACAAGAACGCGACCTGTATTTACTCACCGATCGTTTACGCGAGATGCAAATACAAATGGAAGAGCTTCAAGGTGGTGACGGCGCTGGTTCCGGCCATCGGAAAATTGGGGGGAAAACAATAAAAAGACTACCACCCAAAATGATACCGACAAATTGCGATGTCATTTACGAAGAAAATGAAGAACGTGATTCGCCGCCCCCGTCAGGCGTTGGTCAATATCAGGAGGATGAAGATGAAGAAGGGACGCTAAGTTCGGAAGCACGAGCAATAGTTACGAAGCAACAAGACAACAAAATGAATGGGCAGTTGTACAGCACCAACAACAAAAATGGAAACAATAATAGAAATGCTAAGTATAGTGATCATCTTAATGAAGATGATGGTCACATGATTACTGCAGTGTGATAATGTTGAATTTAATAACGCTGTTCTGTTTTTGAATTAAAAGTCACAAATATTTAATACATTATTTTTTACACAAATGTGAAGTAGAACTTGATTCAAAAGTGATAAATTTTTTACAAGCTGATTAAGGCTCCGGCCCATTGAGTCCGTCAGACTTTCACTTTAAAGTTCTGTCTTAACGAGTATGATTTCTTACGAGCCCAGACTTATTAAACGTGTCTGTCAAAATTGAAGTTGAAAGTTTCGAAACTTTTAACTTTTCGTCAAAAGTTCAGCGTGAGCTCATTTGACAGCTATTTGTTTACATTTTAGTTCAGTAAATTAAATGAAGTCAAAGTTTTCATGGGGCCGTAGCAATACGTTGAAGTTAAAGTCGAAGTCTGACGGACTATGGGTCGGAACTCTAAGTATCACTTTTAATCGGTAATAATATAATTTTAGCCAAATTTTTTCTATGAACTTGCGTTTTTGTTTCAGTCGATTTATTTCATTATTAATTTACTTTTGCAGTCTTATTAAATCAACATCAATATTTTGTTACATAGTTGTATAGTTTTTGCATTCATTTGTAATTTTTTTTCAAGCACAATAAAATTTGATTTTATAAAAATGGGTTTCTTTCAGTATATCTGGTCTGGTAACTTGGAATTATAATTTTTATTAATGCTTTGTTTGTAAACCTAAATTTATTTTGTACCGTGTAAGCCACTTTACGTACCAGGAGATCAGAAATGCAGGTTGCATGGCTGACATCTGTTTGGCAGGCACTGTGTTAATGGTGGCACTGTTTGGCAGGCACTGTGTCCACCATTAACACAGTGCCTGCCAAACAGGTGTCGGCTATGCATCCTGCATTCCTGATCTCCTGGTACGCCGATCGAAAAAGGCTTGTTATAGACGCCTACAAACAAACTAAGAATAAATAAAACCATTAACACAGTGCCTGCCAAACAGGTGTCGGCTATGCATCCTGCATTCCTGATCTCCTGGTACGCCGATCGAAAAAGGCTTGTTATAGACGCCTACAAACAAACTAAGAATAAATAAATAGTACGGGGGGCTAAACAATCTACGTGATATCATTGGAACCGTGGCACTAAAGCTTCCTTTGTTCTTTAATATAGTATATTTATAGTATTTATTAATTTTAACTTAAGCTGATATGACACTTCATTTTCTTCGGTATTGTTTTTCAAGTGGCATGTACAACATTTCATAGATATGCTTGTAAATTGTTGTGGACAAAGTTGTTTAGAATTTGGATCAAAAGAAACGTCAAAAAACAATATCTGAAAAATTCGATTTTCCTTGAATGTTTATATCGATGTAGACTATGGTGCATACTTCACACTCATGCCTACTTCCATTGGCAAGCGAAATCTTCAGTTTGACCATTCCACCATTCGTACATTATACCATACCACCTTAACGTACTGCGATTTACGTTATAATTTTATTTTGAATTTTATATTTCTATTCTATTTACCAGGCGATCATAAATTGACAATAGCAAGTTTAAAAAGTTGTTTATATTCAGTGTGTAAGCCACCCAATATTAACGCACTACTTGCCAAACTGTTAAAGGGTTGTAAGGCTCATCAATTTATATATTTGACCTCAGTGCTTGCAAAGGAGTTGTGTTAATAATGCACTCGAAAGGATTGACAAATTTTAAATTTTTTAAAAATAAATTTTTTAATACATAATAAACTTACTATACATATTTAAATTTTGAATTAGAATCTTTTGCCGAATTAGAATTTTTATCGCTACAAGGTTTAAATTTTAATAAAAAATAAGTCAGTTCCTTTTATATATGTAGTCAGTTTTTTTTTCCGAATTTTTTTTGTCTTAAAATAATCAATTTCTTTTTCGCGAAATCACACAAAAAATATTCCAAGTTTTCACAAGCTTCTAAAACTAATACAATTAACATACTTTTTCGATCATTTTTATTAGTTCTTTGTACAAAATGCATTCTCTGCTGCGTGGCTTACAAATCTCGCGATGGTCCAGATGAATACCACATACATCACCAATGCCCGGATCTGACAATAGCAATCAAGAAGAATAAGAATGATTGAGAATCAGATCTCGATTATAGTTACCTGCCGAATCTGCACCCACAATTCGCAAATACAGCACCGACATTAATGTCAAAGCTGTCTCTACAAAACTAAAAACCTCGATCTTCAAATGACCCAATTGATAGAGACAAACGAAACGCCGATGTAGATCGATCAAATACTTGCTATCTAAAATGGGAATGAAAATGAAAAAGGCCAATGATTGGATAAAATGCCAGCTTCACTAACTCTGCTCAATATCGATCAGTTCTACTGATCTGCTTAGCAGCGGGGCCTTAATCGAAGCTAAGTGCGAACCACGATGAGGCACCGAATAAAAGAAAACACCACGTGCTGATCGCCAAAAGGGTACCGTAGCCGGTCGGCCACTCTCCCATGCATCCACAATGATCTGCTTTATAAACAGACCACCTTTCGAGTGTCCCACCCAAATGATGGGATGGCCATAACCTACACGGTGCTCAACCAATAGTTCTGCCATCTCACGTGAACGCTGCACCAGATTCGTTCGTTGCTCCTTCTTCTTCCAAAGGGGCCGCCAAAGATACTGATCGGTAGTGTAGTTGAGTGCCATGACTCGAACACCAGGACAATCGAGAGGCAGCCAATCACCGGGCCAACATTTGGAGTAGCCGGGATCATTAGGCGAAGGTTTCAATGATGTAAAAGACTTTCTCGTTTCGTAACCGCTAAATTGTTGATCGCCGAACAGATCACTCACGTTGTTCCGGTTGGTGGTCGTGGCGTCCGGAATTACTTTACACCTTGAGTTAAATTCCGCCTGAAGCTGACGACCATGATCGTTCATGCGTAGGCGGAATGTGGAAAGTCTGTAATCGCTATCGGCGCATACTTGAATATCGGCCGCATCGTATCTGTTATGGTTAAGGAGAGAAAATTAAAGAAACTACAATGATCAGCCCAGTTCTACTAACAACCGCAAAAAAACTCACTCATTCAATTCGTACTCATCCAAGTTTTGTGACAACTGCTGATCACAATCCTTCATAGCGAAATGGAGACGCGCACGCTTTCGTTTATGTGGCGGTCGAATGGCGGATGTGCGCGAGTGACGTGGCCGCTTCGGAGGACGTAAAGGTAGTTGAGGTGGCCGTTCAAACTCCTCGGGACGTCGATCCTTCTCCCACATACCCTGCTTCCAGGTATTGACCTGCGAGCCATGCAGACCATGGATGAAGACGACATCGGCACGAATTGGCATACCCGGAGGTGGTTCAGCCAAAACATTTAAAGTGCAGCACTTGGCGGCAGGTTGCTCTGGAAAAATATCGCGAAACAAAGGCGAATAGTTTAAGGTGGCCGTAGTGTGTGTAGGTGTATCCGGCAAATTCTCAAGGCCTTCGCTAGACTTTCGAATTTTCATGAGTTGCAGCAACAGCTCAATTCGCTGAGAAACTTAAGTGAATACACAAAAAACTCGATAAAATAACTGCGATAAAGATAGTCTTGTTTTCTTACCCTGCACCGATGACAGACTCATTGATATAGAGTTAGCGGCTAAAGCGAAGAGGTTCGTCAGAATCTGACGACTAACGGTAATTTTCTGCAGGGCAGCCAAAAAACGAACATCGCAAATGCCTTTTATGCTGCGTGCCACACCATTGGCCAAGGGCAGCAAAAAGCGCAGAATGACTTCAAGTGCCGCAACAAAACGATTACGATTAGTTTGAATATTATTCATATGTAGAGGACTGAGATTGTTGGTCATTTCATCAGCGATTTTCTCTCTGCTATTGCTCCAGCATATGGCGCTGTTGCTGCTGGTGATGTTGATGTTACTGGTGATGGTGTTGCTGGTGCTCTTGCTGGTGTTGAGCAAGGGTAACTCTTGGAAATCTTTAACTTTTGGATAAATGTTATTTAGGTGTAAATTGTCGTTATGTTGCAACATTGTCATGTTGCAGACGTATTCCAAATTATGAGTTACGACATCTGCCATTGAATCTGGTTTGGTCCTCTGTTTGGATCGATCAGGTACATACATCCGTCCCTGTTAAATAAAATTATCAGGTGTCTTATTTTTTGTGGCTCTATGGTCGTTATTGCTGCTGTTGTTGTTGTTCGAAATTGTAATGACGAGTGATAAAAAATCTCAAAGTTGATAAAATAATCCAACTTATTTGCTTTTTATTCCAATGATGCACATTCTGAAACACGATTAATTAGCAAAAAATATATTAATTAACAACTTCTATTCCTTAAGAAGTTTCTGAATTTTGATTAAAGAATAAGATGGGCTATTTTTGTTTAGGATTGTTTAAATGTTGTGAAAAAGCATCTCCATAATTTTATTACCAATCAATATTTTAAGTAAAATTCTTTGGTAATTATATTTATGTAAATCTCATAAGAAATGAAGAGTTATTAAAGTAATCTAACGATTCTCAACGAAAATAATTCAAGCAGTTCGATTGAAGAAAAACGCATTTAGGGTAGCAGCCCTACTGCGGGAGAGAAGGAGAGAGAGAGAGAGAGAGAGAGAGAGAGAGAGAGTGCAAAACCAATCCAATTAAGCTTAATATCTCAAGTGCATAGAATCCGTTTGCGTGCGTATCCGTCAGAAATTGCACGTGGAATACAACAACAAACTGTTCCCCGCATAATGGATGAACGAAACTAGGATTCTCCTTTGTGCTTTAGTAGTTTTTCGTGGATGCGTTGCGAATATCACAACTACGAAAAGCACAAAACAGAATCCAAAAGAAATTGTGATCAGTCAGTAGTAGATTTTACGTAATACGACTTTTAAACTACTGAAGCAAATGGATGATGGAAATTTATTCAATTCAAAAATTCATAATTTTAAAAGCTTCTTTAAAACAAAAGATCTATTATCTCTTTCTTGATAAAATATGAGACATGGCATACCCATTGATTCTTTAGCTCTCTTTATTTTTTATTAAAACCATTGAATTAATAGCTAATACATATTATGCAATTGCACTACAATAGTTATATTAAAAACCAGAACAAGAATGAAATACATACTTGTAATTAATTTAGTCAAATGATTTATTTAAATTCTATTTCTTTTTTGTTGCTTTTATTTATCTCTATTCCTTAAGTTTTCTCTAAACTCAAGAGGTTATATAAACCCTTAGAAAAAAGGTAAAAATTTATGACAAAATTAAAAAAATAACGTGAGAATATCGAATGATTAATTACTTCAGAAGAAAAATTTTCATTGCTTTAAGATACAAAATAATTTCGATGTCGCGAAATTCAACACTTTGTAAGAATGAGGTAAAAGTGGCCAAGTCACAATTCTTGTTATGCTTCCAAAAAACACCTACGCTTAATATCCGACACTAAGTAACCTCTATTTACAAAAAAACGGGTAACTTTAAATCATCAACAATACGCATGGTATAAATAATCAAATTGGAAATCAAGGAAGTGTAAATGGAAGTTCGCTCACTCTAATTCTTTTCTAACTCTCGTGCAATTCGAATACCGTATAAATAAAGAGTTATCTGTAATTATTTATGTCGTTTCCGCAGTTACAATTTTTCAAGGGCTTATTTCTTGCATAAAAAAGCTTTTTCCAAATCAATTAATGAGTTAAAGATTATTTCTAATTTTAGAATTTTTAATGGCTTCTGTTTTGTAACATGTTCAGAATAATATTCAAAGGAAAGCATGAAAGTCTGCGCATGCATCGCAAGCACAACAAGAAAATGTGATATTTTGAACAAAATGGCATGTTTTTGTTAACTTATTCGTGGGAAGGAGGAAAGGACGAATGGAAGGAAGGAAAAGACGGAAAGACAGAAGTAATAATTAAAGGAAGAAAGGGAGAAAATCAATGTACATATACATGCGTATATGAGCCGATCAGTTGCAAGTGTGAACACTTCCTGATTTTTTTTAAATTTCAGTGTCACGGTCCTTCAAGGACTCCTAACTATTTATATTTTATATAAATTATGCTCTTTATAAAGATTAGCTCTACTAAATCACTAAATTTGTTAGGCCGTATTTGTTTATATTGTACATAGGTACATAGTGACATACTTTTCCGATTTGCTCCGCTTTTTTTCATGGAGTTAATCACTTTGCGGTTCATATGCGGTTAAGCTGAGCGGCTGATATTATAAAAAGAAGCTATGTATTTTTTGTAATAAAAATTATAGGAATTTTTAGTGAATTGACAAAGATTAATTAGCCACAATTCGCAAATAAATTACGAAAATGAAAGAGTAATCCGAATAAAAACGTAACTACAATGGGATAAAAAGGTATTAAAAAGTAAAGTCAGCATAATTAGCAATTATTAAAGAAAAAATGCTAAGTAATTAGAATTTCAGCGGTGAAATATTTAAATAAAAATTTTCACAAAGGGTAATAAAAATTATAGGAATTTTTAGTGAATTGACAAAGATTAATTAGCCACAATTCGCAAATAAATTACGAAAATGAAAGAGTAATCGAATAAAAACGTAACTACAATGGGATAAAAAGGTATTAAAAAGTAAAGTCAGCATAATTAGCAATTATTAAAGAAAAAATGCTAAGTAATTAGAATTTCAGCGGTGAAATATTTAAATAAAAATTTTCACAAAGGGTCACTGTGAATAACGTCTACTGACTTTTTAACAATAAAAAATTAGGTGCATACAAAAATATTATAAATTGTTTTAAAAAATAAGCAAACTTCCTTCGCAAGAAGTACAAACAGCGTGACTCTAAACAAACAGCGATACTTTAAACAACATCTTGTATTGTTATAGTTTTCTTTTTATCACAAAATATCACACAGGACGGTACCGAAAATAACACTAAAGTGGGCTATACACCTTCAGTTTATCTGCTGAGTTTATCACACAGTCACATAAATAACTGTGCAAAAATCTCTAAGTTTATATAAACTGAAGGTGTGTAGCCCACTTTAGTGTTATTTTCGGTACCGTGCTGTGTGATATTTTGTGATAAAAAGAAAACTTTACTACAGTTCATCGCTCAGACACGACGTCACACGAAATAAACTGCGCAGATAAACTGAAGGTGTGTAGCCCACTTAATGATAAGCATTCCTCTTCTTTATACCCTACGCCCGACGAGATGCGCGTAAATTCACTTTGTTCTTCCGTTTGTAACGCATTAAAGAAGGCGTTCCAGGTATAGAAAAGTATACATATTCTGGCTTAGAATGACCTCCTGAGTCGATTTAGCCCTGTCCGTCCATCTGTCTGTCTGTCTGTCCATCCGTCTGTGGAAATAACGAGTACAGGAGAACGATATCGTCATGAAATTTGGTACGAATATTCTTTGTTAACGTAGTCTATTTGGTATTTGGTAAAATGGAGAATATCGGATCAGTGCCACGCCTACTTTTTATAGCGAAGCACTTCATCCGTGCTTATAGCTCAATTTCTCACCTTGTAGAGGGAGTTTTAAGCCAAAATTTTATTTCTGGACCCACCATCTTAGAATAAAATATACTCCCAAAACTGGGCGTGGTCCGCCCACTGATATACCATACCATAATATAAGGTGATTGTTGAGAACACCGATGTTGTAAATGAGTTAATCGATCAAAATTTACTACCTGTAAATAAAATGTAAGTAGGTGTCACCCGCCCACTTTTTGTCATCACTTCGACGGATGCGGGTGTAGGGTATATGAGTTTCGGCCAGGCCGAAGTTAACGCTCTTACTTGTTTTTTTGTTGTTTTTTTCAAAAACAATGTAAAGCTATTTTTATTTCTTGTTTAATCACTTTGTATTGTAAATATTATGTCTTGTAAATACGTTCGTTGGCGTTCAAAAGCTATAAAAAAATTCACGACAGCAAAAAGAACAACCAATCTCGGGAACAATCCAAAGAGCACTGCAAACATGTGGAACTTGTTCATTTCTCGAGTTTAGTAAATGTATTTAATAATGTAATGTTATGAAAAAAGCTACATTCTCACAAATACAGATGTACATTGTTTACGGTGCGTCGGCCAGGGCTACCAAGTCGTGGAGAATTCCCTAAATTGCAGGGAATTTATTATCCTCTGGGGAAAAGGGAAATAAGCGACAATTTTAAGGACTTTAATAAGACCTAAGTGAATTGTAAAAAGCGAAAATTTTAAATATTGTATTAAACCATGCAATTATAACAAGTACTTAATTTTTTTTCCATTTTTCAACACTCAACAAACAAGCAAAATGGATTCTATTGAAACATTAGAATCCTTTTTTCTTGCAGAACATTATATATTTTGAAAAAAAACATCTTAAAATTGCGAAATTAGAGAGGCTATCGAAGAGAATTGCGAAATTGGTCACTATGTATGACCATATAAAATAAGTTAGTAAACTACTCGGATTTTCGTCTCCATCTAATGAATTTTACATGGCATGACAAAGGCGTTTGCTGAGTTTGACGTCGGTTACTTGGCGGCCCTGGCGTCGCCACACTTGCACTTTATTCGATTTGTCACCGTCGCGATGGTGCGCACTGCTTTATGCAATTATTTAGTGGAGTCTTTTCAAACTAGAGATAATGAGATGAGACACTGTGCCTACTACATGCGCATTTTCTTGCGATTTCCCTCAAAAAATTACTTAAATTTCATTTATTTAATTTAATTTCACTATCCAACAAAATTACTTATGATTGTGTATTTCTTTTTTAATTTATTCAGTTAAGTATAGTAAATAATTAAAAAAATAAATAATCAAGCTAAAATAAATTCAAGAACATATGTATATGCTATTCAATAGTTTCAACTTAATTTGATTACTACAGAGAAAAATTTTAATAAATTTTTCATTTGTCATACCGCCTTTCTTTGTCATACCGTGTAAAATTCATTACATGTAGACGAAAATCTCATTAGTTTACTAAAATAAGTTAGTTAGTTTTTTACTGGACGAAATTTTGCCAGTAAAAAATAGCCCGAACGGGAAATGATTTTCGTTCTCACTTGCGTAAGTTCAGTTATCAGTTATCAAATGAGTTCTAGTAAAAAATAGTAAACGTTTGTGCTTTCTAGTACTAGCAAGTACGTTATCGAACGAACCTAATGTTTTGCATGAAAAATGGATTCTACTGTTTCAATAGAGTCAATTTTGCTTGTGCGTGGAGTGTTGAAAAGTTAAGTACTTGTTATAATGGCATGGTAAAATTCTTTAACTTCACTATAGTTAATTAGTTGTTATGTTAAGTGGAGTAACCAAACAAAATGACGAGTTAATAAAAATTTATTTGAAATTTAATCAATGAATTTAAAACAAATGAATCAATGAATTTAAAATAAATGAATCAATGAATTTAAAATAAATGAATCAATGAATTTAAAATAAATTTTCAACTGATAACATGAACGCAAAATATTTCCATTATGTCGCAATTAAAATCTTCTCTCTTCAAATCAATTGATATTACACTGTATAACTCTTCAGTAAGATTCACTATTGTGATGATGTATATATGTACATACATACGTATGTATATTCTGCACTATTTTAGTTTTTCAGTATTTCTGAATACATCTTTCTTAAGTGTTTATATTTCATATCACTGAATTTTTTATGATGTACAATATATGTATTTCTTCATATTATACTCAAATCTCATTCTTATCTCGAAAGAGTTAAGAATTAAATTATTACTTATTACAAATTCTGTTTTATTGTTTTATTTAGATACTGATGAGTTAAGCGTTTTGTGAAAGTACATAATTATGTTTTTACTTTTGACTTTTTTTAATTTATCAAATTGGTTGTACTATGTAATTTAATATACTATGCTTATTCTTTCATTTAATAAAAAAATACGAGTAATACTCGTACTTACATATGTACATACGAGTACATATTTCCAATTGACATATGTAATATTAAAGCTTGCACTAAAATCTCAATAATTTGTTTATAATTAATAATAAAAAAAAATTTTAAAATAGTTTCTAGTAGTGTTATTAATTTCTTTTAGCTACTTGTTAATAAAGCTCAAAATCTAAGCTGTTAAAAGTGCCCAATTGTGTATGTTGCGCTTTAAGCTATTACATTACTCTGTTATTGCCTCTATAACTTTTACTGGAGTAGTAACCGTTACCGGAGTGGAAGCTGTAACAAAATCACGGAAAGTGATAAAAACAAATTTAATGCTAAAATATAAAATAAAAAGCGTGACAAAAAAGCTCTTTAAATCAATCACTTTCTGCCAATGTGTTAATGATCTTTATACACTTCTTTCTTTTAACGACAGATTGAGAATGACTATTTTAAGATTTTATGATACAAAAATTTTTAATTCAAATTAGAAATACAAAATTTGTAATTTATCACTTTTTATATTATCAATTTTCGATTTTATAAACATTTACTTTTCTTTCTTTCTTCGCAGTTACTAAACACATGCTTTATTAATAGAGTTACGATAATGTAAGTTTTTATGGACTTTGACCTTGTCCATGGTGTAAATATACATACATGTATGTACATATGTACGTATGTATGTTTAAATGTAAATTATTATGTAAATACAAACTTACATAATATTTTTCAATTTACATATATACATATATTATGTATATATATTATATATTATGTATGTATTAAATATAATACGCATCTGTGTATTGTACGTATAAGTATTTCGATTTATGTTGATAAAAAAAAAACTCATTCAAAAACTTGTAAAAGCTCTTAAGCGTGACACTTCACATTCATTCTCAAACGACTTGATATACTAGTTTTTATTTTCTATTGTTTAATAATAAGATAGTAATTTTAAAATGATACCGCCATAGAGAAAAAATTCTGAATATTTTCGATACAAATATATAAAGTGAAAATATACGATAGGAATATCTTGACTGAAACAGTCTATGTATTGAAATAAAGACAAATTCATGAGTAATGAACATCAAAATTGCCAAGGACGATATCATTTTCTTATTGTCATTGTTGGCATTTCAGTAATTTACTACTCTTTTATACAATTTAAAAGAATAAAAGCAAATTGTTTATGCTATTTAACACTAATTCTTCTGAAATGATAAATAGAGATAATCATATAAAGAAGAACGAATTTATTAGGATACGAAAAGGTAGAAATGGAAGGAAGAGGAAGAGAGAGAGAGAGAGAGAGAGAGAGAGGGAGAGGGAGAGAGAGAGAGAGAAAGAGAGCAAATCTTTCAGGCAAGTTCAGATTTTTTCATCAAATCAACGGCAATCAATTTAAATTAAGTTTTTGCATTGTGCCACGTGATGTTTAAAGAGGACAGTAGTGAAATGTTTTATCACATTTCTTTTCTGCAGTTTAATTTTTTTACACGAAAAACATTTTAAAACGTTTTGAAGTACCAGCAGAAACGATCAATTTTTTAAAACTAGACCATAATACAGTGATAACTGTAGCTTATTATCGTGATCACAAACAAACACATACTCATACATACTTTCATTTAATAAAAAGTATTCTAAAGATAATTACGAAAAGCTTACCTAAACTAGTAAGTTGTTGTTTTTATTTGTTTTGTTGTTTATTGGTTTTTTATACTCTTCTAAATAAACATACAATATGAAGAAAATATTTTTTCAGAGAATGTACATATGTATTTTGTAAATAAGTAAAAGTTGATCAAAACAAAACAACTGCCACACTTGGAATTACTAGAACAACAATCGCGCTATCTTTACCACGCTTTGGTCAGTTGACAATCTAACAAATTCTACACACACTGTCCTCCGTGCAATGAGAGGGCAGTGCTGAATAAAAGGGGTCTAGGGATCGAAACAAAAGGCAACGGGCTGAGGTGTATGAGAAAAAATATCTATAACGCGAGCAACCACACTAAACAAGCACACAATCATAACTATTCTAAACATTAGAATAGTATACTTTCAGCTATTATAATGCTAAAAAGCTTTAGGAACAACAACAATTACTTTAATAATAGCATATACATACATAATTGAATTTGGTTTAGTAACAGCCAGTGGCGTATTTTGGGGCTCTCCAGATTCTTTAGGCATTTCAAAGTCATTTTAACTAAGAAAATTTTAGATGTTTGTATAATTGAAAGAAATAAATGCAAAAATTCATAAAGAAAAATATAAGGAAAATATAGTAAAAAAAAATAAGAGCGTTAACTTCGGCCTGGCCAAAGCTCATATACCCTACGCCCCTATCCGTCGATTATAAACAAAGGTGAATCCATATCACTTAATAATAGTAAATTTTGATCGATTAACTCATCTACAACACCGCTTTTCCTACCAAAAACCTCATTATATGGTATGGTACACCAGTGGGCGGACCACGCCCATTTTTGGGAGAATATTTTATTCTAAGATGGTAGACTCAGAAAAAAAATTTTTGCTTAAAATTCACTCTACAAGCTGAGAAATTGAGTTATAAGCAAAGGTGAATCCATATTCGCTATAAAAAGTAGGCGTGGCACTGATCCGATTTTCCCCATTTTCAATACCTAACAGCGTGGGATAACAAAGAATATTCTTACCAAATTTCATGACGATACAAAAAAGTTCTCCTGTAATCGTGATTTCCACAGACGGACAGACAGACAGAGGCTAAATCGAATCAGGAGGTGATTCTGAGCCAGAATATATATACTTTTCTGTACCTGCCACGCCTCCTTTAATGCGTTACAAACGGAAGAACAAAGTGAATATACCCTCATCCCTTCGGGTGTAGGGTATAAAAATAAGAAAGTGGAAAATTTTTTAAGAAACTTTTAAGAAATTTTTTTCTTCCTTTGCATTTCTTCTTGCAGAGGGAGGGGGTCTGCACCCGTGGATGCTCCGAAATACCTAAATACGCCTCTGGTACCAGCCGCATTAACAGTGGTTGGGCTTCATATACGTAATATGTAGTTTCATCAGCCTAGTTGTAAACTACAGATTCCCGGTACAATATAAACCAAAAAATTTAACAGTATCAACGGCGTTAAGAGCAACAGTTTCCCATCATGTTATCACAAACTACGCCTTTGCAAGTTTTAACAAATATAGTTATAAGATATTACTTATATAATAAAGCAAAAATTAAACTGAATAAGTAATTTAGTATTCTATTATAATACTATAAAGACATTTCTCTACGAGTTCTTTACATATTTAATGAAACTATAATTAATAATTCGGGCCTAAATTTACCGTAAACTCTTAAACTCTTGGGGTCAGCGCCAAAAACGTCAAACAAAAAAAAAACAAAATTTAAGAGTTTGTGGTTTCAAACTTTCAAGGCCTATAACTCGTAAATCAGACGAGAGCGAGGAAAATTGTTGTTGTTGTTGGGGTCAGCGCCAAAACTAACAACAACCTAAAAAAACAAATAAAAATTAGAGTTTGTTTAACAGTGAATCTCTTCCATAATTCGTAATAATATAAAATGAAATCAAGAAAATAAAATGAAATAAAACGAAATAATTTCAGGTTTGACGTTTCAAATTTCTTTTACTAAAAAGTATGCAAACGAACCTACTCTTTTTCTTCAATCAAACGCATTGAATTTGACTGCTAACGGGTGAGTTTCCATTACGGTTAAAGTATCCCTCAAGCTTCAAATTGTTTGCCGGAAAGAAAAGGAAGAAACTTTTGCATTTACATATGTACTTCCAAACAACCAATTATTGACGCTTCCGATGTAAATACATTACGAAGCTGATGTAAATATGAGCAATCAAATAACGGCTGATATTTGTTTTACCGGTAAAGTATTCGGAGATGTACTCAACTTTGTCATTAATAGTTAAATCAATTATCTCTCTAGTAATTAATTGAGAATTTAAGTATTTAAGATGGAACCCTTCGAAAATTTAGAATCGGATCCATCTACACCATCGTCATCTGTGACATTAAACATCCGGCCTCAAAAAACTATAGCAGCAACTTCAGAAGCCGCAGCCAGAAACGTAGAGGAAGATAAAGCAACGGTGGATTCTTCTCCTCCTCAAAAGCGTTGCAAATCTGCAATAGAAAATACAGTAGAGGAGGCCTCTTCTTCGACTTCTCCCACATCAAGATATTGTACTACTATCGCTAGAGTGGTTTCAACTGTGGAAACGGCAGAAGCAACACCGACTAAACAGTCATCACCTCAAAGGCAGACAGCAGATACAACGGAACCAACTGACCAGGTTTTGCCACCAGCAACCTCCAGTACGCTACGAAAATTTCGCCAAATTCCCATTTTTATTGTGGACTATCACAACGATGTACTAGAATTTCTGTACCGTTGTCTGGCTTCTCGTCATCTACCATTGGAGAATAACATTCTCGTACATTTTGACTCACATCCGGATATGGTAATCAATCGCAGCATTCCGGCAAGTGCTTCTTACGACAAGGATGTTATGCTGGAGAGACTGGGCATTGAAAGCTGGATCATGCCTTTGTGCTTTACAGGTGAACATTATTTTCAAAGGGAGGAAAGCAGTCTTTAACTTAACTTCATTCAAACGCAGGTCAATTCAATCGCGTCGTTTGGATAAAAAATTCTTGGTGCACACAGATTCCTGTTGGCAAATATTTTCTTAAAGTGGGTCAGAAAGATGACAAAATGTGTGTTGATTGTAATCTCGACTATTTTATATCCGAGGGAAACTATTGTGCAGCTAGTAAAATGGAAGAATCACGCGATCTAGAGCTGCAAGTTTTCAATGCAAACACGGACGACGTTCGGCCAGATTTTGTCAGTGCAGCAGATGCGCATAGTTTCATACTTGATATTGATTTGGATTTTTTTAGTACATCAAATCCATTTTTGAAAATTTACGGCCAAGCCAATTGTTATGAGCGTTTGACGGAAATCTTCAAATACGAGACTTCGCCGAACGATTGCCATGACACTTCTGAACGCCGCCAGAAGCAGTTAAACGAACTCCGCATTATTTTCGATCATCTTGAAGAAACACACAGCCTGGAAAATTTACCCGCCTCCGTTTTTGAGGTAATACCAGAGAGTACAATTGAAAAAATTAGACTCCTGCAGGCAGCCCTGGAAGAGGATTACTGTACCGAAGAGATCGATTGGCTGCTCATCTACGATTCTGGCTGCACTACAGACTCAAACGGATTGCCGCATCATGTAAGCTCAAAACAGGAGCTGGAGAGCTACTACCAGAAATTGAAAAAGTTCTTAGAATGTCTTCCGGTGCTACCAGTGGCCATTACAATAGCTTGCTCGGCATCAGACGACTATTGTCCCCAATTTCAAGTACAAGAAATACAAGATCGCGTATTGAAAATATTTGAGCAGGTTTTTGGTGAACGCATCCATGCTCATCCGATTCGGCAGTATATGGACGATGAATGGGATGTGATGAAGTTATAGAAAAATTATCGTTTATCGATCTCTTCGCCTTAAATACTTATTGTGGTACTTCAACAAAGTCAAATTAGATTCAATATCAATTCAATTCGATTATAACTAATTTAAAAATCTGACAGAGGTAGTCTGAGAGTCACGATCGTATTCCAAACTTTTGATTAGAATTTCATTTGATTAAGAATTACATCAAAGCTTTTTTGTATATGGACGATGAATGGGATGTGATGAAGTTATAGAAAAATTATCGTTTATCGATCTCTTCGCCTTAAATACTTATTGTGGTACTTCAACAAAGTCAAATTAGATTCAATATCAATTCAATTCGATTATAACTAATTTAAAAATCTGACAGAGGTAGTCTGAGAGTCACGATCGTATTCCAAACTTTTGATTAGAATTTCATTTGATTAAGAATTACATCAAAGCTTTTTTCTATTTTAAAAATTACTCCTTTTTTCATGGGTTTGAATTAGATTCTTATTTCTAAAATCCAAGATATTTAGAAAATAAGGAAAACAGTTTAGAAAAAAAATGATGTAATAAAAATTTTACTGGTCACGATTATGAAAAGTTGTTTAAGCATTGATATTTCTTAAACTTTATTCAAATACTCGCGTTAATAAATGGGAAATCAATTAAGAATATGTTCAGAAATAAAAAGTTTTATATGTATATAATTTCTTTTTCTGTCAATAAAAAATCTATTAATGTTCTCTCTTGTATTCCGTATGGCCTTATCATCTCATGAGTTTTTAGTTCCTTCGAATGTCCCACATACACTCTGCCTCCCTCTCCTCATCAAAAACTTTTTAGTTTTACCCTTCGGACAATGTTTCTTTGTTGTCCACCACTAATACGTGTCGGTCTTGTGCATTTACTTAATTCACCCAGCGAGTGGGTCTTATTCTTTTGATAGAAGTTTTACAATGCAATCAATAGTTTTATTAAAAACAGTTTTACAGCTTTCAGCCACATTCTGGCGTGTGCTATTGAGAGTACGACTCCGTAAGTCTTTAGTTTGTGCCAAGTTTTGAATATGTAACACGTGTTCATTGCAGATAAGAAAGTGAGTAATAGGAAATGAGCATATTTTTTAATTTAAAAAAAAATTAAATTCTCGGAAGTCGAATATAAAATGACTATTTAAGAATAAATAGTAAATTTTTAATAGTTATAATTTGTTAAAATAAATTAATGTTCAAAAAGTCGTAAGTGAGAAAAATAGAATCCAAAGATTTACTCTTGAGGAAAGTGTTTTTGAAATTAACGAGTACGCGAAAGTAATTGCAAAATAAATATGTATATAAAATATAATAACTAATAATACATAATTTTACTTATTAAAAAATAATTTAATAATTAATAATAGATTTGAAATCATTAGTAAAAAAAGTGTTATATAACTTTTAAGAAAAATAGATAAATATTACCTTCTCTTTCCTTTTGCTGGAATGAGGAAGACTTCTCGAACAGTTTTTTTATTCTTACCCTGCCTTTGCGTTTAATTTTCATTAGCAACGGAGGACAATAACACAAATAGACACCCTTAGTGTGTCTGCAGTTGAATGGTTGTACCCTAACGACCCCCATCACATTAACATTTAACATTTCGCAAGAACCGCAAAGAGTTTTGTTAGCTTAATTTTAATAAGTTTCTACAATATCTACACAACTTAAAAAATAATTAATCAATTGTTAGATAACTTACACTTAAATATCATGCGTAAACGTTTTTACGTAAATATTGTTTTGCAGCTCCATGCGGTCGGTATTTTCTATACCTTTACGAATTCGAATTCTTTAAAAATATGGTCTTATTTTCTTTACAACTTTTTTATCAAGTAATAAAATTATGGGTTCGTTTTAAATTAGTTTAATAATCATTGTTAATTATATTATATTAATTAACTTTTAATAAAATTTAAAAAAAAGTTAATTAAATTAATTAACTTTTATTAATTAATTAACTTTTTTAAATTATATGATTTATTATTATTTTAGAATTTTTAACAAAGAACTATTTTAATTTTATTCTATAATTTTATTTAATTGTGCTTTTTTGTTACTATTATTATTAAAATCTACTTAATTGTATACTCACAATTTCCTTTTAGGTCACGTGTCCCGGCGTTTGGCTTTGCATGGATAGCGGTTACATCGAAGCAACAATAAAAACACTCGGCTACTTTTTCCGAACCAGCTCGATGATGCCCCAGTTTCCCCTGCTTTGCCACGATCAATTTACAATGGAAGGTTACTTCTCATCCGTAGGATCTATGGCAGAGCTGGAAGATGTGCTGGCCGCCGAACAGGTGGAAATAACGTTATGGCAAAATGGACGACGTCTAGCATTTTTTGTGGGCAAACTCAGTGATGTTATGCAGAGGAGTGTGCCAAAACTGTGCTGTGAGCATAACGTGAATGTTCAGCTGCTGATGCAGCCATCGAAAGCTTTTCCCGTAACGGACGAATGGAATCATTTTCAAATCAATAAAATTTCAATCTTAATCTCCAGGGTATCATCGCTCCTAAAATTGAGCTCACCGCAAAGATCGACCTTGAAGATCGCCGTTTGACTTCCCACCAACGATCGGGTAGTATTAATTCTCGTTTCTCAAGTAAGAACTTAAAAAGCTGCAGTAATATTTTAATGTCATCACATTTTCCTGTAACTCAACGTTACTATACTGAATGCCACCAACCGGAAGCTGCCACTGGCAGTTGTATGAATTTTTTAGAGATAAAACGTAGGCAGCATCCAGTTTGCCACGCACATGATCGATCATCGCATAGTGATCAATTATCTCAAGAAAATTACTCGCAACATCCCGAGAAGGAAAAAGAAAGTGACCAGAATTCATACAAGAGCAACGAAATCAAGCAGTCGAACTGTTCAAGGTTTATGAAGGGGCGATTTTGCTTTTTTACTTTATTAACTGTTTTTCCCCATTTCAGTCTGCTCAGTAATGTTTCTTACTATTCGAATCATTCCACGTCAACTACAGGCAATAGCTGTAAAACTAACAGAACCAAACGTTGTCGTTCGAGCAATTCCAGGGTAGAGCTACCGTTTCTTGATGACCATCAGCTACACTGCAAAACCTGCCAAAGATACCGGAAGGTATTTCCATTGCCCACATAATTCAGAATACAATAAAACAGCGTTAGAAAAATTGAGACACTTATTAAAAATGAGTTATGTTTTTATCGAGTCATCTTTATACAATCGTATGCCTTTTCTAAACGAACTGGGCGAAATCCAATTGGTCAAACACATTTGAGATGAGACAAATAAACAAATTGTAAGGCGCTGCTTTCCTGAATTTTGGCTCTGACAACTCATTACGTAGACGAATACAAAGCCTAGCGATTTCGCGCAGTGTACTATGAACATTCGGTTCGATTGGCAAATGAAGACAAGCCAGTGTAGCATAAATCCAAGAACCTAACCAGTCATGGCTTGTGGATAATTCGAATTGCACTTCAGAATCCTTGCTCTTGACGACATTAGCATAACCGGCTGCCGGCTCTAGCTGAACTTCACACCTTGGCGTAGACTCACATTTAATTCTAGCCTTTAGCTTTAACCCAGGGTCTGGTTTAAGTTCCGACGGTGGGTCAGGCTCGGGTCCATACTCAATTTTTAGCTGAGGAGCGGACACTTGCTCGGTTTCTTCGCTTGGTTCTACCGTTCCTAAGTCTGCACCTTTGCGCAACCACTCGCACAACATGTCCAGCAATTGTTCCAGTTTAGGTTGATTAATGCGCATTATTATACTAAGCAGAGGCGGATGCTCTTGGCAAAATTTCAGCCATTCTGAAGTCTCGCTAATTAACGGTGGCTCCAGCTCATTGCTGTAATTTTGAGATTCCAATTCTAAACGCAACCGATTGACTTTCTCGCGGGTCGAGAGAAAATCCACACACTGTAGAGTTCTCCATTCTGGCGTTGGACGCAGACCACTGGGTACGGCATCATTCAGTTTTGGCTGTGAAAAATTAAAAAGGAAAAGTGAAATTTTGTGTATTGGAGTATGTGCAGTATATAAAAAAAGCTAACTTCTTGGTTATTCTGCAAGTAGTTTGGCTTTGCGTTATTCATATCGCCCGATACTTTTTGCAATTTTCTGGGTCGTTTAGCAACAACAGCTGGACACCGTTTGCGCTCGTATAACATTTTCATTAAAAATTCCTCGCCTGATTTTGGCTCGGCCTTTGGGTCAAAATTCTCACCAGGTTCACGTATTTCCAGAGCTTGTTGCTGAAAGGTTTCAGAAATACAGTTATCTGGGACTTTACTGACTTCTCTTTTCCGCAGAGCTACACAACCGACCGCACGTGTTGCACTTTTTTTATTAAAATTCATTTTATCCTGAATATACTGAATTTTTAATTGAAAATATTTTAAAAATCGAGCATTTTCACAGCGAATATAAAGTGATATGAAAATTTATCTAAAATATTTGTAAACTAATGCGACCACTCCAATAACAATAAAAAACAAATCTTTCACCAAAAAAACCGAACGAACCATGTAAGAATTCATCAAAAAAAACATATTGGATTTTGTAAAATTTAACTTTCACTTAAGTTCACTTTTCGCTCCGCGAAAAACGTTCTGTTTAAGCGATCGCTTAAAGTATTAGGTCGATAAAACTGTTCGCGCTGTTTACACCGCAACATCATCATTCACAAGCTCACTCTCATCCGTCGTCGTCATCTTTTGCAATAGATTTACAACTGTTTCTCGTTGTTTCGTCAATATCTTTTGGCACAGAAATAACGAGAAACAGTTGTAAATCTATTGCATTGAACCAAGCTACGCTACTTTACGTCTGTACTAACCCGGGTTATCATGTCGAATTATTTGTCGAGTTTTCGACTTTTGCGACATATCTACCTACGGTAGACTACCAAACCAAATTGGAGTAGATTACACAAAATTGTCGAAAACTCTGAAAAATTTACCTTAATTAATTACAATAAGAACAAACGAACGCTACAAAGATTTTGCTATGAAAAATACATGAATTTTATTTTTATACCCTACACCCGAAGGGATTTAATAAATAAAGATATTGCCATGAAATTGGTATGAATATTCTTTGTTATCCTAAATTGGGAAAAGTGGACCAGTGCCACACCTACTTTTTATAACAAATATGAATTAATCCGTGCTTATAGCTCAATTTCTCAGCTTGTAAAGTGAATTTGAAGCTAAAATTTTATTTCCGAGTCCACCGTCTCAGACTAACATAAACTCCCAAAAATAGGCATGACACGCCCACTGATATACCCCACCATACCATATAATGAGGTTTTTGTTGGAAAAAGCGGTGTTGTAAATGGGTTAATAGATCAAAATTTACTGTTTGTAAGTGAACTGAAAAGGGGCGTCATCCATCCACTTTGATCTTCCCTTTGATTAATGCGGCGGGTGTAATGGATCCGGCCCATAGAGTCCGTCAGACTTCGACTTCAACGTCAACGTATTGCTACGGCCCAATGAAAACTTCGACTTCATTATTATTTACTTACTTTTATGAGTGCATTTTGGGTATAAACAAGCTGTAGAAAGTGTTTTCGAAAGGTTTTCGACATGTAGAAAAGTACTCTACAGTTTTCGACGTAGACTACATACAAGATCCAAAAATTCTTGTCGAATCCCAACCGTGGCTATTGTTGGTATAAAAAAAGGCAGAAAAGCATGTAATTTATGCAATATCTGCTGGCATTAACAGTTTATAGTTTGTATAGTATTTATATTACGTATAATACTTGACAAACATTCTCTTTGTATGCGCGTTACCTATGACAATAAAGCCAATCACCAATAAAAAAACTTCTTTATAATATCCTAGAAGAGATCGTAAGAGGGTTAAATAGTAAGCAAGAGATATGCCAGTTACTTGCACGATGAATATCAGACTATGTGCAAATAGCTGCGGATAAAATTTAAAAAAACCAATCTACCCGCCAAATAAGACTTAATGCTGGCAAGGTATTAAAAGGTGAAAAGTACTCATAAGTAGCTCTAGCATTAAACAAAAAAAAATGCAAATTTATGTCGTCAACTTTCATTTTTCGAGTTGAAAAATTAGAAATAAATTTTGAAGCGTTTATGTACGATTAATTCTGGTCGAATGGTGACTGGTGGCGAACATATACGACAAATACAAATACGTTTTATATCGTATATACAATTTTCCACTTAAACGTTGATTTTTTTAATGCAAATGTTGAGATCTGCAACCAATGAATTGATTTTTTTAACCTTATATCTTTTGAAATTTTTAATTATAAAAGATTAAAACTCAAGTTTTTGGCATTTATTTTCAAAATTATCTTCCAAATCTTCAAATTAAATCTTCAAATTCATCAACATTGTTCCAGAAACATTATGGCTCTTAATAGTTGGGAATCTTAGAATCAATGTCCTCCTCCTTATTGTTTGGAAAAATTTTAACCAAAAATAACGTTTTTCCAAAAATTTCAATTTATAAAATTCTGTCATTAATTTGATTTAGAGTTAGATTTTATTGGAAATAAATTCGCACAGTTCAAAAAGGTTGTAAAGCAGTTCGACATAAATGTGCGTTGTCTCAGTTGTTTCTGAGTATCCATGCCCTAAGAAGTTTTTAATGAAAATCTTGGTTTTCAACTTAATCTCCATCTCCTTCTTCCTTGAAATAAATACCTGCAGCCTGTTTCTGGCTCTCTCATTGACTTCTTTTCTAAATATATGTATTTCTACAATACGTCATGACATGAAGAAGATGTCGTACTTCTCAGCGTTCGTCTTTACATAAAATGAAGATCATGTAATAATTTATTATAAAGCTTATGTAAAGAGTATTGAAGTACGTACATAACAAGATGAAGACATAGGAAAATTGATCAAACTTCGGTTTAATAAATCAAAGAAAACAAATTATAGAGTTCGGGATCATTCATTTTCATTTTGAATATACGAGTACATATGTATATTAGATAGATAAATTTAAAATAAATTTTAGTTTTTGACTATACCTGTGAACACTTAAAAAACAAAACGCGATCTTTTAGACTCTTAATTCATTTACATTTTTAAATAATAAAAAAAAAAAACTTATACTTATTGTTTAAGTATAAGTTTTAAGTATAAGTTTTTGTTTTAAGTATAAGTTTTTTGTCATCGAAAAAGATCAAACAGTTAAATTTTATTTTAATCTAGTAAAGGAGCTCAGGTACTCGAAATCTGATTTAGTAAAAAGTTTCGAACTTATCCTTCGAACTTATATGCCACGATAATCCTTGCAATATACAGACACCCATACAGACACAAAAACCTTTACAAACAATCACAAACGTCTGACAGTGAAAAACAAGCATACAACTAACAAAATGAGAAGAATGAAAAATGTATGAAGCGAAAAAAATGAGAAGAAGTGAAATATATTTTTTATTACAGCGTACCTTTTGGTAAGCATAAATATTCTAAAAATTAATCAATGGTGAAGTAACTGGTAATAAACCCCCAATAAAAACAACCACAATAAAAATTTAAAAAACATCGATGGAAATATTGTAATTCTCACAGCATGGATTCAGACGGTAGCAAGAGCAACAACAACAGCAACACAGAAAGGAAATTGAAAATTGAAATGTTGTAAGAGAATGATGAGCAAAGTTATGTTAAAACAGAAAAGATGTGGGGGGGATGGAATGTAGAGACGAAGTAGCCGAAGTAGACTTTAAAATTTTAGTCATGAGCCATGGCTGTCTGTCAGGCCAGACTCTTTCAGCTTCCGTTTTTTTAGCCAAAGGACAATTTCAACTTTTATTTTATAATACCGCGAACCGCCGCGCCTCTTCCCAATCTCGCTCTCTCGCTTCCTTTTTCATTCTTTTTGTTTCTGATGCAACCATACAATTGACACAACTAATAAAAATTCATTGCTCACCGCACGCGCACACACACATTCAAAATGAAGTAACAAAAATATTCAGTTTTATGAAGGTTGTGTGTGTGTTGTTATGAAGTATCCTTTTTTATGTGTTAATTATATGATTTGTATTTAAAGAGAGAAAAGTCTATACTAAAAGCAAAATCTTGCTCATGACTTTGCAGCAAATTGTGAAATATACAGTATAACCTCGAATAGATTAACTATTTTCATCATTTTGTAGTACTGTAGTACGTGTTTTCCAGTTTTAGGTATTGCATTTATATAATCAGAAGAGTTTAATAGTAATGAGCAGGCAGATCAATTAGTCTTTTCTTTTCATTTTTAATTAACTTAGTTTATTTAGTAAGTTTATTTTCTCTATTAATTTCCACTTAAAAGAAAACAAATGAAGTTCTTGTTTTCTTTCAAATTATAAAAAATAAACGAATTTGCTCGCTTTCGAATCAAACCTATTGACATCTTTTAGCTCCACTTAGAACAAAAGCAATAACCAAATAAAGTCAACAAAAAATTAAAAAAGTTCGTGGCAACATTTCGATTCATTGCAACGCTAAACTTTTTCGCAAAAGAAAATAAACGAAAACGATAAAAATCGATAAGCCGTTAGTGAAGTGAGAAAAAGCGGAACGATATGAACTTCTTTGAGCAACAACGTGATGAATTTTTGTATTTCATGCTGTTGATGCTGATCATGCTTCTTTTTAATACTAAATGCATTGCATAATTTTGTTTTTCTTTTTTCAAAAGCCACTTGATGGCTTTAGCCATCAACACGTCGCATTACAACAAAAACCACTGTAAACAGCAAAGGAAAGACCAACACCATCAACACAACACCCATACCGCAACACCGCCAACAGCAACAGCAATAATACAGAATAAAACTGAATTTAATATTTTGATGGAGTAAAAGAAAAAACGTAGAACGTAGAGCACTTCTTCCAAAGGATTTTGCACGAATTTAAAATTGATTCATGGAAATTCTGTGAAAATGTGGTTAACATTTTAAAAAAAAAACCCAAAATGTGACACAAGGGAAATTAAATTGTTTTTTTTTGTTCGGTTGTGTGAGTTTTCTTTTGTCTTGACAGTAGAAAAAGTTTTTTTCTGTTTGTCCAAGAAATTAAAAATAATTCATACGCGATTTTGTTGAAATGTTGTGCATTCGAAACTGATGTCCTCTGTCTCTTCACCAATTGATCTTTGAACATTCCTTTTTGTGCACTGACATTTTAAAAATCACCATCCTAACCAGGCATCAACCCAGACACGAGAGCGCAAATATGACTATATGGATATTGTTTGGTAGAGGATATTGCTTCCTCGTTTTCTTTGTTCTTTGATGGTACATAAGGGGAATCGGGCAACCAGCTACAAGCATTCAAGTGTTTAAATAGTGTGGCGGATGCCGATAATCAGCGAAAGAGAGAACGGACCATAAGAGACCGAAAACCAAGACCGAAAATGAGACGATAGTCTCGAGTGCGCTTTTTAAGTATTATATGTTGAGTTTACATTACAGTTCGACAAGACTGAATATTTTCCGGTAAGCCTTAAGCTGCGTTAGTTTGACTGCATGCGTTTAATGAAATGAAAATTACTAGAGTTAAATCGGACCAGAAAGATCAACAGACGCCTCAACAGAGGTATTTTAAAAGCTGTTCTTTTAATAATTAACTACAAATTCCGAAGTATCTAGAGCCAGTACCAAAATATCCAACAATACTTTCATAAACTTCTCTGAAGAAGTAGTAGAAGATTATAAGATAAAGTAAAGCCCGGTGTATGAGTAGCACATAATTCTACTATTCCGTGTAATTTAAGATCGAACGATACTAAACAACTATTCAACCCTGCTCTTTAATAAAGTATACTATAAGCACACACTAAGTATGCACTAAGTATTCTTTAAAACAACAATCTGAAAATAGGTAGAAGAATAAGGCTAAGCCTAATGTAAAAAAAATGTTTTTATTTCTTCATGATTTTAAAAGCTTTGATTACAAAGTCTCTTGTTATACCTTTTGTTGTTGTCCGAAGTTTAGAAAACAACAAATTCAGAATTCCTTCAGAAGAACGAGCTCTCGAACGAGCAGACGAATAAAAAGTTCCTTGAATTCATTGATGTGTAGTATTTATAAACAAACGTGACCGTGCAACATTTTCTTTACGGTTGCTTCCACTCGTATACTCTCCTGCAACAGATTCACAATTGTTTGTTTTTACATTGTTACATTTCGGTTACTTTGTTTGGATAATAAAACAGACAGACAGACAGAGAAGACAGACAGACAGAGAAGACAGCAGACAGAGAACGACAAGTGGTGGAATAATATTTTGATTTTAAGGATATTCTATCTGGAGGTAATAAATATTGGACATAAACACATACAAATGTAATAAGCATATTCGTATATCGTATATGTAGGTATGTATATCATTCATACCATTAAATCCAATTTTTCGTTGTCATGCATTCCATAATTCTACAATTTGATTCATTTTCTAATATTATTGGAGTTTTTATGATAACAACGAAATACAGTAGTTTGTAATTTATTGAGATGGTGAATTTCCGTTCAATGCACATTTCCAAAATAGTTGGAATTTGTCTGAAATAAAACTTAATTCGCACTCTCGATAATAGTAAATATTGGGAGTTAAAAAGGTACTAGAAGTAAAAACGATCATTGGAAATTATCAACAAAAAATACCAACAGAAGTAATTAATGGAAATGGCCGAAGGAAAGGCTTAATGAAAAAGCTCAATGAAAATTATCGATTGAAGTTATCAATGGAAATGATAAATGGTAATGATCCGTTTAAATAGGTAAGTATCCGTTTTTATAAGTAGGGAAAGTGGGGCAATCCATACTTTTTTTTATGTTAAGATATTTACAGGTTTTGAATTCATTGCATTTCAATTTGCAATGCAATTCAAATGCAGCATTTTGAATTCAATGCAATTCTTATGGATGAGGATGTATTGTTTTGTCAAAATTGTATAGATTTTGAAAAGATCAGTCTCTAAATTGAATGAAAATATAAACATCATACCATCTCATCTCATCATTACCTCCATTTTATATGAAAATGCCCCCACTTTTAAAATAAACGGCTTAAATAATGGTTGTCAACCGTTGGCGTGAAGAGGATAAAAAGGGGGGACCTATTTGTTCTGGTCTGCTTTGGATATTCCCGCCAGAGAGGTGGATTTAGTGGGTAGTCCTCCAGAAGGTTGTTGGAGTCCAACACTACAATTGGGTCTTTGCACAACGGTATAGTTGGTTGTCGGATTGGTGTGCGTAAAGGCATTTAATAGTCTTAGAATGAAATTAAAATAAAACAAAATAATTATCGGTCAATGGCCACTCTTGAGTTTACTATGTCCATTTGTTACCTTACTGTATATTTTTGCGTAATTAACGTTAACTTTTTCTAGGCCTATTTCTTGAAGGTCTTTCCATGACTTTTTCATTTCAAACTTTTTTGAATTATATGCATGATTTCCACACCAGAAAACCCAACTTTTTTTAATTGGTTAGAATTAATTTCTTCGTTTCATGAGTACAAACAACAACAAGAAGGTACTCACGAAGCAGAAAACTACTGAAAGTGTCTTTAAAGAGGTTAGCCCTAAGGCTCGTTAAAAAATAACTTCATAGCATACCGTCTTTGTATTTTAGGCATGTAACAAAGAACTTTCTGTTTCTGATTTTGTCTGTGTTTGTGTGCGTGTTTGTATATTAATATAGCCACATGACGGCTTTGTGTGTTTGAGGTTATGTGGGTACTTCACACTGGATGATTCTTTTATGCTTGAGGGCGTAAATGTGTGCTACCGCCATTGTGTGCTTAATTATTGATTGACGTGAAAAAGTGTAACAAAAATGTGAAATTAGTTTTTCTTTTATTCCTTCTGCGACCTATTTCGACCACACCATACTAACACTCTGGCTATTATTCTCTAGAATGTGCTAATAAAATTTATTACGGACTTTCATTTATTGTAGAACTTTTCTATTTGCTTACAAATTGTGAAAAAAAATTTAGCCAAATTCAGTGAAATTTTGAATATCGATTGTGGTAGGAGAAAGAGCGGTCGGCCCGGGGTAGGGGATATGGGGTAGGAGAAAGAGTGGATTAAATCCATAAATGAGCTTTGAAAAATAAATTTTAATTTCAATGATCGAAGCAAGGAGTTAACTGCATGCACTTTTAATGAGGATTAGATTACTTTTCAAATTAATCAGAATATTTAAAAATAAAATATTTGTAGGTATGTATCAATGGATATAAAACGCTACTCGTAAAAATATGCACAACCAATAAAAGTATTTTGCTTTTACTTTTAAACTTTGCACGTTTTGATTGACTTGTGCTCGCTAACTTGTTTGTTTGCTTGCTCGCTTACTCGCTTGGTTACCACGCATGGTTTACTCGTTAAAATGCTTCTTCACGCGCCTATTGGGTGCTCACACTTTGCGCGGTATGGTACGCTCTGCATGATCTACATTTTGACCTCGTTAGTTTGCTCTCTCACTCTCTTTTGAATCCATCAAGACTAAACTGCATGGATAAACAAAATATTTGCTGATTTAGCACAAAATATTTGTATTTCCAAAGAGTTAACGACTTGCACGCGCAATATGTCTCGTGTTTAAATAATTGATATTTTGTGAGTGTGTATGTGTGTGTGTGTGTGTGTGTTAAAGCAACATGTGCTAACTCAACAACACTTTAGTTTGGAATCAGCTAATCCTTTGCCAAATTTTTTATTGTGGTGGTTTTTTAATTTAATTTCTTTCGTTTTTTAATAGAATAAATACTTCAAATATTTCAATAGCAGAGATTAATATTAATATAATAAAGATTAAAATAAAGATTAAAATTAATAATTAACAAACGAAAAAACAATTACAATACTAGATCTTTTTAGATACTAACAAACAAGTAACAATAAAAAGTTTTTCCTAGATGTTTTGTTCAGGAAAAAACAAAAATTTCTGAACTTATCTACTTTAGTACTGTGTGGATTTATTTTAGTACTATATGCAATTTTAAAATGTTTATTGCTCAAAAAAGCCTACCTCGAAATTTTATTTGTATTTGATATTTTTAGACCTGAAAAACACTTCTAAATAAATATCAAACATTTTCAAAACATTACCTTGATTTTGTAATAACAAATTTTAAATTTCGTTGAAATGCTAAAAAAACTAAACATTATAAATGTATTTTTCAATTTATTATTCTTTTTATTATTCTTATATTTTTATTTTTTAAAATATCAATAGCAGTATGAAGTAGTCATTGTATCAATCAATTAATTTTTTAGTATTTTTATTGTTGCTATAATTCTAATTATATTCAATGGAAATTTTTCAGTTTTTAATTAATTTATTAATTCTAATTCTAGTAATCCTATAAAGATCTAATTCATCATAAGATAATTACAAATAATTTTTGTTAATCTAGAAAACGATTATTTTTTATTTTTGTTGTCCCTTTTTACGAAGATAATTGATTATTTACTGATACGATACAACATTCTTGATTTTTTACGCTCTAAATTTTAATACAATATATTTTATATAAGCAAGAATATAAGTTCTAAGAAACTAAACCATGTTCTTAACCATAATGTTAAGTAATAAAGAAATATTTTAAAAATTTCAAGCAAAGATTAAGGTATTATTATAGGAATTTACTACGGACTAAGTTTCTAAAATTAAAAATTTATTAACTTAAGAAACTATTTTATAAATTGCTTTTGTTTTGTAATTAATTAAAACTAAAACTAATATTTTTCGGGGTCTGAAGACTTTTAGTAGAATAGAAAAGTTTAATAAAAACGAAGTTCGTTTTCGTCTCGTTCCATTTTTTTATTTTATGTAATTGAATATGCTTAAATTCTGAGTAGATATTTTTCGAGTTTGTGTACAAAAGTTTGTTAATCATAAATTTCTATGGGTACTCATAAAAGCTATAAAAGGCATTAAAACCGTAAACTATGTAAGTTTACCAGCGTATAAATGAACTGTCATCAAAATTTTTATGGAGGAAAATTTACACGAACCAGGTAAATTTACGCAACGATATGGAGGCGTCTGTGGCTCAGCTGTTTTTTCAAGCAGAAGACCGCCACTCTTTCAAAGCTCGAAATCCATCGATTTGGCTCGAGATCCATTCTATCGTTGAAGGCGAATCTCAAGGAGTAGAGTTACTGCAGGCAGTGGTCGTCTAAGTTTGGCAACACTGTCAAATAAGAAAGTACTCTTTTAAGGGACAGAATTGGCCTGTGTATCTGCATATTTCAGCAGCGGACATCCCCATATTTAAATCCTCTCATCATCTTTCTTGTGTTTATATAATTTGTGGTTATTCAAATTTATGCCAGAAATTACAATTTTTTCAAATATCGCCGATGAATCCAAAAAGCGATACTCTCGCAGAAGTCAAGGCATCACCGTTTTTGCGAATTTTAATTAACTTTGAGGTATTTGAACTTTTCGACTTCAAGTTTGTCACAATAAGCAAAACAGCTCGATTGATTTAAAAAATATACTAAAATTATTCCTTAGGTACACTGATTTAAACCATCGTGTAAAAGTATATACGCGTAATTACGTAACTCGTAAACTTACCGGTTTAAACGAGTACCCTATGTATTTTTTATTGTATTTTTATTTTCGTTTTTGTTTTCTTGTTTTGTTTTTGTATCTACGTAAGCAATTCACTTTGTTTAATTTCTTTTTTTGCAACTTTTTCTTTTCCTTTTAATTAGTTCTTTCTTTTCTTAACAGCTTCTTCTTTTGTATTTCCAATTAATTTGTTACTTTAATTTTATTATTCAGGAATTTGTGGGCATTATTTCTACTGCTTAATTTCTTGCTTTTAAGCTTCTTTTCAATATTATTTGTTTTTAATTTAATTTTGTCTTTTTATCCCTAGTTTTTATTACTGTTTTAAATTAATTTTAAGCAATTGCTAACTAATCAATTGTTAATCTAGTAGTTAATTGTTTAAAATATTTAGAATTAGTGAACTATTTCAAAGTTTCCATATTTTTTTTGGCCAAAAATTGCTTTGTTCTCTAATTTAAACAATTTTTTAATTTCTATAACAAATTAATCGTATGAAAAGCCAAAATTTAGCAAATTATTAACCTTTATATAAACACTAAAATGGAAAATTTCTTTAAAATTAATATACTTCCTATTGGATTCTTTATTAATTAAAACTAAAGAACCATTTCTTTTTTTTCAAAATTTTCGAGACTTTATGAAATTGTAAAAATAAATAAAATAATTTTTTCTATTTTTTGTTTAACAAAACTTTGAAGTAAATTCAATTTTTTCTTACCCAATGATGATTTTATACGTCATTTTTTTCCAATTCCAAATTTCAAAAAAACACTAAGCTATCGTAATATTTTTCTAACATACATACCAAAATCTGGTAAAATTTATAGTACATATGATATTTCTGCTGTTCACTAAAACCTAACTTATGCTACTGTTCTTTCATTCTATAGAACTGTATCTATTGTACTCTTTCATCTTTCCAACATTTGCTACAAACAAGTCTGGATATTTCTATTTTTTTATTATTTTTTATCATACCATTTTTGTTTAGATTTATCAAAAAAATTAAGGTTAAAATTTTAAGCTGACTATTTTAATCGATTTGCAGTAAGTAAGAGGCACTTTAGTAAAAAACGTTAGAAAAATTGTTAGAGGATGAGCCCAAAAGGTACGACAACGTGGTTTGATTGAGTGAAGGTAATGAAGAATTGGAACCAGAAACATTAAGATTAGAAAACGCCGCCTTCCCTTAAAACCATTAATTACATTGCGGTAACCCCGACATCGGCCCTTTCATTTCAAAGGTAATGGAAGTAATTTTTCTAAGCAATTCTTTTTGCGTAGTCATAAAAGATCATCATCAATAAATTCGTAAAGGAATGGATAAAGGAATGGAAATGGATAACGAAATTAATATAAAGGATTCCCTGAAAGGAATCAAAACACCCCAAAAGCCGAAAATAGAGGGGGCAACAAAACTTGTTTTGGAAATCATATTTTGTCGTAATAACAATAAACCATTGTTAACAAAAGGATTTAACATATGAGAATCGAAATCACATTCAGAAATGCTTAATTTTTCATGAACATTTTGCGATTCTTATGAGTATGTACAAACAGTGGATAATTCAAGTGTAAACGGCCCGAACGCATGTACTCGTACTCGTCGTTTTTGTACTCGTTGTTTTTGTTCCTTGCTTCTAAAGACTGCATCTCAATGCATCTCAACTATCCGGTCCTTCATATACCGAGCTTTATGCATTTGTTAACTTCTTTTCTTTATTCGTCTTTTATTCATTCTTCGAATGGAACTCAGTTTTATTCCTTTACTTTTCAAATCTTAGCTTATCACATTTTATTGTTTTACCCTTGGAATGATTTTCCTTTGCGTGTCGTTTAACCCCCTCTTCCTCCCTTCAACCACCTTTACTGTATCGAGTTTAGTTTTTATTTCTTGAGGCCTAAGACAGTCCTGAACCCCGACAGTTGTTGGGTGGCATTATTATTATTCGTCACCGGATATGTTTGATACGCCACCGGAAACTCGGTCGGAGCCAGGAGCAAACCTCACGTCCGCACGAATTTGTACACTATTAAAAACACTAGAAAACTGATCATTACTAGCACGATTGCTGTGATCACCTTCGCGCACGTGTTGAGACCCGATTCGTTCGGATTCAGCGGCCGCGAGCTGGTGTGCGTCGCTGATCGGCGCCGTTTGGACGCCAGGCCGCGTGCCAGCGCCGGAAACGCCAATGACTGCGTGAACGTCAGCTTGTGTATGGATTCGCTGAGCGAGTAGGGACCGACGGAGCCGCGCGCCGCCGCTCGTAACAAGGCATACTCGAGGTCTAAGGCATCGAAGAGACTGTAGCGCGCCGTCATAGTGGACGAGCGCCGGCGCTGGTCGTGTCGCGAGTCGCGTTCACTGCGATCCGATTGCGGCTGCAGCCACGGATCAGAGACGCGCTGTTGTGCACTCGCACCTGCACCCGCCAGCAGTGCTGTGGACGTCGGCCCGCCGAGGCTGACCGCTGCCACCGAAGTCAAGGATGACGTTGTTGATGAGCTCGCTGAACAGAGCTGGCGTATATTCGTGGCCAAACCATTGTCGTGGAACTCGTTAACATCTTCGAGGGAAGTCTGGTCAGGCGAGGTCAGTGCATGCTCGACAGAGTGCTTCATGCGCAGTGCAAACAGACGCGCATGATCGGGATGCAGCAGCGCACTGGACTTGCGCCGAGAGTTGGGGGCTTGTATGTGCAAACCGCGCCCTTTGGCATCATCCATGCCACCCAGCGATAAATTGGGCGAACCATGCGTCGGCGTTGTGGCAGGCGAGGCACAGCAGGAACCGGCGAGTGGGCCACCCGGAGGACAAGGCAATGCATTGGGCGAGGGCGAGGCCTGCACTGATTCGATGCCAGAGTCTCCAGCGTGAAGGGTATCACAGTAGAGAGAGTTGTGACGATCCGGCGTCAGCTGCAGATGATTGCTGGTGAGCAGCTGCTTGCCATCGCTGCTGGTAGCGGAGGTGCTTGTGGTCGTCGTGGCAGGACTGCTGCTGTTGTTGCCACCTACTGCACTGTCGCCAGTGCTGCTGCCGCCACTGCCACCGCCACTCAATGTGACAGTGTCGACCACACCGCAACCGACGGTCTCGACGGTGACGGGGAAGATGAAAGACTGGCCATCGGCTTCGCCGCGCGGAGAGTCCTGCCAAAAAAGGAACATCCGAGAAAGAAAGGAATTTGACTTTAAATATTTCGGAAACGGAATTTACTTTTGTGCTTGAGCATTAGTAAAAGGTGTTTTGAAAAAATAATGACAAGTAGTGAGAAATTTGAGAAACTATGGAGATATAATGATAAATAGTGGAAATATGAACAATTGTAATAAATCAAAAAGAGGCCTTTCTGTAGAATAAAAAAGTGCTTTGTCGGGTTAAGGACTTTATTGCGGTAACTGTTTTTCGGGGAATATAAAAAATGTGTAAAGAATTTCATTTTATTAAAGTTGTCCAAACTTTCATCTCATTTCATGCTTCACGCCTTAAATTTAGCTAATTAAAGTCCATGCCTTTGGTTTTTTGGCTCAGTGCGTTCTTAAGGGACATATTTGACTGATAAAGTGTATACATAAGTATTATTGATAATTACATAAATTGAGGCTATATACATTGAATATTAGAAAAGGAGTTGAATTTCTTGCGAAATTAAAGCATATTTTAGAAATATTCTGTCTCTCGAATGTTTCAACCGACTGTGACTTCAGACATTTTTTGAAACCAGATTGTAGGTAAATGTCAATCTGTCTACATACAAAGAAGTTTATACATGCAGGATCAGGACTACCACTAGAGAGCAAAATTTGTTTTACCCTTTGACCTTCGGGACCACTGCTTCGACGCAAGTGAATGAAACTCTCCTGTCGCAAGAGCGGCTTTACATTTCGATAGTATATTAAAGTAAGAAGACAAAGATAAAATCAAGGGAAGAAATTAACAAATCTGGCATTCAGAAATAAAATATTGTAGATATATTATTTAAAAATGCAATATTAATTTTGATAACTGGAAAATTGATGAAAATTAGACTTAAGAGCTATTCAGTTTCATTGCAATTCCTCACGTTAATATCTTAGGAATACGAGTATATAGTCAGGATTTTCATGAGATCTACATTTATTTAAAGTCACAGAGTCGTTTTACTCGCCAAGGTCATTACACTCTGCATTATTTACATACAGACAGTCCCACTCGTTACTTTCGTAACAACTCGTCCTTCTCAGCGTTGTTTACTTTATGGTAATCTTAGTACTCGTCATTATTTTTTGCGAACTTCTCGCTCTCTACATTCGTTTAAATTAACGTAAGAGTGTTAGCTTCGACAACGGTCCTTTTCGTTTCGGCTTCAGCATTTCACAAATGTAAAAATCGTCCTCGTTTAAGTAAGAACGTTGCAACACACACATACACACATAAGAGCATAAGAGTACATACCTTCACATGTTACGCGTATCGGTATGTGCACTCACCTGACTCGGCCACACTTGCAGCAGCGGCAACGAACATGCCGGCTTGTTAGTTTCTTTCGGAGCGGCGGAGCGGGAAGAATTGTGGCCACCGGAGGAGGTTTGCGCCAAGCTGCTGTAATGATGATGATTGAAGCGCTGTAAATCATTTGTTGGTTTGGAACGAGTCGGACTCTCGTAGCCCGTTGAATCCTCTGAGGAGGTGGTTTTTGGCGAACGCCAAAATCGTTTTAGACGCAGTTCGCGTCTTTTTTCTGGTTTCTGCAACAGAAAAAAGGATACAGAAAAAGGATTGATGAATAGGAAAAAATGCTGTCGAAGACGAAGGAGAAAACCATATGAAATGATGCTTGAAAAAACTTTTACCGCATTTACCAAAGTACATAAAACATAAAACTTTTTACTGAAAACATAAAAGACAAAATTTCCAAACTTCAAACAAACAAAAAATAGTTTGAAAAAAGACACCGATAGCAGCAACAAGTTTTGAAAACTTTTTTCCTATACGAAAGAAAAAGTTTCATGCAATAGAATTAGAAATCAACAATGAGAAGATAAGAATTATATCCCGTCTTCTACCTGTTGGTGAGAAAGCGCACAAAATTTATTTGGATTATTTTCAAAACTTTTGGGAGCAAAAACAGTTACGAGGGCGCTAAAACTCAACTGATATTTTCATTAATAACATTATCCATATACATAGGTCTTTACTGCCTTCCGGTAATAACAATTCAACGAACTGAGTGTTGATAAATTTCAAAAAATTAATAAAGAATACACACACAGAACACAGAAGAATAACGGACACACAGACACAAATTTTGGGGATAAGTTCAAGAAGATGAAATTATATGTTAAGTTAAATTATAAGTTAAGTTAAGTTAAGTTAAGTTATAAGTTAAGTCAAGAGATGATTACATTAAAAAAATATTTCAAGGAAATCTTTTGAATACAAAATAAAAATGTTTCATATTCAAATTAGGTTTTGGGATATAATTCTTAAAAAAGTATGTAACTTTAAAGGAAAATGAGGGCAAACATCAAACAAATGGCTCCAACAAGCTCAAATTTACAAAATCCTAAATCACGTCATCCGTAAAGAAATATAATACCGAATTTTGGTTATAGAAATAACAATTACAAGTCATACCAAAATTATCCATAAAAACCCAAAAGCATCAAATTCAATATGAAAGTTTGCTATTCTTAATATTCCAAGTTTAATGATTTCAGTTAAGGCTGTCAAGGTCAACGTAATCAAAAACCTTTGACATGACGTAGCAAATCTGTCAAATCGGATGCTGTTATATACTTCAGCACTTCTTGAAAAGCTCTTGTTTAAATTTTTTAAATACAAACCTGCATAATTAAAGTTGAGTTTTCTGTTTCGATTTTTCATCCCCAAAATTAAATATTGTCAAGCACAAAGCGATCAATCAGTTAATGAATTGATACAATAATGGAATCTACAGAGAGAGAAAAAGAAAAGAGAGTAAGATTATGGACATTATAGTGTTTTATAATCATATATTTTACTCTATTTGTATTTTATAATTTTACGTAGTTAAAATTTTAAAATTATTATTATAATTAAAACTATAATGTTATGTAAGTTATTTAGTTTACACGGAGTACTCGGTTTCTGATATTTTAAAGACCCAAAAGACGTATACGCATTTCCTTTTAAAATTTACGACTTATGTATGTACCGACAATTTTACGATTTTAACCCAATTTTTCTTATACATTTACACGCATAAAAGGTATGGAATACGGTCATAAATACACGGCCCTACCATTCACCATACAATATTATTTTAAAAGCCTGCATAAATTACGAGGTATTACAGACTCATTAATCTGGTATACACGATAACACGCAATGCAACAAATTAGCCGTCTATACCGTAACTACGGATAGTAATGTCTTAATGGGGATGTACTCGTATTAGGAGACTATCATGAAAAAGAGCAGAGCCGAGTCCAACAAAGTGTGATCGGTTGATCGGTAACCAAATAGTATTTCATCGAATGGGACTACTTAGAATCTTTCACTCAATCAAGGCAATAAAAACAACAACAACAATAACAATTTAGTAGTAACTGCTTAGTTCCGGAAAAGCAACAGATATGTTATACTACGTAATATTTCTACTGCATCAACGAGTGGCAAGATCTACCATCTCTCTAAAAGCAAGCTGATTATTGGTGCGTTAGTTTTTGACCACACACGCCTCTGTTTATTGTTGTTGATGTTATTGTGGTTTTGGCTTACCGCATGCCTTGATTGCAATTTATTGCAATCATTACAATCATTATTCAATGCTGTTGCGCTGGAACACGTGATAGTTTCATTGAGCGCAATCATATCATGGGCGCATCAACTTTCATGCACTCACTGAGAGAGAGAGAGAGAGAGAGAGAGAGAGAGTACTGCCGATGCTGATAATTGGTTTTTATAAACTGTTGTTTTGATACTATTTTTCGAATTATTGCACCTGAACGATTTGCAACCAACCGAACGCCAAGCAAACGAAAACTGCACGCACAACACATACACATTGACAGAATATACACGCATATATATATATATTCCCGTGTTGTACGTTAAACCCTAAAGATTTGTCAATAAATCAAAGCTTTAATCATGAATTATTGCTTGCCGACGGGTACATCGTGTTATTCAGCTGAAAGACTATGTGTCTTTTTAACTAGTCTCAGTGAAAGAGGGGGAAGGGGGGTAGGAGATATAATAGAGAGAGAAAAAGAGGGAAACGGACGACTCAATTTTTCAGTGGTTTTGACATTGCCACAAAAACGTCTATTTTACCCCCGATGAAAGTAATCGTATTAACGAAATTCTGCTTCTTTAATGATACTCGTAGAGTGGATGGAAAGGAAGGATTGCAATTACATTAATGATTTTCTGGTTTTCAAATTCATGTGCATTTAGAGCCTAACGGCGTTTAAATTAACCAATTCATCGGTCAAAACCATAGTAATTAACTCCGTGTCATCCTTTAGAAATAATATTATGTGAATTAAATTAGCCAAATACGAGTAGAAGTTAAATGCAATTAATTGAGCTAAAACATTTTCAATTTATTAATATACTTATGTTATAGAGGGCTGCACAAAACGTTTTGAAGGCTTGTTCAAGACATCAAGAATTTTATTTATGTTTTCTTTCACTTTGATTTATTGGGTTACCAATTAAAAAACTATCAAAGTTATCCAATTAGTTATGTATTCACTTTTATATACTGTATACAACATAAGCTATATACTATATGCAACATATATACTATATACTTCGTTATATACAAGTTTATATAAAATTTGTAAATGTATATACTACGATAGTGTATAGCACAGTGGCGTATTTAGGGGGTCCCAACTCGCCCCCTGCAAAAAGAAAAGGAAAGGAAAAATCCCCTGCTGTTTTTACTGTATTATCCTTATAATTCCTTTTAATTATACAAATTTCCTAAATTTTATACATTCAAATGACACGATTTTCCAAATCAAAAGCCATATAATAATATACTAACTCACAGTAAATGATGAAATAACTATGTTTTAAACTTTGAAGGCTGTTAAGGTTAAAGAGATAACGTATAAAACGTCGAATTGATAAAAGAAACTGTAGATTTAAATTTTGATAACAAGTTCAGTTCAATACCAATCACATAGTAAATTCATTAAAATAGCAAATAACTATTTGAATTTAAAAAATTAAAAAATACACATATATATATTGTAAAAGCACAATTTTGAAAACGACAAAATCCTGAAATTACAGAGCAAGTCCAGGATAAAATATTTCAAGAATTTCAGCAAATTTCAATTGAATTACAAGAAAAATCAAATTTCTCAAAAAAAATTATTTTTTCTTATTTATTAATTTTATAATTGAATTTCCATACGCTGATATATTAATATTTTTATACCCTACACCCGAAGGGATGAGGGTATATCCACTTTGTGCTTCCGTTTGTAACGCATTAAAGGAGGCGTGGCAGGTATAGAAAAGTATATATATTCTGGCTCAGAATCACCTCCTGAGTCGATTTAGCCCTGTCTGTCTGTCTGTCTGTCTGTCTGTCTGTCCGTCTGTCTGTGGAAATCACGATTACAGGAGAACGAATGGAGGTATCATAATGAAATTTGGTACGAATATTCTTTGTTATCCTACGCTGTTTGGTATTGAAAATGGGGAAAATCGGACCAGTGCCACGCCTACTTTTTATAGAAAATATGCACTTATCCGTGCTTATAGCTTAATTTCTTAGCTTGTAGACCGAATTTTCAGCTAAAATTTTATTTCCGAGTCCACCATCTTAGACTAAAATATATACTAAAAAATGGGCGTGACACGCCCACTTATATACTATACCATATAATGAGGTGTATAGTACGAAAAACGGTGTTGTAGATGGTGTTGTAAAAGTATGGTGTTGTAAAAGTAGGTGTCACCCGCCCACTTTTTATCACTTCGACAGATGCGGGTGTAGGGTATATGAGCTTTGGCCAGGCCGAAGACAACGCTCTTACTTGTTAATTATTAATTTTTATATGCGTGGTTATGAGTATTTATAACCACCCATATTGTTCCTATTATAGTACCCAATATGGAACAGAATAGCCTTATGAAGATGGAGATATAATTTGTTAATACGGACATAATTCACACACTTTTATTCTGTAAAACACGTTTTAAATTGAAGTGAGAAGTGACTTCCACCAGAAGTTCTCTTACTATTATCTATTTGGCACACATCTAATCATATAATAAATATTATATAAACACTCACATATCATTTTACACCGTAGCTGATTTCAATTTTGACCTCGAAATTATATACCTATTTTATTAAATGTTCTTATTGATAATTCCATTACGTTTGAAAACATATAAAATAAAATTCAATTCGAGATTTGAATTAGTTACGGCAAGTGGCGACTACAAAGAAGTCGACGAAAATGAGCACGAAGATTGTATTGATACTATTAGCAGCATTATTGTTGGCACAAGTAAGTGAGTCTTAATGAAATGCCTTTAACTCTGTGATAAAGGATTCGTTTTTGTCCTGATGATACTGCATACAGTGTTCCTTGGGAAAACCTACCCCGGAAAACATCGGTAAGGAATCATCCGAAGAATCCAAAGAAAATGAAACTCCGGCAACCTCCGATGGCAACACGAATGACTCTTCATCAGAAGAATCGAAAGAACTAACAGTTATGACAAAACTATTTATAACTGAACTCTCCGAGCTCGTTGACTTCTCCTTGACAGCTGGCAAGAAATTACTCAAAGAAGTTCTCGGCGACCTCAAAGCTATAGAAGATAAAAGTGATGGAATTAAAGCTAAAATTGAAGATTTGTCAAAAGTGGATGCTGAGTTAGACAAAATTGACCAATCAAAACAGAATCAACTGGGAAGAAAACTTGTTCTATTGGTTGATTTAGATAATTCTCTGGATAGTAACAAAAATGAAACTGGCAAATTAAGTGAAGAAGATGCATTTATTGAGAAGTCTTTGAAGACGCATGGCGTCGAAGCTATAGAGAAAGAGTTTGAAGAGAAGTTTTTGGTTATTTGTGAAACATTTTACGGAGCTGCTAGCAATTACTTGAATTCACTGAATTCTGAAGAACAAACGAAAAAAGAGAGACTCAGCGAATGGCTCAAGAAATTCAAAGAAGAAACTGACGTCGAAAAGAAGATGGAGTTGTTTGGTGATATTTTCGTTTTGAAGGAATGAAAAGCTAAAAGCTAAGTGCAGGGTAAAAAAATTATAAGTACGTATTAAATTACACAAAGGGAAACTAAATGGAATTAAATGAGCCGAAGCACTTTCAAATTAGTAAAAATTTTCAATACGATCAGGGCAAAGAAGCTAATAAACTTAATAGTCATAAGTATCTTATCTTACAAATTCAACCGTTTCATTTTATATTAAATTTGTACACGGTCAAACTTTGAAGAAAACTAAAATGTTATAAAATACAATTTATTCTCAGAAGGTTATTTTTACATTCTTCTGACTTATAGTACGTTATAAAACATATGTAAATTTTTAAGAAATACTGACAATTGCTATTAATAATGAGCAATTTAAAAAAATTTCATAATTAGAAGCTTTGGATTCATAACTAAGACGACACTGCTAACAGAGCTTCTCAATTAAGAAAATTTTTCAAATTCATGGAGGTTTCATTTACCATTATTATTATCAACATCGCTCTTATCATAATCATATGGAAGAATTTTGCATATTCGACCTCTCTCCCCTCTCTCTCTCTCTCACTGCCTGAAAAACCTTTATCCAAACAGCAGCTTATTCCAAATGCAGCACTTATAAAACCACGTAACAAGCGCGGCGCAAAACTTATTCCCATTCTTTGTAGAATGAAAAAGTTTCTCAGTGTTTTTTTTAGCATGAGAGGAATTTTATACTGCTTTGTTACTATTTCAGCTTAAGGCTCAACCAGGCAATGCATATGCATGTTAAGTTTCCAGAGTGAAACTGATTCATTTCATGCATCAGGTCGACGACCAAGCAATGCATGGAATTGTCATCAATTAAAATAGCTGTTTGTAGCATTATGACGAAAAAATGCCAAGTGCGAAGTTTAAAGTACAATTAAGTGAATACAAAATGAATTCAAACAAAAAAGTAATTTATTTGAAATATCCTAAATTGCTAGTGGAGTGCCAAAAAATTATTTGCGAAATGAATGAAATTAGGGTTGAAATTGAAACAACTGATTGTTGTCGCCAGAAATCATGAGGTTTTTACTTATGAGGGTTACCAATACTCAAAAATAAAGTTATGAATCGCTATGTACGCTTTTTAGAAACTGGAAAAATCATTGAACATTGCATTAAATTAATTAAAAACTTTGAAGGGCGTCATGTAGTATTATTTTTAATAATTTTTAGTACTCTTGAATTGAAAAGTCCCAATTCAATAGGAAAACACTAACTAAAAATAATAAGATTTTACGTTGCAAAAATTCAAGTTGTAAATCAGCGTGTGGTTGGTAGTGCGGAAAGTGCGATCCAGATCGCACATTTTTATGCAAGCTATGCATGGAAAGAATGTGCGAACTTGACGAAACCATGCATGTGCACTGTATGGGTGCGTACATTGAAACCTGTGTATTCGTAGTTTGGCTCTTTACCACTTTTCTATTTTTATGCATTGCCTGGTTGGGCCTTTAGTATTGCTCAACACAGCTTTTTCTTTTTCTTCTTTCTTCTCCTCCTGCTCTCTCCGGGACTCAGTGCCACAGGTATCAACATGCCGTTAAAAATGCCGTCGGAATTGCTCTCTCTTTCTCTCTTAATTTTATAAAGCTGTCAACTTGTAACGTCGTCGCTCGTTAAGTTTGCATTTGAAGTGAGGCTTGAGTTTCAAGGCGTGAGTAAGTGTGAAAGAGCGAGCGCGCGAAACTAAAACGCGATGGCGGCAAGCATCGTTACAAAAGTTTTCTATTCGCGTTGTCGATGGGGTTGTTGTTGTTACTCGTGCTGTTGTATGTAGTTATTGTCTTCGTTATGTTTCTTATAGTTATCTTCTTGTCTGTGTTTGTTGATCTTGTTGGTGTTGTTGTTGTTATTATTATTCTAGTAGTGGCTGCAGTGCTTTAGGCTTTTAATGTATTTTCGTTTCAAGTGCATTCAAAGCATTTGCTGCTTTCAGAATATCGTTATTCATATGCAAAGTTTTGTATGTGTTTGTGTTTGCCGTTTGCTGTGAGAGAGAGTGTGTGTGTGTATGTTTTGATGCAGCTTCGAATACAAAATTAATGAAGACCGACTGACTGACTTCACACAAGTTAAAGCAATCAAAAGAAGTAAATAAAAATAGAAACCTTCTAAAAATAGAAGAAGTGACAACTTTTCGTTCACGTTTTGTTAATCATTTCAAATTTACAGAAGCAAAGCATACAAGGAAGGAAAGGAAGCAAAGTATACAACTGACATACAACATGCATACTCGTATACAACAAGAACAAAGGCAACTTTATAAATCCATACAGACTTTATTTTGTTTTTTTTTTTTCACTATATAAAAATGAATGAAAATCAGTTAATGAAATAAGAAAATTAGTTTTAAAATATGTATAAAAAACTATAAAAAGATAGAAAAAAATATCTAAAAGTAGTAATAAGTTGAAAAGTTATAAACAAATCCCAATAAAAATATGCATCTAAATAAATAAATTTTAAAAAAATAAATAATCCAATAAATAAATGACTAAACTAAATAAATAATTACAAATTTTACTTCAATGCCAACTTTTTTAATATCGTTTGTCTCAGTCTTTAACCACAAAATCTCCTAAAACCTTGAGAAAGTTTGAAAAGACTTGTAGCAGCCTTATATTGGTCTTTTTGTTGTTGTTTTTGTAGTGGTTAACCAGAAGAAACTTTTCCCAAAACTCATATATACCTATAATTTTCAATAAAAGTACGAAATAAAACACATCAAATCAGGAACAAGCTAACTAAACTTCCTAAAATCTTTTCTTATTGCAGGGTAACAACTTAATTAAGTCAAGTTTTCGAGTACATTCTTTTCTAGTTACTTTTGCTTAAGCAAAAATCATGTAACATGAAGTAACTTGTTTCCTTCAGGAGAAGAGAGTTTTATTGTAGTTGTGTATGTAGGTTTGTGTAGTTGCGTTTATACGATAAGTAAAACTTTTTCGGCCAACCAACAATTTGTTCAACAAATAATGAACAAATTTATTTCTGACACTCAAACTTCTGTTCCGGTGTGTTTCTGTCTCTCTGGTTTTCGAGCGCTACCCAGTAGAGATTACCCAGTAGAGATTACCCTCGATCGTGCACGATTCGTTTATCACATCAAATTTCATACCCGTGCACTCGCTATCAAACTTCGGCGACATTTTCATACGATTGTCTGCCCGGTGACGTAGCGCATACTTCATAAAACTTACAATACCGATAGTAGTGCAAGACGGTACTGGTCACGTCGTCTTTTTAGCCCTGGCAAGACTTGTCGTCCTTACGTGTCATGTGCACTATATTTTTCCCCCTCGGACGATTCTGGGTTCGATTTGAAATATCAATAGGTTTTATTCTAATTCATTTGATTATTCATTTGATTATTCTAAGTTGTAGTACATATTAAGTATTCTATGAACTGTATGTTATGAACTGTGGAGGATCAATTGTTCATTCTTTGTTTTTGTCACTTGCTCTCTTCTTGGTTTCTCTGCTAGAGGCTGGAGTCTAGAGTTGTTGTTGTTGTTGTTTTTGTTGATGTTTTGGTATGTTGAACAAAATATGTACATATTTACTAAATATTATGTATCTCGCAATCATTATAAATGAAAAATGATTGAAATGATATCATGGAAGCATAATGAAGAACTTTTTCATCTTTCAGACGAAATCGAATTGAGATTTCGTTTTTAGCTGAACGCAAAGAGAGCTAGAAACTTTTAATTAAAATTATTTAAAGTACTAACGATAGCATACGATATTTTTAAGAAAAATCTTAAAAAAAAGCTTTTTAGAAAACTTTTGAAATATTATGAATTTAGAACCAAGTTTTCTACAAGCAGCATTATATGTATTCATCCTCTTTACTTTACTTTACTTTACTTTACTTTACTTTACTTTACTTTACTTTACTTTACTTTACTTTACTTTACTTTACTTTACTTTAAGTTTGTTGAATTAAGTAACGTTGGATTTCGTTACGTCGCGCCAAGTCTCGTTGTTACCAGAAAACAAAAAGAAAGTTTGTAGCTTGCCAACAACGAGTTGTCTCGAAATTTGATTACGGCAATGACAAAACTACGTATTTGGCAATTAAAAAACTTAGCCAATTTTCAACAAAGGACTTAGGAATGTTGCAAGAATTAACAGTCCTTTAAAGGATTAATACTTTCGAATCATTAATCCAGTTCTTAGTTTATTTGTAACATTGCTTTAAGTTTCGTCTTTTAATCGTCCATTAATATTTTTTTTTCTCTTCAACTCTTGCAATAAACTTTTCTTAATTTAATGATTTTATTTTGTAGAAGTCTGTTTTTTGTGTATTTCACTTTTACTTTTTTTCAACAATTTTTGTGCTAATTTTTTGCTCCTCTTACTTTTTTCTTTTTCCTTTTCTTTTTGTTTTATCTTTAAATTTTTTCTCTTGGTTTTTTATTTTTCTCTCTTCATCTCTTAGGTCTTTTCGGTTTATTTCACTCTTTCACTTTCTTTTCTGACTGAGAACCGTGAAAATTGTCGAAGAAAGAAATTATCATCAGGCAGGAAATTATTTGCAACTTCCGGTCACCGGGATTGCAGACGGCGTCATAAAAAATTTTGGCGCTGCCACTCCTATTCATTTCTGCTTCTTTTCTTCTTGTTTCTCCCTCATTACCGCCATCGCGTGATGATTTGCGATTCATTTGGTCATTTTACTTCAATCTTCAAAGCAGCAAACCTCGGTCCACACACTTCGTATGAACCCCCAAAAAATGTGTCACTTTGTTGTTTGAATCTCTTGCACTCGCTCTTTTTCTGACAGAATACAGAGCATATATTGACGTATAGAATGTCAAACGCCGCCACCAAGTTGACAATCGTGTCCTTAAAGTTTCATGCCACGACCGTGCGAGAGAAATTAATGAATAAACGCAAACGAAAACAAAAACAGTTTGCAAATGCATTTATAGGTATTTGCGTGTATGCTTAACAGTGTGTGTGTGTTTCTTAATGTGCAAATAATAGTTTAATGTACTTTCTTATCGCATGCGATTATATTTTAGCTTCATAAACGTTTGAAACGTTCTGAAGACTGCTATTTTAATAGTAATAACAGTTATTGTTTTTGAGATCTCAAGGTCTTTACGCTTCAATTCTTTACGGTACTGCTTATTATTATTCACGACTCATTCTGTTCGTAAATGAAGTTTTAACACTTAAAAGCAAGGGGAAAGATATTGTTAGAAATTCCATAATTTTTTTCAAATTTCCAATGTTTCGCAAAGTGCACAGAAGAAAATTAATGTAGCAAAATATTTAATAAATTAATTATAACAAAGAAATCAAATATATTGTATGTAACATTGAAATTGTTATAAAACCAATCCATCCATATGTTCTATTTAATTAAATATACAGTTTTTTTCTTAAATATCGTAAAAAACATAGAATTTAATTATGCTCAGTTTATTAGTTTAATTTACAAAATTTAATTACTACAAAACACTTGTCAATAATTAAATTATAAACTTTTCTGTTGGATTTTGCTTTTAAATGAAAATTGTGTGGGCTTTTTGTGCAACTTTTGCGTGAAACAACAACAACAATCACAACAAAATTTTTTAAACTCATTTAGAGTTGCCAACAGCTCTGACATTCCCGAAATGATTAAATTATTCAGTGAATTACTCAGTGCTTTCAATATAATTAATTAAATTAATTGTTTACAGAGCTCAATAGACACAAAGAGCAGCGCCCTTATTTGTTGTTTTTTCTTCTTCTAGTTACCAGTATTTTACACGTGCTTTATTTTAAGTCTGTATAACTTTTTTAATATGTATTGCATTTGCTTGCAAACATTATAAACCAAAATAGAGACAATATATCTTATTATTTTAATTAGCAAATTAAAAAAACTTAAATTAGCAAATTTCCCCGCAACAATTTTCTAAAAATCCCTTCCATAAAAATCCAAAAAGCATTACATTAAAAAAATGTTCGATTTTTAATCGTAAAAACTTAAAAAAACTGATTTGTATAGAAATAAAAAACCGGAACTCTCATATTTCATATTTTATTAAATTATTAGCAACAACAGCAACAGCAACAGCAACAGCAACAACAACAACACTTGTGGCCGCAGTTGCATTGCTAGCAACAAACAGTATCGGAAATGCAGCGCTATTTCCGTTTGAAAGCATGTAATCAATAAGTATTGAATGTATTCGGAGAAAAACAGCAAAGTAGAAGAAAAACTTTATATATACTTTATCCAATACTTTATCCAACATTACTTCCGTTCCGTTTCTTCTTCTGAGAATTTGTTCATATTATAAAACTTACTCTCGTTATCAAATCAATAACCGTCATCATGATTTTATATTATCGGAATTGTATACACACCAATATGGTGGTTTCTTCCGAAGCGACGATGTTCCAATACTGTATTAAAATTAATTGGTTTCTACAACGTACGATAGTTGCAAATTAGATCATACTTTTTGGTTCGTTTCTTAATAACATAAAATCCTTTTTGTAAAAACTGGAAGCTTTATTCGTAAATCATGGTTAATCTGGCAAGGTTTAAACGAAATAATCTATAAAAGAGAAAGGATAATGTGCCTAAAGATTAAATTTAATTAACATAAAATTTCAATTTCAACAAATTGCTTTAACTATCGATATGACTAATTGTTGTTGTTGTTGCTTTTGCCATTGTTTCTACTGCTTTCCTTGTTGTTCTTTTATTTGGTGTCATTATTATTATTATTTGCGTTTTTGTTGTTGTTGTTTTTCAGATATTTTTTTATTCAAATGAAATAATGTCGCAGTAAATAATACTTCTCATTTTATTGTAATTAAAATCACACGCACACACTCGCCCTCATCAGTAGGTAAATTTGCATTTATTTATTTATTTATATTTATATTTATATACCTTCGTTGCTTGTTATTATATTCTGTAATTATTTCAGCTTAACTGCGTGTGTCGTATTTAAAGGTATTACAAAAAACTCGACAAAAAATGAAAAATTTCCAAAATAATGATGTTAGTAACATAACATTTATACAGTATTTTACATTTATACTTCATTTTAGTTTTGGATTTTTTTTCATTAATTTCTACTACTTTAAATACTCATTAATCGATTCTCTTTGTACTTATATATGTACATATTTTTTATGGTCATGTTTATATAAAGACGATAAAAATAAGTATCCTTGATAGTGACGTATTTTATGTACGTATTTTTAATATTTTATTTATAAGAAACTTACAGAAAATGCAGGCAAGAGTGTGTGTGTGTGTGTGTTTAAATGAGTGTGGGTGTGTGTTTATAGAGAAGTAGGGGAATATTAGGGGGTATTTGTGAGAGCGCAATTACACAAAAGTTGCGAGTGTTTGCACTTTGCATGAATTAATACAGGTATGTATGTGCATGCGTGTGCGTGTGTTGAGCGGGTGGATGCAGGCCAGTATCAATGTACATATGTATGTTCAATATAATACAAGGACAAGGTAAGCATAAATCGATTGCGACGGTCCGGCCCTTTAGAGTGTATTTTTTACTCTATTAGAAAGAGAAAAGAGAAAAGGAGAAAGAGAGAGGGAAAGAGTGAGCGAATATATTCATTAAAAAGCATACTGAAAAAGTAACAGAATGCTTGATTAAAACTTTTTTATGAAATATTATGAAAAAATTTTTCAGAAATTTTTAATGAAATCCGTTAAAATAGTAAAAAACCGGTTTACTCGTACATATACATATCTTTTATGCGTAATGAGTTGGTAGTAATGTTGATAAATGCAATGATATCTTCAAATTTAATAACATTTCTGACAAATTGTATTTACTTTAGCACTTTGCTCAAGAAAAAGTAGATAAGACTTAAATTATTTCATTATAAAAAATAAATGAAAGTGTAACATTTTTTTAATTTGCGATACTTATGATGTTTTATTTTTAAGGTTTAGTTCTAGGTTTTATTTTTATTGCAATGCAAATTGATGATAATCGAATGTAATGTAATAATGCAACTGATAATTAAATATTGTTATAATAAAATCATAAAATGTTCCAAAAATTGAATTCTAAATTAGTGACAAATAAAAATATTATCGGAACAAACATTTTTCTATTATAAAAATTTTATTTTCCATGCTGTTGACTTGAGCGCTTTCAAAATATGGTGCTCAAATGATGTCAGGATGATATTTTATCATGTTGATGTGGCAAAGGATTAAAAAACTAAATTTTTAAAACTGTTTAAGGCACGATTAAAATAAAAAAACCAAAAATAAATTGGCTCACTTCCAAAAAATGCACTTGTCAAAAATTTGCTTTTTGTGAACATTGAGTAAGAGCAAACATACAAAAAAAACAAACAAATGACAACAAAAAATTTGAAAAATGTCAATAAAAAAGATAGAGAGTAAATAAAGAGGACATAAGGTTAAATAACAATCAACTGGAAAAACGGAAGAACAAATATTTTTTCAATTGCATACAAAAACGCTTGGCTAAATGGAAAAAAATCCAAAAAGATTTTAAAAGATTATGCAATTAAATGAAATCAAATATAAATTTTAAAAATGGGCTTTACTTTAATTTGTCTCTCTCAACACATAAGTAAACTTTGTCTAATTTGGATAAATGCAATATTTTGAAGAAGGGATGCAATATTTATTTCAATATTTAAAAACGAATGCATGCAATTTCAATTACTTGCGAGTTTATTTAAAAATCCACAAAAAACAAAAAGCTTTTGTGATCGTTTGTACTCGTATTTTCTGTATATGCTCCTTTTATTTTGTGACATAACCTCAATCAATGGCAACACTGACACTTTTTTGATTTATTTTATTTTTGAAGCACTTGCACCGAATCATGCACACACACATTCGCGCCAGTTTACAGAAATACACATGCACATACGCACATCATAGTCACAGTCGTAGTCATCATAGCCTTCATCTTAACACCCATACACACAGATCGAGTGTGCCTATGTGGTCCGCATACTTACAGTGTTCCCTTTGCACAGAAGAAGTCTCAGAAGTTACCGATTCTAAAGCTTTACAGTGACGTTTTTAAAACTCTAAGTTTACAATAATGAAAGAGAAACACAGCAGGCCAATCTTACCTAAGGAAAATCTTTGCTTTACGTTGATTATATCCTACAATTAAGATCTTAGAATAGTTCATCTTTCTGCGACTATACTGTGTGTACTTGCAAACATACACACGCACTTTGTATCGTTCGTAACTTTGCATTTTTCGTCGGTATCGTGGTTCGTAGCAACGAAGATAAATATTTTTTGTGGTTTGCGACGTTGACGCTTTTAATTTTTAGTTTGACATTTGAATCAACCAAACCACAATAACAAAAAAGAAAAAAAATACGTGATATATTTCACACTTCAAAGTGTTGTTGTTTGTTTGGGTATGGGTTACCACAATTTCCATCAATTTTTCGCTAACTTTTTTCTTTGACATTTTGACATTTTTGACATTTTAAAGGCAATAATTTTTTGTTTTCTCCTAAACTTCACGTGCTTTCATGAAGTGCTCTTTTCAACGTTTTTGCTCTTTGCAACAACTAACTATTTTTCAACTACTTTTTTAATGCGGGTTATCTGCTGTTTTTTGCTCTTCCGGTTGACTTTTTAAATAGCATTTTATTTTATTTGTTTGTGGAAAAAGCAAAAAACAAAAACAGTCTAGCTGTAGAAAAATGTTTTGCAAAAAACTGTTGCTTTTGACTTTTCTTGTTGCAAAGAACAAGAGCGACACCGACGGATCAGCGGTACTCAACTTGACTTGAATAAATAATCTATGTGTACTCATTATAAGATAGAAAAAATTAAAAGGAAATTAAAGCAATTTTTAAAGAAAAAATGTAGTGTAATTTTGAAAACCTTGTACATTCTTATAATTTTTCTGAAAATTTATTGAAGCAGATTCTTTCCAAAGGTCGGTTATAAATTTTGTCATTTTTTGTCACGATACAGCTGTGAAATTTTTGTATTAATCAGTAGAGAGAAACTATTTATGAAACTATTTATTTGAGTGTGTGTGTATAAGATGAGATAGGTGTGTGTGTGTAGAAATTATTATAGAGGTATTTGAATTATTTTTATTATTTGTATTCGAATTCTTTCAAGTGTTTAAACTGTTATGATCTCAGTTCTTCAGACTACGGCCGCGGTTCCCAAAGTGTGTTCCGCGGAACCCTGGGGTTCCACGAACAAATTTAGGGGTTCCGCGCGACAAATTTAGTTTAATGTATTGACATTTTCTAGGAAAGTTTCCTAGGAAAGTTTACAATCGGCCACCAAATTAAATTAAAAATTTTGAAATAAGGTGCTTTTAACTTTCATCAGCTTTCGTCTATACGAAAGTTCAACCTCTCACCGACGAACACGAATAATTGCTATAGGTTTATGTTTTTTATATTTTTATTAGTTATTTCTATGATGAATTGTTTTTTTAAGTTTTGTTTAATTCAATAAAATCCAAAATAATACTTGTTTTACTTGTACAAGTAATACTACTTGTACAATAATACTTGTTTTATTTAACATCTGCTTAAATTTTGAATAGTCGTTTCTTAAAATATATTCAGGGTTCCGCGATCATTGGCAAAAAATTTGGGGGTTCCACGACCAGAATAGTTTGGTAACCACTGGACTACGGACACGAAACATTTACTTACAGAATTTCTTTTTTCTTTTTTTTCTTTTTTTCTTTTTTATAATCGTAATACTCGTAGTAATAATCGTACAGTAAATGATTTTTTATTTAATTTTTTTTGTTGTTTTTGTCGTCGTTGTTATTGCTGAAGCAAAAAGAAAGAGAAGACAAAGAATAGAAGAAGTTAACACTCTACTGTTAACAGAGAAAGATGAAAGTTGTCTTAACGAGTAAGAATAGTCCTTTAATACTCGTTGACATTATATACATATGTCTATTTATATGTCTTATATAACTCTGCTAGAACTCAATTATCATAGCTCTCGTCAGAATTCTCTGTTAAAACATCATAACAAATCATTTTACAACTGTTAAATAACATATTGATGTAAATGAACATTTTTTTGGTTATGTTTGCTTTTCTATGTGTAAAGGCTAAAAAAGGTTGAGAATATTCACTATAGCTACAAAATGAGTGAAAGGAAAGTCCTTTTCCTCGCAATCCATCATCCACCGCTTTGAGCTTACGATTGATCATGGCTCCTTAATGGCTCCTTGTGGCCATGCATGGCCATTTTAATTAAGAAAACTCATAAAAGTTTTGCCCCAAAAGAGATCTGCGAAGATGACAACGAAGATGAAAAGGATTGAATGCCAAATAAAGAGACTAATGTTAAAGATCCCAAGAAATCTCTCCATTCCCTTAGGCACATCCTTCCTTCTCTTCTCTTCTCTTCTCTTCTCTTCTCTTCTCTTCTCTTCTCTTCTCTTCTCTTCTCTTCTCTTCTCTTCTCTTCTCTTCTCTTCTCTTCTCTTCTCTTCTCTTCTCTTCTCTTCTCTTCTCTTCTCTTCTCTTCTCTTCTCTTCTCTTTTCTTCTCTTCTGTTTACTACTCTTCCATCATCTTTGTTCTATCTCGTTGGGTAGAGAGGTCCTCTACCGAAGACCAAGTTAATCGTCTACTTAAAAATTAATTAATTGACGAACGGCAAAACGTAATGGCTAGAAGTTTCCGGCCGCAAACCGTATGGTCTTGCATCACTAACAAGCAAACTCTATACACAAATTCCTTCTCTTCCCTCCCTCCCCTCTCATTCCTTTTTTTTCTGATTGATATACTTGAGCCGGCTTTTAGTTGTGTAGTTGTTGTTATTCATTATTTCACCTAAGAACGCTACACTCGGCAAAAACGAAGGGGAACAGAATAAAATGGACCTGCAAAGAACAAAGGGACCGTTTGAAGGACTTTAGCAGGTAGTGCGGTTTCTTTCTCTTCTCTTGAAATTTCTTTTTACTACATTTTCAAAAAATTAAAAATTTAAAAAACGAAAATTATAAAAATCAGAATATTATTAAGCGTAAAAACTAAAATAATAAATTGATTTAAAATATTAAATTAAAAATGCATTCAAAATAAAGAAAGACAAAAACGACTATTGTCCAATCAGCTACAAAAATGCGAATTTGTGAAAAAACTCATAGAAGTTAAAAATCATGCTCGGTAAACAGACGATTTACGGTATACATAGCATTACCCGATTTTATCGCAATTCAAGTGAGTTTTTATTTACTTTACCGAAGCATACTCGTCACACAAAAGTCCGCAAGATACGCGAATACTTTATTCGAATTTAGTGAGTGCGTCCGCAAAGCAGGGACGAGAACAACAACAACAACAAAAACTGAAAATTTAATCTCCTGTTTCTGCCTAAAGGACACGAATAAAAGAGGCTGGAGCACCATTTACGAAGAGAGGCTAAGAGAGACATTCTCACCATAACAACAAAATATTTACTAAAGAGAATTAATCGAAGAGAACTGAACTCAATTTAAAAATTGAGGATAATTTAAAACGCTGCTTCGTTATTGCATTTCGATAGAAATCAAAAAGTGTTTATTTAAAGCAAAAAAGTTTAAAAATATTTTCGAAGTCCATGCATGATGTAATCAATCAATGCGATCACAGTCTTTACGATTTTACGATTACTCCGCCTCCGCAAAGTTGCGACGTGCTTTCACTAGAGCGCCTCGGAGGAAAAATGAGCGTACCCTTTACGCACTGTTGCATTTATGAAACCGTACATATTCATATTCACACAAACAGATATTTATTTACACAAACATACCTTTGTGACATTATATATGTTTATGCGAGGATATGTATATATAAATATATATATATGTATAAATTACTTTTCGATTGAAAAAAGAACAAACAAAAAGTATGATAAGTGATTTTTTGTTGTATTTTTTTTTCTCTTTATAATAAGAATATGCATATTTTTTATTATTTCCTATGACTATTGTTATGCTGCCCGTTTTTTCTCTCATACAAAATGAGCTCGTATGTTAGAAAAAAATTCGTGTCCTGTTCACAGGTCGATGCACTTCCCCTCTTTCGTCTCACGGCATCAACACTATTCGTTTGCTTTAAAAGCGTGCAAGAGGCGAAAAAAATTGCCACGCAAAGGAAAATTAAGAAAACCCAGACGAGCACACTCTTCACAAGCGTACAGAGCGCATTTATTCGCATTATTTCCGGAAAGTGAAAGTAAGCTGTCTCATCCTGTTGCTTTATCTAGTTACACACGGAGGCGGCGAGAGAGATAGAAAGCCATAGAAGGGGGATTAAGGAAACCAGAAAGGAGAAAGGAAAAGGGAAGAAAACGTAGCATCTGCTTACACGATGAGTAATCATTAAGTCCAGCGTGGTTATGCATGGTATCTAAGGACTTTACTCTTTTGTTGTGTGTGTTTGTGAGTTTAACGCTCTGACACACTTGCAATTGCCCTTAAAGACACAGTAGGTGTCCCTAATGGACCACAATCGCTTGGAATGCTCTTGCTATACCAGTAAGGCCATTAGCCTTCCTTTTCACACAGCTTGGAGAATCGTTAATTATTTCCGGTGCTTTTAAAAGGGTAAAAGCTTACCAGCATCATGATACTTCGATCAATTACATTTAGGTAAGACATACATTTACATAATTGAACCCTTACCGAAAACTTATTCACTTCTGAATGTTGAAATGGGATCGCCGAAGCAGTTTTATTCTCCCTCAGCGCTCTCAGTGGTCCCTAATAATGCACTGTAGCCTCCCAGAGAGATATAGAACCATCCCTTTGAACTACTTGACTTCTCCATTGAATAACTCGTTATACCGAAAAAAAACTTCTCCTCCCAAACGGTTAACTGAAATTTTGCACTACCGGTACTGACCATTTCATTGTCTCACGTCTACCGAAAAAACCAATCAACGACCGACGTTATGCACCATTTGGCAGGCATTATAATAGGTCACATTAAAGCTGCGTGTTAGATTGCAATAAACAGAAGGGTCAAAGGAAAAACTGAGCAAAGAGCAAATAACAAACATTGAAAAGTTGAGGAAAAGAAGTAGCATACACTCGCCATCATCATTATGATCGCTATCGCCATTACCATTGTCATCATAATCAGTGTTATCACCATCACAGTGATTATATTGACTACGGCAACAGAATGTCATAATAAAGGTCATAAAAAAGTAGGTAGTTTTCGTTGCCTTCGCGGGTCTGGTCAACTGGAATGATGAACAGATTGAAGACCTGACGAGATTAATTTGCAACTTGACTAACTGGCTGTATACAGCACTGGTTAACCGACTAATTTTAGCAGAATTTTTTAGAGTGTAACGTATTCAACAATATTTTTAACGGGCTTTAAAAAATATGCACTTTCTTTTTATACAAGCCTGAAGGAATGTTCGTTTTTATTTCCTTTCTAGAAAGTATGTACTTCAGAAGTAGAAGTACAAACTAACTATTCTAACTAACTATTCTATTCGACTTCCTATACCTAAAACTATGTTCTAAAATTCATTTACAGTTGATTTATAGTTAAAATGTTAAATAAAAATAGCAAAATTTCAAGTTTCTCTGAACTTCATTATGTAGCAACATTGTTTCTTCAATTAATTTTTAACAATATGCCAACAATTTTTCATTATTCCTAAAAATATGCAACATTTTTCTTTGCTATTGTATAACATTGTGCAGCATTCTCTTGCAAAGGAATTTCCGTCCGTTTATCTGTATCAGATTCGCATAGTAGATTATTAAAGCTAAGGTTTCTGCACAGCTCGAATGAGATTTTCCATCTACATGACTCAGGCATGTGTTGCCTTCTCGTTATATGCAATGCGAGACATTTAAGTGACAAATAGTGACACAGAGAACAGGTTAACGTACATTTTTCATCCTTTCAATTAAAAGTGCATTAAGTATTTACTATTGCACCTGATGCTTGGCATCATAAATTCTTGAAACCAATTTTTCAAATGACATGACAAGAAAGGCTTAACATATATTAAAACTTCCAAAGTTTGAAACAATACAATTGAAGCTCGAACAATTTAAAATCTAACAATCAAAGCGTATGCAATTTTTCCAGTTCAACTTTAAGTTTATAGCCGAAACAATCTGCTAAGCTGCAATCGAAACTACCGCCCACTTTTGCGACTCAACGATAGAAAATGCGCTTCAGAGTGCGCCAGAGTTTTAACAAGTACTCTGAATGCTTAATGCAAATCAATATTGCTTGCAAAAACAAAAGCTAAAGGCTCGGTAGGGACCAACAAACAAAGCCATAAAATCAATAAGGTCGAAAGTATTGAAAAATACGGAAAACACACACACTCCTAACAGAAGAAGTTATAGATTTGTCTTTCCTACGTCAGAGCATAAAAAGTTATAGCTTTCTACAAGTGAAGGCACTTAAAATATTCGACTTTAGCCTAGAAAGCATGCGAATAGAAGAAAAAGGCATAAAGGAGCAACGGCAAACACAACACAACGGCGATAATGGCAATTGCAAAAAAAATCTGGTCGGGCCGAAATGCCAAAAGCAATAACTCCACTCAAATCAACTAACTCTTCACGTAAAGAACAAAAAAAAACAACAGCTTAAAAGTATGTCACAGCAAAAAACAACACTTCAGTTTGCTAGAGGTACCGAACTGTGATGAACTTCTGTCTGGGGAGTTGTTGGCCTGCTCAACAGACAGACGAAAAACCAGTAAAAGGAACCAGTAGAAGCCAAACAACTACAATAACAGTAATATAAAAGGGTATCACAATCGAATTAATGTCAAGCTTTTGTGGACAGTGGAGTCCCTCGATCCGTTCACGATTCTATAGAATTAATAGGCTGAAAAAGGAAAGAAGGCAAAAATGGAAAATTTCGAAACAATTGCCGGTTTTTGCTAAATTTGCTAAAATGTCAAGTTAAGGGTCTGTAACTCCTGCACTTTTTATGGGCTTTCTTTATCTTAAAAGGTTTATATAAGTCAAAATTCAATTTTAAAGAGCTAAAATAAAAGTAAATATCAGTTTTGAAGGAGAAAAGTTTTGATTGCTGAAGTAAAAACAATAACCTTTCCTGGATCCTGAAAAAAAATGCATAAATTATATAATCTGAATATAAATCATACTGCGTTATGTTTTTTCAACATTCTCTTATTGAATATATTCTGTCGATTTTTTATTACAATATTATTTGATGAAAGACTTGCCAGAGGAATTCTCATATTATTGAAGTATGAACAATTAGTTTACATGAACCACTTCGCTGCGATAAAATTGCTGTTAATATTTTTGTTGTTATTCTATTCGCTGTTATTGTTGTCATTGTAGACGATGCTGCCGATGACAGCAGTAGCTGAGCGTAACTGTTGCATTAAATCGTATTTTATTATGGCTTTTTTAAAAAATGCTTTTCTTTTTTCACTTAAGCTCATTTTCTCTGTCACTTCAGAAAGTTTTATTGTTGTTTTATTGAAATTTTTTATGGGAAATATTATTTAAGTCAACAAAAACTGTACAAGAAACAAAATTAAAAACTTAAAAGAACTGCCAGAAAAGTAATTGTCATCCGGATAGTCTTAGCTCAAAAAATTTTAATTAAAATTCGTTTTAATAATAAATTTGCTTCTACCAGTTCAGCATTTTAAATGTATTAAATATTGTATTTTTCAGTGACAAAGTAATTAACTTTCAACTTTTAATTTAAAAAAATTTACCTTTAATTGACAATCACGCATACGCCGTGGTATACCGCACTAGAGTCATTATCAATTTTAAAGCAATTAGATAAAAGCTATTTGTTTAACTATGAAAGTAAGCAGGCCACACCTACTGACTGTCACGAGTACTCCTTTTTACCACAACCTTGAAAAAATCCTCGAAGGTCATTTAATAATGCAATAGGAATAAAGAAAGCCATTATAACCATTACTACGATAAAACCAAAAACGAGCCTTAAGTGCGCTAGACGTTTTCCAGTCTCAAGTTAACAGGAAAACACTTTCTAAGGTCAAGAGGTTAACACCGTAGATCAAGTAAAACAATCCATAGAAAAACAGAAACATTAATAAAATAAAATGAAGAATGAGACTTGTATACTTTTATTTATTTGTGAAAAATTTCTTTTGAAAATTCAGAAATTGGGTATCATTTATTTCACTCCTCAGAATTTCTATCATTTGTTTTTTTATTAAATAATTATTATTACGAAACTTTCTCAAATCCCTACAAAAACAAAAACAACTGTATATTGTTGTTGTATAGGTTTCAAAATATGTACTTACCATCGAAGTTAATGATTTGATATCGTGAGTTTACTGTACTTCTCTTTACTTTCGTTTAATCCATTTCCAATGCTGCATTCCTTCTCTGGCGATTTCGTTCTTTAATTGGGTTGTTGATTATTTTCATATTCGTGCCGGTTGTTGTTTTTATTTGTCTATCGATTGCGTTTTTGTCGGTAATACTATTTAGGAAGCCATTTAAAGTTTGTAATTTTTATACAGAGCTTAACATTTCTTTGTAACACATTGTAGTGCATTTACCATTGTTTCTTCTACATTTCTTTGGTTTATTTAAAAGTGTGGGAAAAAGTTCCAAAATTCCTTTAAATTCCTTGCATTTATTAATCCTTTCGCCTTTTGGCATTAAATCTTTTAAATGTTTCCATTAGGTCATACCGTATTATTATTTATTTTTATGCGAATTTTACTATATGTATTTTCATTTTTCTTTCATTATCGTTGCTCTGCAACTTTCATAAATACAATCTTATTTTCGTTTCTATTCATACAGCATTTTTCTTTCTAAGAATATTAACTGAAAAATATCGAAAAACATGCTAAAGATTCTGTAATGATTGAGAGACACTGTTGAGTGTAGAGAAATGCTTTAAGGCTCTATCGATACGACAAAATGATCCAATTTCAATGAATGGGAGTTGAACATTTAAAGTTAAGAATTCATAATTCAGAGAAATCAGAGAAATTATGAAATGAGAAATGAGAATTCAGAGAAACGACAAAGGAAGAATATGTACGATATATTTATATATCGTCTATAAAAAAATTTACTGTTGGTAGCTACAACTATTTTTTCTAATCTCTTTTTGTAAAACTCCATCTGATCAAAGTGCTTTAAAACTAATTAAATTTTAAATACGATTATAAACAAAAAAGTTTGATTAAACCAAAGCAAAAACCAATTCAAAACATACTCTTTTAATTCCTCTCTTATCCAGTTTCTCTTCCGCACTCTTTTTCCTATCGACCATTCGACCAATCATTTTCCAGTTACCATCTTCGTGGTAATTAAAAGTGAGTTAATCTAAACGAGCCTGGTCGGTTGATGGATATTACGACAAAAACGGCGCCCATAGTAAACCAACAAACACTACAGCAGCGGGGAAGGAGAAGAAATAGTATAACAAAAGGTTTTATACTCATCAAGTAAACTCATACTAGGAAGAACAATGCATGCACAACAAAACTGCAAGCTACGAGTATTATACTGAAACTCGTCAAAAACAACAACAGCAACAACAACAATATGGAAATATGCTTGAAACATACACTATTGCCCTACAGCCATCGCTTCCTTTTTTCTTCTTCTCTCTTGCTTTGATTTGTTTTTACTCTATTTTTTAGAATTATGCGGCTGTATGACGTCATTCCGAATTCGGGCCGGTTACAGTCACCCCGAAAAAAATACAAATTTATACGTCTAACCCTTCGTCAGCATTTTCTTTTTCTTTCTTCCTTTCAACTGCGGTATTTGTGTGCGTTCCGTTTCTTCTGTCTTTGGTTTTGTTTGGAATTTTTTTGTACTCATATATTCTTGCTGATCCTTTTATCCTTTCTCACTTTTTTGTTGAGTATAGGTTTTGTTTTTTTTACTATTATTATATTAATATGAATTTTCTTCCATGAGCATTCTTTTTTTAAGGAATTTGTTTCGCTGGCATTGTTTTTGTTATTGTTGTTGTTGTTGTTGTTGTTGTTATTGTTGTTTTCTTGTTCCTGCAGTTGTTTTTCTCATTGTCGGAGTTGTTTGCACTATTTGTGTTTGGTTATTCCATTCTGCTATAGTCATTCTTGGGTTGTTTCTCTCTTATTACTGCTGTCGCGTTGTTGCTGTTGTTGTTATTATGGTTTCATTCATGTTTCAAAGGGATTATTGGGGTTTTTGGGATCGTGGTAATAGTGTTAGCATTATTGTTATATAATTTTTCGCATCATTAACTTAAGATGCATTAAGCTGCGGCTCTATTTTGTCTTTATTTATTATCAGATTATTATAGTATTCATTTTTATACTTCATATTAAAGAGATTTGTGTTAACGTAATATGGAAATACTAATCATACGCCCCGGTGCACCTTTTTCCATATGCTTTATTCACTGTCGATGTTTTATAAGAAAAGTTGCTGTTAAGTTGCCAATTTATCACCTAAAAATACATACATCGTCCACTTTTTTTAAGTTTTCGGTTTCTTATTTTTGGGTACCAGTTGAAGTTATGTTTTTAGTATTATTATTATTTTAAAAAAATAAGTTAAGTAAATCATTGCACGCCCTCAGTAAATCATTTTCTAATTGAATTTTAATGCAAGCAAACACGACAACTGTTATTGGCAACAACAACAACAGCAAAAACAATAGCATTGACTCTTTGACGATATACACTCATTAACAAAAGCGTATAAGGACGCGGATGCAAATCTTTGCGCATACAATGATACACATTTAACAGACGAACGCGGATATAATTACACTGTTAATATATGCATATGTGTGTGTGTGAGTGTGTGTGTGCCTATGTTGGAATATACATATATGCGCTATATAACTTCACGATGTTGTTGTTTTTTTAACTTTTTAATCTTCCTATCTCACTTTTCATTTTTTATACTTTACAATTTTTAATTTTTTATTTAAAATTTCTATTTTATTTTTCTTTATTTCTAATTTCTTCCTACATTTTTCTAATCTTCAAGATCTCACACGCATTTTCGCGTGCCCACGTTGCCCGCAAGGATCAGACCACAGCTACCGCTACGTCGAAGATTAAGCAACAAACTGTTGTCGTTGGTAAGTGCAGACTACAAGAAGCTGCCGAGCTGCTGCTGTTGAAAAACGTGCCAACGAATTTTTTTGCAGGATTAAGTAAAGCTTCCACAGCCGTAAAGACTTTGAAGGGGAAAGTTTAAGGGGAAATGGATAAAGCTTTTTGAATGCGGAGAATTTTCTGCTGCAAGGTAAACAGAACAGAAAAGGTTATTCTTATAATAACAGAAAAAATAAGAATCATTGTCTTGATTTTTTGTGAATAAAGCATACAAACAAAATTCGTATGAAATTGAATTACTAAAACCTAAAAGAAAACGAATATACAATATAATGTCAATTGTTTATTAAATATATTGTACATACTCGTATATCCGAATTGTAATGAACGAGCGCCTAAATACGAAAATGAAATTAAATTAACAAAAACAACGCAAAAGAGCAAGAAACTAACTATTAAAATTTTCTCAAGTTTATCATTTCTCAGGTAAAATTTTTCTTTTGTATTTGTTTCGTTTTGTGTATTTGTAGGTACTCGTACAACTTATGTATATAACTTATTACGCCAGTAATAACTTACTACGCCAGTCTCGCAGCAACAAAAAAAGAAAGTAATAAAAAAGCTCCTGGCTGCCTTTGTCTGCAGCAAAACTGCGACAAACCACAAAGCAGTTGTTGTTGTTGTTACACTCTATTACGCTTCACTGGTAGTGACAGAACCGTACGGCAAACGAGTATACAATTATGCACGCAATATAATAATCCTTTGTAGTCATGCGTTTGCATTGACTCGCACACGCCGCAGGCATATTCACATACAGCGCGGTTTCTTTTCTTTTTTCGTGTTGTGTACTGACTTCCAGACAACAGAAACAAATGGCCACCGGCAGACATACACGCCGTATTTTACATACACCCTTATAAATAATTCTTCCCTTTTGACTGTAAGTAAAATTGTTTCAGTTTCCATGGCAGCTCCGCAGACAATAAACTATTGCTTTTACAGCCACGCAAAGGCACGATAAAAAAACAATAAACAAAAAAAATATCTGCAACCGATTTCTTTTCAAACAAAATAATTTATAATCATGCAGCAAAAGGAACGAATTGCAAAAATGTTCAAGTCAAGCAAATTATTGTCAAAATTTAAATAAATAAATAAATTTATGAAATTTATTAAATGCGAAAAATCAATAAATGTATTGTCACTAATGTAATCTTATCTTAAACAAATAACTAAAACTATAGCTAAAAATACACTAAAGAGGAGAGCAAAAACGATTAAGAAGAAGTAGTAAAAAATTATAAAAAATTATCATTAACTAAATAATAAATAAGTGACACTAAGAACTGGAAAACAAAACTGACCCTATTTTACCACGAGCTTTAGTAAAGTTAGTTTTAGTTGTTTGCGTGGCCTGGTTACAAACAAGGAGACGAACTGTGCCTAAAAGTATGCAGCCAAATTTGTACAACTTTAGCCTACGAAGCAACAGTCTAAGAAAAAGAGCAAACGTTTTTTTCGTCATGGTAAATTTATTTTTTTCGTAGTAATAAAATAATTTTTCAACTTCTTTTTCTGAACAACTTTTTTAAACTTCTCTCTTCTATTTCTTCATCTATCTATGTCTAGAGAACGGTGGTTTTGAGACTTTTTTCTTTGATTTTTTTTATTACTTATTCTTTGAAGGTTTTCTCGGACTTTGGATCTTTTTAAACAGTATTTTTAAAATTTTAGGAAAATTTATTATAAAAATTGTATAATTAACGCCAAAAAGTCTCTTGACTAAAATTATAAAAAAAGCTGTTAATAAGCTCTTCTTTTAGGAATAATCTTTCAAATCATTTTGAAATCATTTTGAAGAAAATGAAAGTAATACAATCTGATTTTTCAATTTTATGGTGCGGATTATATAGAATTTTCCGCATATACGTATTTGAATTAATATATTTTCATTTCAATGCAAAAGGAGATTTCAAACATAAACCAACTTTTTAATGGCGTAGGTCAAATAAAATGCAAGGTAAAATTTGGTAACATTTCATTAACTCTGCATATAAAGAAGTTATTATAAAATTAAGTTATAATTATATGCAATTTACACAAACACACACACACCGACAGCCACCACTGATCTTCCTATACTCCTCAGATTTATACCTCACATAATTTTATTAATATTTTCGAATGTACCTTAACACCTGCTTAGTAAACATCGACTGTCATTTTCTTCTATTGTATATCGTCCGTCTTGCTTTAATTAAAAACTCACTCCCAATCAAACAAGCACAGACACCTTGATGTCAATTTATAGAGCCACACCCACACACTTTGTCAACTAAGCCAAAGCCAATTTAATGATTAAGTGCAAAACACAAGCAAATCGAACACAACAAAAGAATCCGAATAAAGCAAACAGAGAGAAACAACAACAACAACAAAGGCAAACAACGAAAAATATGTCTCATGACAATTAGGGCTAATCTGCATAAGAAAACGAATGCCAGTGGTGTATTCTTTACAAAGGGTTAGAGAAGTTGATGTATTCTCTTTACCCAAAGAAAGTTTTTTCTTTTCCGAACGTTGTTTTTGAAAAATATCTATAACGATAATTCGAGATTTTTAATTTTTTTCTGCTTTTCAAAAGTAAGTTTGTTAAAAAAAGTTGGTTAAAATAATAATAATATAAAAAATACTTCAAATATAAAAATATCTTATGGTATCGTATTGAAATTGTATTGTATTGTAATGGCCAATTCAATGCAAATAAAACTAACTAAGTACATTATCTAAGTCTATTTAAAATGTTTTACCTTGTGGTTGAAGAAACACACTTTTATCATCATACGCCTCTGCATTTACCAAAGCAGTCTCAGAAATTATCTTTACATAAAGTAAGGGAGTGAGCTCATATTGTCATAAATATAAAATATGTATGTTCAAATATAATTACATATGAGCCGCTTACTTCGAAAGTGAGGCAAGTCCACATCATAAGATCTCTCTCTCTCTTGAGTTAATCTCTTCGAAATATTTTTAAATTATTTCAAACTACGCGTACATTTGCTTATTAATAGAATCGAGTTGTATTTGAAATACAAGCTTGAAGTAGACTTGTAGACTTTCAAAATCAGCGGCTAATATATGTGTATGAATATTCGTAGCATGCACAAGCGAGTTTGTCTGCATATATGTACATACATACATACGTACATATTGTGGTGTACTAATAAAATGCATATATCTTGTTTTGTTTATATGCGTATTTCTCTTGAAATGACTGAAAGCGTTGAAAAGCTAGAACAAGAAATGAAAATTTATTGTGGTTGCTGCTTCGACATGATCCAAACAACAAATTAACTATTTAGTGCGTGAACTGAACAAATATGAATTATTGACAACTTTTTTGAAAATGCCAAAATGTCAACAAATTTTGAAGAGAGAAGGAGAGAGAAAAAGAGAATAGGTATATGGAAATAAAATCCATTAGAAAAAGCCGATAAATGTCTTCTTTAACACTTTGACATTTTCTTAATAGTATTCTCTCAATATACATTAATTATAGGAGTAATATATGCACATTAAAATATCTTAATATATTTTATATTTTACAAATTGAATTTGTATTTCACACAAAACATATGAAATACTGCACGAGTACAACAATCATAACAATCGCGATAAGTACAGAAGATTGCAATATTTGTCAACATGGAAAGCCGAAGGCAATTACAGAAGTTGTCTGTTTCCGTTTCCGATTTGACGGATTGCTATGTACGTGCGTGGGATGCATAAACTTTTACTTTTCTGAACCAATATTTTTTGTTGTTGTTGTTAGTATGTCAGTAACTGATTGCTGGACAACTTTTGTAGCCGTTGTCGTTCTCCTCCTCCTCCTATCCGTTATTGCGTTTGTTTTGATCGTTACTTTTATTGTTCTTGTCCTGACAGATGTCAATCCCAAAAACATTTCCTGTTTGAAAGATGGGCGTGCCAAAACTATTAATTCTGTTCTTTAAAATTTATTGTTGGTAGTTGGTGAAGAACATTTCTTTGCTTTTTACTGCTGTACTTGCCCTCTGATCTACCAACTTTAATAATATCTCTTAACAATGATTACCAATTGCCTCAAGTAAACGACATTTTTCATTTAAACCATTTGTTTTGAAAGTGAAAAATTGACATAATGTTTTATTTTTATTAAATTTAAAGACCAATTTCTAAAAATCTTAATGATTTTCTCATAACAAAATTTACTTCTAAATTTCTCGAAAAAGAAGAATGGACTTGACGCATTTTCAAAATAACTGTTTGCTGCCTTTTCAACACGTATTGAAAGCACTACATTCCATTTTAATTGCAATCTTAAATTTCGTCGCATAAACAATCTTATCAATTAATCGTAATGAAGCATAAAAAGCTTCAACTTTCAGAAAAGCAAACAGAAAACCGTCGTTAATGCAATCAGTATAAAACATCATCAATATCATTCCAACCCTATCGCGGCAGCTCCTGCGGGCAATTTGTGGTTTAACCGACAACTGCTGAGTTAGCATAATGTGCTTTATCTTGCCAGCCTGTTGGCACGTGGTGGCAACTTTACTGCGATACGTCGTTTGCACAGCATTTGTCTCGAGGTGAATTCGTGATTTAAAATTTTCCCTAAATGGAAATGGTCGTTCTTTTTAATGCTTAAATTCAGGAGCCTAAAAGTGTGCTACGCCTAAAAAAAAACTCGCGAGCCAGACGGTGGAATTAACATTACATTAATGTTAAATGTTTAGTAAATAATGTCTAAATAAATGTTCATTTTTGTAATTTTTTTTTTGTTTTTTTTGTTGATTTTGTAGTTTTTTTTATTTTTAATTGTTTTCAACAATTTCCAATTGTCTTAATTCCTCTAGCTGTACACATTATTAAGCTAAGTATAGCAAATGCTTCATTAATTTACTTTAATAAGTAAGTTGTTGGTCTTTTACATAAACGATTTCCTTTTATGTTAATCGGCGGGAATTCCAGCCCCCAGAATTTATTACGTTGTGTCCGTACCTGAGTAAACCTTTACACTAACAAAGAACTTGTTAATTCTCGCCTTGAACTGAAATATTGATTAACCATTTAGAGAAAATAAAGCAAAAACAAAGTCGCATACAACTAAAACATATTACACACACACAACAAAAGCTCTCATTGTGTTTGTACTTTCAAAAACATTTATCCTGCCCTAATGTGAAAAATACATACATCAAAATGTAGAGTAAAAGCATAACGAATAACTCGCACAAAAAATAAACGCGCTGAAGAGAACCCAGCAAAGAAATTAACACGGTCTAACGACAAAAAAGCTTTCCATATTGTACTTTTAGGAGGCTCGTTTTTCAGAATAACTTTCTCATACCGAAGACAAATTATTACAAACGAAAAGAAATTCTAACCAAAAAGCGGATAAGATTAGAAATACAAAATAAAGCACAACGACAACAAGAACAAAAACCAAAATACCAGGACATAAAGAAATGAGAAATACCTACCACTAAAATAGGAAAGAAGCAACAGTCTATTTTTTATACGACTCAAGAAAGAAGACAAGGCAAGAATCTCCGCAGACGGGAGAAACACCCCGCGGAGACGGGACTACCACAACTATTGCTTCCTGCTCCCAGATTTTCAATGTCTTCCCCAAGAATATCGTCTTCTTCTCGCTCAGCCGCGGCCTCGTCAATTGTCCTCATCAATCTCATCCCAGTCGAGTCAATTCGTTTTCATATACTCACCGCAAAAGCGCCGAACTGCATTTGTAACAATTCCGAAGAACGAACAAATTGAAAACCGAATCGCCAGCACTCCGGCGGCGATTTATTGGACAAGGATTCGCTCAATGCCATGAACAGCACCTGACGACCGTAACAAGTGCGTTGTTGAACGTCAGCCGTTTCGACGGTAGAGCGCGGAAGACGGATGGTGGGGAGCAAGGGCTGGAGCTGTCGTCGCAACCCAGCAGACGGCATGAGCTACCGGGCGACCGGGCAACCTGTTACAAGGTGAAACCCATTTATCATTGTAACAGGTAGTTGTTGTTGTTGTTGCCGTCGTTGTATTCCAGTCGACCATCCAAACTTGCCGACTGCTTGTTGAACGAACAAACACGCCGGAACAAACACGCAGGTGTGAGGAGAGCGAGGCACGTGAACGCCGTTGAAGGTTTTTCCTTGGGAGTGCTTCCCCTCCTCTGCTCCAGCAGCGGCGTTATTGTGTGTTGTTGTGGTTGGGGTGATTCTGTAAGATTCTGCGCCGTCGAATTTTATAGCAAAGTGGTATATTATAGCATTTTTGCAGGAATAAAGAGGGTGAATTCAGGGAGATTATATTATGACGAGGGTGAACTTAAGAATTTGAACTTTGAAAACGAGTTTCACATTAAAATCTTGCTTTATAACTAATTATATTTTCCCACTTTTAATACAATAAATACAATACAATAAGAGCAAGAATTAGGCTCTTATAGTATTCTTGTGCAATGACTTAGAGGCCTTTGGAAAGCATTCGAAAATCTAAAGACTGACTATAAACCGTTTATCAATGTTAGCACTAAAGGATTGAGTGACCACATAGGAACTGACCGGCTATTCGTATGCATCCAAGAAATGTGTACTGAAGTAAGGTGTTCGGGAGCCCGTTGGCAACAGGATCTCTTGAAATATGTTTTGACTGTGTATGGATTCAAAATGTTGACCATACACTCAACTGGCGATTAATGTAGCTATGTACATATATACGAGAATGTATATGCTTATCAATGATAAGCCTTGAGCCTGTTAGCCGACGAGTCTAAATGTCAGAGTTCTACGAAAACTTAACGTATTCAAGCAAGTTTCTCACACTAATTGGCAACGAAAACACGAGTTAGACGGCGCTCAACCAAGAATTTTAAACGAAATACACACTCTTTGTTTCAATACCTTCAAATTAAAATCAAAAGCCAAAGCGGATGCATGCCAAAGTGCTCTCAAATGGAGAACTGCAAGCTGACACAATGAAGGCGATCTATTTCTGCACGTTTTTGCGAACAAACTAAAGGCACACAAAAAACAAAACCAGTCTAAATTAATAAAATAAACAAATGCACGGCTTTTCTTGACCGAGACTTTTAAATAGTAATGCTGGTAATGTCGTCGGTGTTAATGGTGTTGTTGTTGTGGTGTCTTTTTTTCTTGGTGAAGGATAGCGATGAAGACGGCGGTCACTTCAAACCGCAGCTACAGAAAACTACGTATTTGCAATTCTAATGTTAAATTGACAAGACTGCACAAGACTGCACATGTGCTCTAAAGACACGATCAACAATAACAACTACAACAACAACACCTACAATATTCTTCTCTTCTATTTAGTAGCCGCACGTTTGCGTCCTTCTTTCCATTGAGTCGAAATCTATCTTGACATTTACACTTGATAAAGCATTTTAAGCGACGGCGGTGATCATGAGATTTTATACAGTGTTTTTCTTTTCTCTATTATTTTTATGTTTATTTTTTGTTCTTGTCTTGTTCGCTGGCTTGTATTTTTATTGTGTGAAGTTATTGTTATTGTGGCAGAGGTTTTCTGCTGTTCTGCTTGATTAATGTGGTCAGTTTAGAAAAAAATTGACATCACTCGGAACCACGCTTCAGCAGTTCTCGAGAAAAAAGTATTGCCAGCTATTTTTTGTTGGAAATAAAAATTGGGATTGCAACAATTTTGTGGATTTTGTATGCTTGCATAGAAGTCTTCATTTGACTTATTAACGTGTCAGCTTTTTTTCTGACCTGGATTTTTTACTACAGTAAGCATTTTCACCAAATTGTCAATGGTTTGTTTTAAATGCAGGAGGAAAAAATTGAAAAATATTGCACCATAAAAATGTAGACACCGTAATAAAGAAATAATATTCCTTTGTCATCAAAAGAATCAGCTGCTAGATCTCTGCACACGCTTTCGTGCTCAGAATGTCCAGCTGGTCACCACGCTAGAAATGACCTCCATTCAAGCAACAAAACCAACAACCCCACTTAGTGAATAATTCTCCCTCGCAACGCCTCGCACCCACCCCTCCCTTCTTCCTTGCTAGGTATCGTCCATTTCTTCCTGTCCATTGGTTTTCCATTTCTGTGCAGTGCCTTTCGCAAGTACTCCTAAATGCATACCGCAGACAAACAAGCGGGCAATTTCGTGTCCTCGTCGGCAGCGCGACGCCGGCGGCCCGTACAGTGCCATGCATCCTTAAAATATTTGCTATTTTTAGCAAAATGTCTGGCAGCACGGAAAATCTAAGCTCTTGTTGTTGTTGTGAAGTACGAAAACCAACCAGAGGCTTATGCAAACACGAAACACAAAAAAAAGAAAAAATACTGCAATAAAATATACCAAAATACACCAATTTTGTGGTAATAAAAAAATGATGATGAAAAAAGTGGTTTCAATGTTATGCAGGCAATATTAAAAATCTAGCTACATCATTTGCATTTGCATAAATGCATACAATATATAAAAACTAATAAGCGTCTCTCAGAAAAAAGTAATAAAGCGGTATCATCAAATTTGATTTTAAATTTTATCAACCAACGGCGCCAATAAATGGAACAATGTAAATGTTAAAATTAAAATCGAGCAATAAGAATGCTTTTGGGTCAATCGTCACATCATTTCTCTCACTAACTCTTCAGCTCGCCCGATCGGTTTCAGTCTCTGTGGCAGAGCGCATCATTGAATGTTAAATTTAAAAAACCTCTTTAAAATTAAAGACAACAACAACAGCAACTAAAGCCATTCTGCTAATGGCCATAGTATTTTCGATAGCCACAGATTGATTTGCCAAGGTCAACTACTAGTAGCATCCAATTCAACTTCAACTTAATACAATACTAACTAAACCACTCTTACAACAATAAATACAATAACAACAACAACAACAACAACATTGCTTCTGATGGCAACACAACTTAAGTGACCATATCGAAGTAATTTATCTTTAGTTTGTTTTTTTTTTGGTTTTGTTTTTGTTTTTATGAATACAATCAATGCAACTTATCATGAAAACTTTTCAAATTACGACAACAACAATGATGGCAAGAATAACAACAACGGCAGCAGCGTCAGCATCAGAAACTACAACTACTGGCAACAACAACAACAACAACAACAAGCGCAATGACGTTAACTAAGTAAACTAAGTAAAAATGAAGTCATTACATAAAATCTGCATTTAAATTTTACCAGGGTCAATCAATTTTAATTGCTGCCGAGCTTTCAAGCCTCGCTTATTTTATACCCAAAAAAGTCGCACTCGACTAAATGAACATTATCTCAATGTACGTTTTCAAACACAATTAATCCTAGAAGTTACATTAAGTTAATATAAACCATAGCGACATTTTTTCAGCTCCTTAACTTTGACCTTTCTTATTTTTAATACCGATGACCGGCTAACAAAATCTTCGTTTTGCTCAGCCAACTCTTTCCGCATTTTTTATTAAAATTTAGTTTTTAATTTTTAACCTGAAATTTTAGTGAATTGGTTCACCAAAAAATGTACCCTTCGGCTAAAAACCGGTTCTTTACTAAGCGATAAATTAAAAAATATTTAATGTGTCTGGAAAAAACAAAAGTCGGCAAAATTTCGTAGATTTATGCTTAGATTATTTGAATTTTGTGAAAAAAATGAAAGTTAATTTAGTCAGATTATCAAAAAATTATTTTGACTTGTTTTTTTTTCAAGTATTAATCTTTAACCAGTTTTCTCTTTAATTATTCTTGTCGCAGTCTATGAAATAACCTTTAAAACTTGATCTGGATTGGTTTTTTTGGGATTCGTATTTCGAAAATGTAGAGCAAGTTTTTAGTGAGCTGATCGTCAAATGGTGGCACTGCTTTTGTTACGTGGTGGTTAATTTTTGCAATGTTTTGGGACTTTCCGAATGTGATAAAAATCGTTACTGTCAAGCCACAATGAAATCCCAACCCAAACGAAGCAAACCTTAAAAACTTACCCAAAAAATAACTACATGCTTCACCTACTCGGTGAGGCTCGCCGAGCGCATGCATGATCGATCCAATGAACGGCAGTCATGTAGCATTTGCTCAATCTGTTTTTGTGAACGACTAACAGAAAACCGCGCAATGAAGATGAGTGAGGACATAAAGAAACGGCAATTGTTGAAGAAACAAAACGAAGCAGACTTTATTGTATGTTTAATTAAACAACAAATGCAACAGAAAAGACAATAAACGTATTGCGATAACGGTCGGCAATTTGACAGTGCACATTTTTACCAAGTCGTCTGAATACAATTCAAGCAAGCAAACCAATTGAAAAAGGAAAAGAGGAAAGAAATTATAGAAAGAGGGAATGGATTATAGAGAAAGAAGTGGATTTGATGGATTATAGACGAGTGGTGAAGGCAGAATAATCACCACCATGGCAGAGGTAGATAGATCTAGATCTGAAAAAGGAAGAGAGGGAGAGAGAGAGAGCTACGAGAATTGTTTGTGGTAGCGTGTGACAACATCAAATGAGACTACAATCCACAAATCAGCTGCAATACGATACCCAACTCACCTCACATCCCACAGGCGCCAACACAACTTCAACACGCTATCTATTACATGCCGGGATGAGTATAGTTTCTTCCCGTTTCTCCCCCATACCCCTCAAATACCCACGAGATTCGACCATGGATGTGCTTCCATCAAGCAAGCTATCCAATATAAAAGCGTGTCGCTAGATGCGGTGCCCTTCTCTCTGTCGCAGAACGCAAGCGTACGGATCTTCGGTGCAGTCGTTTTCATGCCAGGTTTTCTGTAGTTAGAGAATAAGAATAAGCGCCGGCGCAGCGCTCTCTCTTTCTCTGTCGAGTTTGAAAAAACTCACCACGCGCATGCGCTACGTTCATAGTTTCCCCAGGTGATCACCCACACACACGCCCAAATACACATATAGTTATTTTTTTACAAGTGTGTATATACGTATGCAGCGACGAGGCATCACAGCCATCCTACGTGCACGCAATACTCATACACAAAAGCTCACGCGTTCGAGGTAGATACATTGACTTTAATCGAAGCGAGTCGAACGATCTCGAGTGTTTTCAAGTTAAACTTCGCGCCTGTAATAAAAGAAGAAAACTTGAGATTTTGTTAAACTTCGGGAGGTTTTTTGGTGCACAGAAACAGTGTAAATGGAACTTTGATACCGATCGGAAGGACATTTGTAGCAGCGCGCTAGTACCGATCTCGAAGCCACCAGTTTATATTAATTTCTTTTAAGTCAACTTCTTGTTCTTTTGTTCGTTGTTCGTTGCCGAAACAAATAGTTTGTAAAAAAGATAAAGCAATTAATTAATTTTAACGACATAATCAAGATGGCAAAACTGTTGGTAGCCATTGCCATTATAGCCATTGCTGTGACGTCAGGTAAGTGTACCAGAGCATCGAAGCGTAAATTTTGCGGTTTTTTTATAAAAATATAGAGCTTTTCGACTACATCAACGATTGTATTCATAGAGAGAAAGAGATGTGAAGGGATTTTGGAATCATCTGATCTTTAGGTTACAGAAATCCATTTTTTAGCTACATTAAAAGACATTATTTTTTGTAATAAAATAAATTGTTTTCTTACTCACAAGCTCCTAAAATTTTTTAATTATCGAAAATTTAAAATCAGCTTAGTTTATAGAAATAAATAAGCTTAAAAAATAACTTAAAAGAAGCCACAAAATTACTGAAAATTAATAGTAAATATAAGAATAGTTAATATAAAGAAATATATGAAAATGTGTGTCTATTAAAAAACTGAATTATAATCAATTTGAAAACGATTAATATGCAAAAATAAAAAGCACTGATGATGCAATGTTCGTGATCTTACATAATCTGAATAATGTGTAAAATGAAGTTATTAAAAACATTAAGTTATTTCTAAAATAATTTGATTAATTATTTAATATAAATATAAATATAAAAGTAATATAATATAAAAGATCAAAACTTTTGAATTTCTGAAGGAAATTGTATTTTATAAAAATAACTTTAATTCAATCTCGAATAAACAATGAAGTAATATAACTTATTAATAACGCGAATAATTTAATGAAGTTGTTAAAAAAAATTAAGGTTCTTTTTTTGACATTGGAAAAATTTCAAAATTCAGGTTACGTAATTATTTTAATTTATTTATTTTATTTATTATTTTAATTATGTGCTTATAATTATGAAAGTGGCCTAAGTCAAGAAACAAAAAAAAATTAGTTCATGTGTTATTTTGCATTATATTCTCTTCAATTGATATAATTTGAAAAAAAATTTACTTTGATGGGTAAAAATTGACCGTTTTTACGTCAGTAAACAACTGATTTAATTTTAAATTAGTTTTAAAAACTGATTGATGAATATAAATTTTATATTTCATGAGAATTTTTGTTCTATTGTAATGAAACTCTTATATTTTTCTTTCAACTTATTTTTTCTATCAAATTTAAATCATTCGTCTCATTCTATGTCTTCCCATTTTTTTAATTTTAAAAGTGGTCTAAGTCATTTGTAGCCTTAGAAGACCACAATTCCTTACAAGTTACACAAAATATTTCACAAACATAAAAAAATATAATATCTCCAGAGCAAAGATTGCTTCAGACATTTTAAGTTATTGCAAAAAAATATTTGTTAAAACCTTTAAATAATTAAAAACGCAAAAAGTGTGACTAAGTTCACTTTCATAATTATTGGCAATTATTCGCATCCATATTATATAGACAGAACCCAAAATATCACAAAAAACCCCAAATTTTAGAATGCTTCTAACATTTTAATATATTTCAAATTAATTTTCTTCCTTTGAAAAATCGTAATATTTCCTACTAAATGGTTTTTATTATTAATCCTTTTTAAACTTGATTTATTAAAAAAAAATTATCATTAAAATTTTTTGAATCATATAAAAGTTAATTCCTTTCCTTGAAATGTATTGTATTATTTGCTTTTTTGGCACTTGTTACGCTTTGAATTAATTATGGATTTTATTTCGAGTCTGTCTTTAAAAAATTTCTTATTATCAAGAGATACTCAATCATTTTTCAGATGAACTCAATACGAAAAAACTTGTCTTTTTATGTTGTTGTTTTTTAAACCCAGCAGCCATGGCTTAAAGTTTAATTATATCGCCCAACATTTACGTAATCCACGAAAAAAAGTCAGAAACAAGTTTGCCGATTTTTTTTTATTCTGCTTTGTTTTTTGTGATTCTTTCTTTTACCTTTTGGTTGCATTTTTGTTGGCGTTTTTCTTTTTGCTGCTTTGCATACGACATGGCTGCCACGCTAAACAGAACTACAGCTTCAGTTTTTCAGGTGTTTACACTTGGCAACAACAACAACGTCCAACGACAACAACAACAAGTATCATCCCATCATACTATGTAGTAGTATGGTACTCGTATTGACTAGTACTAGTACAGCAACAACAAGAAGTCACTATAATACTCGCTCATAAGACAACAAACACAATTAGTAGGACAGAAGCAGCGAGTACTTTCATGGATAGTATTTATTGCTGTTGCAGCCACGGTAACAACAACACCAACAACTATTACTACTACCACTTCTACTGCTACTGCCACACAACGACAGCATCGACTCTTAGGAAAATAATTTATCATGCTTTAACGTTGACTTTAAAAATGCTGAGAAAAATTCTGGTATTAGGGTCAAAGGAAGACCTTCGGCATTTGGGATATATTTTTCGTATTTTTTTATTATATGAGTACGAGCATTTTTCCTCTGAATTTTTTCCTAAATGTTTGGTGCTCTTTTCGTTGAAACCTCTTTTTTTCAGTTGGTTTTTTCCTGCATCTTTATCTCTTATTTCAAGTTATTTCAAACCTTATTCAAGAAGGTACATAGTATAAAAACAAATAAAGCAAGTTAACAAAAAACATACAATACCTAAAGAGACCGACGTATTCAAATAAAAATAACTGCACTGCACCCAAGTGAAGTCAGACTGCACCTCCTCACCCTCCTCCCCCCACAACAACATTTTCTACTCAATCGAGCCGTGTGTACTCGTAGGCAGTTAAATATGCCCCCGCAGTGTTGAAGAGTGGTGTGGCGAGGAATGGACAGTTTTAACCAAATGTGCCGATTGCTGAAGTCACTAGACTTGACTTGACTGACTGACTAACTGACCAATTGACTGCTTGACTGAATCGAAAACTGACCGTCTGATTGCTGAAGCGGTAGATGGTTGGACTTTGACTGGTAGAGTCGTTGATGCCGATTGGCCCGCCACAAAAAGGGCCTCCAGCAGGTTGCCTTTATTTTGTAGGCTTACGTGTAGGTGTGTGTATATATGTATATATATGTGTGTATGCTTGTGTATTAGGTTAACTTTTCTTATATTTCTCCATTTTTTTTTAGTTTGTAGGGTGGGCCGGAGGGGAGAGGTAGGAAGCGTACGGAAATAAGTTATTGCAAACGGATGAGACAAACAAAGACGGAGAAAAAAGTACATTCCTTGAATTTTTTCATGTGCTTTTCTACCTTTTTGTTTTGGATTTCCGAGCCTCACCTCCCCGCCTCTCACGCGAGAACTGCATAACAACCTTGAATGTGATATTGTTGACCACATGGCCTGTCAGTCGAATTGCTTTGAAACCGAAGTCACTGCAAGATATTTCAGAAAGGTTCAGGAAAGTTTTCATTTCAGGCAATAAATCAGTATTCTTCTCGTCATCTCTGTACTCACAGAGGCCTCAACTATTTCATTTGCTATAACTTTTCATTTTTCATTTTCTAAGTTCAAATTGAATGATTTGTTTTCTTCTGTCTGTAAATATATTTGTCTCTTAAGTATGTGCAGATTTTAGTTATTTACTTCGATTTTACCATACGCCGAGAAAATGTTTTCGTTATTAGTAAAGAGTTTGAGAGTGAAGCAGTACCATATTTAAAAGGTGGTCCTCTCCCCTCAAAACGAAATTAAAAGGAAAACAATTTGGACCCAAACCGCAAACACCAAAAATTAAGCACGCCATGGCTCTGAAGTCTTCTTTCATTCTTTAAGATGATTTTCAGAAACTTCCAGAAGATTTTGGTAAAATAATCGTACAATATTTATTTATAAGAATAGGTATCCCGTTATAATAGCCAGTGGCGTAAGTAGCTTCGCTTCCGGTGGGGCTCCAAATCCTTTGGAAGCCGGGCGGTCCGACTCTGAATTTTTCCTTCCAGTGGACCACCCCGAAAAATACCCGCCACCCTTTGAAGCAGGCTGTTCATTAAGTATGTATTGTTTTAAGAGTCTGTTGTTTATGGATTTTTAATTGTTATTAACAATTTAAATTAATATTATCCATTATACGCGCCAGAAGCTTTTGAACATTTTCACGGTTTCTTCATTATTCTCGCTTTTATTTGAAAATAAAAATACCTCCGCCATCATCATCAACGCCATCATTATTAGTTCATGGCGTTACCAATTAACAGCATACCATCGAGCGAACGTCAAGTCGTTACCGTTAGATTGCAACAACAATGCATTAAAAAACAATGAAAAATAAGCTATTTAGTGCCACACCTACCCCACCGCAGTAGAACACACTTACACACACACATAGTTTTATACACCCTCAACCTCTCAACCGTGTTATCTTACACTTACGAGTGCAATTAACTTGCAGTATAAATTTCTTAATTCTACAATTAATTACACTCTCTTAGCCCAACCCTCGCCCTTCCCCTCACCACCCTTGTGACTCACTTCCACCACTGTTAGCGGCAATAACATGCTTGCAAAAGCAGGATACTTTTGGTTTTTCTTGTTGCCTGCAGTGTTTCTTGGTGTTTTGTTTGTTACTCTTCATTTTCATTTTCTCACACACCCACACCCACACGCATACACTGTACATAGCCGCTGTGTATTCATTTATCACTTCAAAACTTGAATGTTACAACAAGTACGTGCAATATTTTCCTGCAAGTGTTTCTTGAAGAACCTGCAAATTAACCTTTAGCAGTTGTTTCAATGTGGGCCAACTGTGAAATAGCAGTTAGTACGCGTATACCAACCGACCAACCAGTCGCCCGACCGACAGACCAACCAACCCAGTCAGCCAGCAAACACCAGCCAGCAATCAAGCAAACGGTGTACCGCGTTGAGGTTGTTCGGCGACAACCAAAACGCCCTCTGGAGCCAAAGTTGATTAGCTTCACTGAAGAATCTGTGGCTGATGTTGCCAGAGAGCTCATGATTAGTGGGTTTGCGTTTTGTTGAGTGTTGAGGTTATAAAAAGTACATCATGGTAGTTGTGAAGCATTAAAAAGTGTTCAAAAAAGTTTCTTTCTGAAAACTGACACAAATCTTTATTAATTATTACTTCTCTCAGGAAATATAAAATTTGAATTTATTATTTATTTTAACTATACATACTATTGTACCTTTAAATGTATAATTTTTCATCCATCGACTGTTCGATTTTAATGAGTTTGCAAGTTTTATGATTTGTCAGTTTTTAATAAATGTTTATTTTTTTATGAAAAGCAAAAGTTTGAATAATTTTATCAGCTTATGTTAAGTGCTAGATAGATAGCTAGATAGCTTTATAGATATTTTTGTAATTTTTGAAATTAGTTGAAGACATGCTGACATTTCTGTTATATACTTATACGTAGTAGGTACCATTACAGTGATACAGCAATTAGTAATAAGAAGTTCAGCAAGAAATCACGACACCTTTTTTCTTAAGTTTCCACAAAAATTTCCAAACAAACACTTAACCCATCACTGTCAATTTTTAGAAAGTACAAAGAAAGTGACTACTTTCTTTACCTACGAACATTTAAGAAACTTAATTTTGAGCAATATTCATAAACAATGCTGTCATTAAATCAATTTAACTGTCAACCTCAAGAAAAAAAAATGCTGTCATAAATCAATTTAGCTGTCAAGAAAAATTATAAAAAGATGTTCGGTTTTTAATTCATTCCTCGGTCTGCTGGTAATTCTGTAGTAAATGCACGTTAATGGAATAATGTGTAGAGTACTCTTAAGATTCTGTATTGCATTCCAATTTTAATCTGACACTCTTCAATTAGACTAACTAAAAGTAAAGAGAAGTAACCGACGAGCAAAGCTCTTTAAAACACTTCTTTAAAAAATCGAAGTAAGATTTTTTTAAAATACGAGCACAATGAAAATGAGCAAAAGAAATTGAATTAAAAAATTAAGAAATAAGTGCATCGGATACGCGTGAGAGAAATTAAAAATGTTTAAAAACTGCAAAACAACTTCCTGCTGCAATTTTTATTTTCGCTCCTGTCCGCTGTTTTTTCACATTTTTTCCGCCTTTTTCAATTTTTGCCTTCTGTTATCTCGTTTTTTAATGGGAAATTAATACAAGCCGAATTGGCACAAAATGGTACAAACAATCACAAAAAACAATAACTACAACCGACCATTAACAGACCCAAAGTAAACGAGGACACAGCAGATGGAAAAATGAGAGTGAGGAAACGTAGAAAGAAAGGGAGTGAAGGGGGGAGGGGGCTAGATTCGCTAAGTAGTAGCAACAACTTTAACAACAGGTTGCTTCAACCAGCTCTTATGGTACCCAAATGAGTAATAAAAACATGGCCGCCGCACAGTGGGACAATTTCCGGAAAACAAACAAAAATGTAAAATTTTCTTCAACTAAATTAACTACGAATGTATATATGTATGCATATTTTTTTAATATTATCTTCTCTTATAAGATCACCTTTTTAAGAGAAAAACTTTTCAAACTATTTTAAAAGTTTACCATGACAATTATTGACTGTAGAAACACCCACCCATTTATTGATAAATGTCGTAGAAAAAAACATTGGTTTGAGAAAGATCATCAATATACTGTATGTAATATGTTCAATAGATCGGCCATTGGTATGTTCATAATGTCATTTATTTTGTCTTTGGTCCGCCTAACATTTGACATTTTCTGTTGAGTAAAATCACTTCTAGCGAGATTTCTAGTACTCCTAAATCGATACCAAGTTAACTCAATATTAATAAATTATTGTCACCTTTTTTTCTCTATGATAAACTTTTTTAATTGCTTTGACATTTAAATAGTCGCTACATCTCATTACACATTCCTGACATCTTTGCATAACGATGTGGACTGAACTGAGTCAAACATTGATCGGTTTTCACTTGTTATTATGGTAAATGTTGCCATGTCGAGGAATTATTTTTTATTGCATGACGTTCGTTTGCAATACTGTTGGTGTGTTGACAGAGAGTTACTCTTATTGTTGTTGTTGTTAAACAGTTTTTAATGATACTAGAAATTACTTGCTATATTCATTAAAAACGTTATATTACAATGGATTTTTTGCAAAGCAGAGAAGCAGGAAAGCCAAATAATGACAGTACGTGCATGTCAGCAACAAATGTCAAAGCTTCACCCCACGGAATTCCGTTAGAAACATTGCGTGCTTAAAACTAAACAAAAACCATTTGTTTAAGTTTCATAATGTCATGGTACTCGTATATAAAATAGACGTCAGTTTATCATCAAATGTAATTTTAAAAAAATGTTTAAATTCTAGTAATCAACAGGCTCTCAAAGAAAGAATCGTTGGTATAGAAACGATACTCTTCCCTCTCTCTTTCTCTCGGGCTCTCGCTCACACATAGTGTTTTTTCCTTCCACTTCAATGTGTTAAATCTGTATGCTATATAATGCTATATAATTATATATATATATAATATATGCTATATAATTTCCATACAACTGTCTTTCACCCACAGTAACTGCTTCATCCGGAGATCGTTACAAGCGACAGGCTTCCACAGAAGAACCCAAAAAAGAGGAATCCTTCGAAAAGGAACTTTGCAAGGACAAAGATGCTGGAGAATGGTTCAGATTGGTTGCTGGCGAGGGTGATAATTGTCGTGATGTGATCCAATGTACTTCATCGGTAAGAATTAAAGATTATTCTGAATACGATGGCTGTTTTTTTTTTGACAAGCGACTATACTTTCTGGTAACTTTCGACTAGCTTTTTAAATAACTTACAATATATCTATATTATAAGATAATTTCATACTTAGACCTACATAAGTCTAAACACCCCCTTTTTTCTTTTTTCTAGGGTCTACAAGCTATTCGTTGTCCAGCTGGTTTGTATTTCGATATTGAAAAACAGACTTGCGACTGGAAGGAAGCTGTGAAAAACTGCAAACTAAAAAACAAAGAACGTCGTGTCAAACCTTTGCTGCACACCGACGAGCCGTTGTGTCAGGATGGTTTCCTGGCGTGCGGTGATGGTAATTGCATTGAGCGAGGCCTCTTCTGCAACGGAGAGAAGGACTGTTCAGATGGTTCCGATGAAAATACATGCGGTAAGAAAGAAGAATGTTGTATGTTGTTTTGGTCAATGTAACAACACTGCTGTCCTAAAAATAACCAAAAACCTGTCACGGTTGCCAGAAAAGTGAAAAAATCGTCCCACAACAACCAGAATAATGCGATGGTATAGAAAAAATCCGGTTGTGCGAAGCAGGTTTCCGTTGCTTTAGGTTCAGGTGTTTTTATTTTAAATAGCACAACTTTGAGCCAGCAGTAACAGTACTGCTGCTACCGGTACTACGTAATACCAGCCACGTATTTGTTACATATTAATTTAAGAGAGATAACAAAGGAGCAAAAAAAAACAATTTTGCATATTCAGAAATCTCTGATCAAACAGCAAGTTAGATGGTAGGAAAAAATCATCTAACCAGGTAATAAATAATGACAGCTAAGCCGGTTTCTCCCCATGTCTCTCGATCACTTTTTCTTTCTTACTATCGCTCTCTCTCTCTCTCTTTTTGGTATTGCCTATACAGCAATCATTTCCAGTCATAAAGTAGTAGAGTCAACATGAAAACGAAGAACGAAATCGAAAGTGAAATAATTTTTCAAGTATGCGCTATGAAAAATTAAATGAAAAAACTGAAACATACCAAGTTTAGGCAACGGAGAACGTGAGTAAAAGAGCCAGATTAGATTAAACAAAGTTACAAATATGTACGAGTATATGTATGATAAAATAGTCGAAAGGTAACCAAATGGTCAAATGAAATCTTTTTTTGTCAAAAAGCAAAAAAAAAATGTTTTTCTGTCAGTTTATTCTATAAAAATTTTTCAAAAAGAGTAACGTCAAAGAAATTTTTTGAATTTTAAGGAAAATCTAAGTGCTCAAACTCGTGCACTTAAGTGTACTGTGAGTGTGGAACAACTGTGAAATACTTTTAGGGGCGCCCTAAACTTAAGTGCAAACTGTGAAACTGGGCCTAAATTGTTTTCGGTTATTTTTTACATTATTTTTATATTATTCAATACTTTTTGTTTCTCTTCTGTCCCAACCACTTTGTCCTTACTGTTACTTGTTTTTAATGAAAATGTAAAAATTTCATGATTTCCACCATTTTTTTTAATGCCATTTTATTTGTTTTTCTGTTGTAATCTCATGATGTTATGTTAAAATGGACAAGCCGCAACAGAGATACTACGATATAACAAAGCTGTAATAAAACAATATCATGGCTAAAAAAATCTACGCACTACAACAAAAACCAGTTCGATGACATAACATCGAGTGGATTTCTGCGTTCGTACGTACATTAAAATATTTTGTTTTTGTTTTTGTTCCATTTCACCTTTTCAGTGAAATCAATAAATGTTAATAAGCAACAAGTCGTAAAAATGCTACATGTTAAAAAGGGAGAAATGTTGCAGTAACAATTACGGAATCAAAGAAAAAAACGTAAATTATTTAAGTTATTGCAAGACTTAAGCTTTTACGATGGCCATCATAATCTGTTTATAACAATCGTGGCATAGAGGCCAACAAATATCATTCTTTTGTACTAGTTTTCGTTTATCCTTAACCTAAACCTGCCAATTATGAAGAAGTCCATTTCGTGATCTTTAAAATTATAATAAATACCTGGAATAAACTAAATTTCACCAACTCAAATTTATCTATTAACTGATTGCTCTTCTCAAGCCTTTAACTGATCTGTTAATAACGGGCTGAGATTTTAGATAAAACCTTCCAAGTTTCGAATTGCACGGTTTTGAATAGCTCCGAACGTTATCTCCAAAATTGTATGAACCGTCTAATAATAAGGTTTAGAATAACACGGTTAATTATTGATTAATTTGTTTATAATTGGTTATAAAGTGGGAGTAGAGTGGGGTATAACTTTTTTCTTTTATTTAAATTAATATTCACATTATTAATGTATCACATGCTCTGTAGTTTGTCACGCGTTTGCGGAAGTTATCCAATTTCTTTTACTGCCTTTGGCCACTTCTACTTTTCTCTTTTCTTGATTAAAGAACAATTTTAATATTTTTATTGCTTTCGAGAAATTCTACCGCTTGTAACTATGTATGTGCGACACCCCTGCATTTCTTGAAACATTCCGATAAAGACTTTGCACTCTACACTCTGGCGACAATCCTCCATATCTGTTGCTTTCTGATTTTGTGCCAATTATAATGCGCACTAAACACTTGCTGGACCGACAAGTAAGCCACGACAAGTGCAAGGCAGAAAATCATTCACTTGATATTGACAATATTGATGACAATAATTTGCACTTGCTATTGACACTCACACTTTACGCGAAATCTTAAAAAATTTAAACAATCCGGTGTTTGTGGTGACTATGGTTCACTCTTTAAATGCGAGTCACGTTTATAAAACAGTAATTTTTTCTGAAACTAACAATTAAAATGACAGTCGCCCGCAGGGAAAATACTATTTCCAATATGGCGTCCTAACGTCGCCAGCAGAATATACGATATTAACACTTTCATATTAGTAAAGAAAAATGTTTCGTTGTGGAATTTTCAACAATTATATTAACAGTAACTAATTAAAATAATCATACATAAATACAGAAAGAAATGTATAAATGTATAAACAAAGCAAATGGAAGAGTAGTATAAGAGAAATGGTCGTCAAATGTGAAAAGTGTAATTACGATATGTTAGTGATTTTCTATGCGTAGAGTGATGGTAATACAACAAAAGCTACTTAATGCTGAGACATGAATACTTTTATTTTACTGTTAATGAATGTGAATTTCTGTTAGTTCATTGACTTTTGTGGTCAGAGACCGTAGACACATTGCCGTATACGTAAAGCCGCGTGAATGACTGCATGGACTGTAGGAGAGGTTAATCAACTCTGAAAAACACAAGACAAAGTAACCATTGATAGAGAGATGTAATAAACATTAGCATTGTACAGATAAAGAAAACGCTATAAAATGCGGGAAATGTATTCCGGAGGGTGTTCGGAATATGCGAGGATAACAAACAACATTGCTTTTTGATATAACGTGACTAACTCCATACTAGAAAAGAGAGAAAATTACCATTTGCGAAATAGTACTTCCCCGTTATGTACATACGACCTATGTATTCCATATTCCATATATTAATTGATGTCGCTACTAAAGATCGCCGAAAACTCTTCTTCCCACTCCTCAGATATCGACAATGATCCAAATCGTGCTCCGCCCTGTGATCCTGCAGTTTGTGTGCTTCCCGACTGTTTCTGTTCAGAAGATGGAACGCTTATTCCCGGAGATTTACCCGCTAAAGATGTACCAATGATGATCACCATCACCTTTGATGATGCCATCAACAACAACAATATCGAACTGTACCAGGAGATCTTTAAAGGACGCAAGAACCCAAACGGTTGTGATATCAAGGCTACCTTCTTCCTCTCGCACAAATATACCAACTACTCGGCGGTGCAGGAAATGTCGCGTAAAGGACACGAAATTGCAGTACATTCCATAACGTAAGTCTCTGTCTTTTTCTTATCAGTGGTTATAAGAGACACTCTAAAGTACGGGCACCATCACTTTAGACACCTTAGACACCTCTCTAACAATATCCATATCAACATCCATATGTTGATCACAATGTCTAACGTCTGCTTAATATGTATTAATGAATTCAGTCCGTAATTTCCCCCTACATTCTTGCTCTCTATCTCTTCCCTCTTTTTTCTGCGTTCCTTCTCTTTCCCCTTCGAATAGGCATAACGACGATGAGCGCTTCTGGTCGAATGCCACCGTGGATGACTGGGCCAAGGAAATGGCCGGCATGCGCATCATAATCGAGAAATACGCCAACATAACTGACACCTCCGTGGTCGGCGTTCGGGCCCCATACCTTCGTGTGGGTGGCAATAACCAATTCACCATGATGGAAGAGCAGTCTTTCCTCTACGACTCCACCATCACAGCGGCTCTGTCCAATCCTCCCCTCTGGCCCTACACCATGTATTTCCGTATGCCTCACCGCTGCCACGGCAACCTACAAAGTTGTCCCACCCGTTCTCATGCCGCCTGGGAAATGGTCATGAATGAGTTGGATCGTCGCGAAGATCCTGCCAACGACGAATACCTGCCTGGTTGCGCCATGGTCGACTCCTGCTCGAACATCCTCACCGGCGATCAGTTCTACCACTTCTTGAACCACAACTTCGATCGCCACTACGACCAAAACAGAGCTCCTCTGGGCCTATACTTCCACGCCGCCTGGCTGAAGAACAACCCAGAGTTTTTGGACGCTTTCTTGTATTGGATTGACGAAATCTTGGCCAACCACAACGACGTCTACTTCGTAACAATGACACAAGTCATTCAGTGGATGCAAGATCCACGCCCCATCAATGAAGTCAAGAACTTCGAGTCGTGGAGGGAGAAGTGCGTGGTCGAGGGCAAGCCCGCCTGCTGGGTCCCCAACTCGTGCAAGCTGACGTCGAAGGAGATCCCCGGCGAAACCGTCAACCTCCAAACCTGCGTCAGATGCCCCAACAACTATCCGTGGGTCAATGACCCCACCGGGGATGGTTTCTTCTAAGTCAAGTTCAGCACACGCTAGACGACTCCCACAAGTAAACACCACAACAAAAATTCTCCTCAAATAAATAAGAAGAACGGAGCAGATAAGATGAATAAGAATATAGATTTTACAGCCATATTTTTTGACAGAAACGCCAAAATTGAAGAGACGAAACCAAAATTGTGAGAAGAGAAGAGATTTTCAATTGAATTAAAGAATTTTAATGGCGCCATTTTCTTTACTACCCAACAATGCTAACCTTGTAAATATTACTCTCAAAATAATTCGAAAATAAAAGAAAAGGAAGGAAAAGCGCTGCCAATGCTCACAATACGGTCAGAACTGCGACGATTAGCACTGACACTTTTTAGAGTTTAAGCTTTTTAAATGCTGTGTCCTTTTTAGTGTTTTTGTTTGTTTTTTTTGTTGTAATGTTAAAGATAAATGAATTGGATTAAAATAAAATTATTTGATATTTCTTCGTCTTCTGTCTTAATCTATCCGCGTACTTTTCATTCAAGACTTAAGTGTCGAAAGAGAGAACACACATGGCAGATGGAAGCAGATATTATCGAATAGTCCAGAGTATAAACTGACGCGTATATAAGACACGTAATGTATGTATGTATGACTATGTCGATGGTCCAAAATTACTGCTTTGTTAATATAAACAGATAAAGGTTGAATAATATAAATGACGTGTTAATAATAAAATTTGTTTTCTTTTTACAATACAACTGTCAAAATTTGTATGTATGTAATTTGGTGTGAAACTGTTTGTTACGCAAAAATACACATTTTTCGTTTTTTTATTATTGAAAATGAAGAAAATATGTTTTATTTGTAGCCTGTTATATAAATATTACACTTTATATATAATATGCCTAATACATATGTTTACATACATATGTTTTTATGAGATAATTTTAAAGATAAAAAACAGAAATGAAATTAAAAAAATAAAAATCCATAAAATGAAAAATAGACTCTTTTGTTTTTTATTAATTTTAAAATAAAAAATTCTCGATCGTCGATTAATATCGTATAATTAAGAGCTTTGAGGAAGAAACCTATAATATTCCAGGCACACACACAAGCATGCATTTATACAAAACAACTGAGAGGAAATCCTAACGTCATAGTATTCGCCTGGATTTAGCCAAGACCGTTGTCTTGAATGGAGAGTACAACCCAAAAGAAGGACATATCCGGACGTTCGGACGGATCGGTGTCGAAAAGGAAGGGGATGTTGTTTGTGAAATATTTCCGTGTGGGATATTTGGTCCGTGTATATACGTATATATGATAAAGTTCGATTACACGCGCTATTCTAAAAACCCTTACTTACTTTCAATCTAGTTAGTCTTTTGAGCACACAGTTTTTACTTTAGCTATAAAAGTACATTCTGAGTTTAAAGTTCTCCGCATTTAGACAATTGAGAGGAGTTCTGAAAATAGTGAGGAGAAGAGAGAAGTTAAATAAGAATTTTAAAAAGTAAACCATTTGAGGATACTTTTCTAACTCGTCCTAATATACCTGAAGGGCTGAGTTTACAGAAATGTGAATATAGAAAAGCTACATCTGTGGTTTTTGCTATATCAAAGGTAAAGCTTCTGAGTGTTTAGTTTCTGAATTCAAGTCATGTGCATAAAGCAAGAGACAGATACTGAGGTGGTACGCAAGACTGTCATTTGGGATTTTTCGACTGCATAAGGTTAAAAATGCAATGTAAGCCACGTGAGGAAAGTCTTTCTCTCCTTCCCTTAATATACAACACTCGTATAATTTCAAATTGACAAAAGAACGCCCTTTATCTTTACTTTTAACTTAAATCGCTACAGACTTTAATTAAAAATTATGTTCAATATTTTCTAAATACTTCTTCGTATCGTATAATTTTAAAAAACTATAACTTTATAATACCTCGAAAATGTTAATATGCTCATAACGAAATTTTATTGATACAGTTACCTTTTTGTATCACAAACCAGTCAACACAGAAATTCAACAGGGCAGAAATAGAATTGAACTAAGAAATTGCACAATTCCATGAATGTAGACGAGAGATTAAGATTTTTTAATTCAAATTACGAATAATAATAAAAATAATAATAAAACTAATAATAGAAATAATATTAAATTCAAGCTGACCGCAATGTTATCTGCAGCCAGAAGGCGGATAATCTGGCAAGATGTGACAAAAGTGACAGATATTGAAATGTAACGGTGTCGGTACTCGTCGGTTGACTAAATTGATTGCGCCGAAGCTTATTTCATAGTGCCAAAGAAACCAGTTTGACAACATTCTCGACAGCGAGAAGCACAAATATCAACTTTGACTACAAACGTAGTCAAAGCGTACATAGCGGCGACATTTCAACCTGGACTGAAATATGCATAGAATAGATAAAATGCCAGAAGAGAATGAAGCCAAAAGATTTAAAACAATCCCATGAATGTTAGGAATAAAAGATAAGTAAAAACTATTTGCAAAAGCTTGGAAAATTTCGGCATAAAATCAAAGTATCAAATTTGTTCTACTCTTTGGAGCGCGTACTCTCCAACCCTAAAAACACGCTGCTATTATGAAATATCTTCACATTATTAAAACCAATTTCATCAGATTCGAATACTGAAGAGGTTGCTTTAAATATTCGTCTGTTATCGTTTGCTCGAGCTAAATATGTACCTTCTTCTGCCACGATCAACTAATTATAATAATAAGAATACACACACATACACATATTTAATGTCAACCCCTTTGTAACCTGTCTGCAGTAAACAGCGGCAACAATTTGCGTCTTATGGCTTTAACATTTAAGAGTACATACCTCACACGTTCTCTTCGTTCGTATGGCACGAACCACTCTGAAGGTATTCTGATAACCGAATTTCCGAAGAACCGAGTCAAGTGGTCTTAAACTTCTTCTCTAAACCATCTCAATTGTTAGCAGAGCACGTATTGAAGAAGACATGGTCAAAGTCAGAGTCAAACAGCATTTAAACGTTTACATTTAACTTAAAAGCACCATCAAGAAATGGATATAAAGGAGATTACGACTTTGAAGGTGCCTTAATGAAATCCTTCCCCTCATTTAGAAATTGAAAGAATTCTGTTTTTGCTCATTTTGTTTGCGTAAAGGATATGGAATTATGCGTACGAGATGAGAAACGATAAGGAGATTATTTATGTCTCGATGTCGTCTGCGAGATGAGATGAGAAGCGAAAACTAGACAAGAAAATATTCTCATCAAAGGTTGTGTTCAATATTATCTTCAACATTTAGAAATCGATGCTTAAATGCAAATACATATGTGCTTTTTAATTTTTTTTTTTTTTTTTTACTTTTTTCAGGAAGTGGCTCACTTTCAATTTATTCGCAGTCTAAACGATACCGAGACAGGCTTTTTAGTCAGACTGAGATTACCCAAATGTCTTTCATGCATACCACTATCTGATTTCATAATAATTAATTTTTCGTAATTTAAAAGTATTTCCTTGCCAATCCTTAAATAAATGATAGTACCGCCATCTGTCCGGCCCTTTAAAATAAGAAAAAATATCAGATAATCCATAATATCTTCTGTTGCGGAAGCAAATTGATAATTTTTTCTCCAGAAATCCAAAGTTTTAGAAAGTTGTTTTCGCCGGAAGAATAAGTACATAACAAGAATTCAAAGTGGTTACAATATCTCTTTTGAAACAATCTCTCAGATCTAGTTATTTTTCAATTATTAACAGCTTCCTTCAAGGCAAATGCAATTAACTATTGGACAACTGTAGGTCCACGAATTGAATCAAGGAAATAGGGTAAGAGAAACAGCGATAACAACAACAACAACAACAAAAACAAATACAGTGACAATAACTGTCTGCAATTGTTAATATTGCAACATCGTAGGTGCTGTTACAGGTTTTATGAAAAACCACGATAGAAAGAAAGAGAGAGAGAGAGAGAGACATGAGGAAAGAGAGCAAGCGTTTTTCTTCCCTTCTGACTTTTATCTTTTATTATTTTTGTTTTACAAAAAATACTTCCTGTTTATTGAAGCAATTTTTCCAAGAATATTCTTAAATGCATGCATTCATTCATTCATTCAATCCGTTATAGTTGTTGTTGGTTTTTTTTACTTGTCATTGCCGTTGCTGTTTCCATTTTTTATTACCTCAATCGTTGCATAAATTAAATAATTTTTTGTCTCTTTCGATGCAGATTGAAGCGTTTAATTTTCGAACGAACGAATTCGATGATCATGACGTAAGAATTCTAAAAAATATTACCAAAAACTTAAAATATAATTTTTAATTATAAAGCGTTATCTTTTGCAACTTATGAAGCCAACTAAAAATCAAAACCAGTTCTGTTGTCATGTTGTTAACATGTTTATCGAGATGCGTGTTTAATGCAAATGCGACATTGTATAGCTTTTTCACTGGCATTTGCGAGCGGCTGCTGCCGATGCTGGTGCTTATGAGAAATAACTGTATTTAAATTAGAATCTTCTGTTAGAATTTTAATTATACAAATTTTAATTTAAATAAAATTGTTTCGACTGAAGCAAATGAATCTGTTCGCTCAAGCTCATGAAGAAACTGCAAATTAAATTAATAACCAAAACAACCAAAAAGTACTGTGTTTCGTGCCAAAGTTAAACATTGACACGTTGAAGTTGACTATTTGCTGTTGTTGTTGTTATTATTATTACTGAAAAAAACCAGCTCAGTTTATAACCGTAAACATTATTTGCTGAAATAATATACGCATTGCAAAACGAAATTTTTGTTTTTCTTGTCGTTTCTTTTAAAAGATTATATAAATTACGCGGTTAAAATACTAAACAACAATAAAAAAATTTCAGAAAACAAATTGAATACTCGTATAAAAATAAAAATGATATCTTTTAACTACACACATATATAGCAAATACGCATGTGGGGACGTGTATATGCACGTTCATGGATTTACTATGCACAATAATTGAAAACAGTGGGTAAATTGTGATAATTAGGATAATTGTAATTAAGATAATTACAAGTGAATTTAAAATTTAAAAAGTCAAAACAAAATTGAAGAGAAGTAAAATTGTTTAACTTGAAAAAGTTAAACAAAAGTAATATTAAAAAAAGATTTACTTTTACCTTTAATTTTTTTCTTTATTATGATAAACACGTCACTTATTTTTCAATGTTGCTTTTGCCATATTTTTTATTTTTACTATATAAATGTTTGAAAGCATTTTTATGCTTTACTGATATTGAAAGTATGATATTAATGCTTTATTATATTTTACTTTAATATATTGATGAAAGTACTGATATTCGCTTAAAAAATATGCGAGAAAAATAGAGTATTTTAAAAAAGAGGATTTTTAGAAGTCTGTAAAATCAATTAAATATTCTCAAACTAAATATTCTCATAGTCCAGAAACAATCACAGGAAAAATTATGTTAAACAAAGCAAGAGAAAAAAAAACACCTTTCGAGGAGGTGCTGTGACGAGAATGTTTGTTGGCAATATTCGCTTCATTTGACTTAGGCCGACTTGGTTGGTTAGTAGACGACTTAGTTTATGACACAACCACCATCTCCGTTGCCAGAGAGAAAAAAAATAAGAAACACAGAAAGAAACGAAACAAAAGTATACCATCTCCATTGCACACGAAAAAGTCATTCTAATGCTGTGCATGTACGACGAACGCTCCCAGCAACAATGTTTCGTAATCTACTCTCGCCGGTCTACTGCTTAGCACTCGGAATCCGATGCCCTCCGATATGCTACTCCCCCGCCTCTCCACCGGAGGCACGCCACAAACAATTCCAATAAGTTGAAAAGAACTCCAAAGCCAAAGAACATTCAATATATTACTTCAATATAATAATTGAAAATAATATAAAGTGCATTAGAAATTCCAAGAAAAAAAACCTACGAAGAAGTGTTGAGAAAAAGAAGAACCGCAGCTCATGATTTCATCACCATATACATTAGGCATACATACTAGTATACTGCTGTGGATGTGTACGTATGTGTGTATGCGTGTACTCGTAGATACCTGCATTTTGTGACACGTAGATCTGTAGGAATGATATAGAGTCAGTGCGTATGTGCACAGTTTGTAGAGGACTTCTTTGTTCGTCTAGTCTGGCGTGTAGCGCATTCTTTATTCAATTCACATTTTAATTCTTATTTTTTTATTGTTATAGTAATTTTTATAGACGCGATCACAATCGTGACGACCGGCTTCAGTTGGCCTTAAGCAGGCGGAGTTAAGCACTTATTGTTCGCATTCTTGCAGTTTTTCTTTTTCGTTTACTTTTTCTTTGCTTCTGAAACCTGCTCCATTGACTTGAGAATAAGAATAAGAGAAAATATTTTTTATGCGGCGGCCACTTTTACTAAAAGGGGTGGAGGGAAAAATAGCTGTTGCTATAAGACCGATCCATGCTTGGATACAAGGCCTAGAACAGGAAGAATAAGGTTCTTTACTTTGGCAGTTAAGGTCATCAACTTACCAACAACTTACAAACAAATCAATTTGTCAGTCTATTAATTGAATGAGAAAAAAGTGTTTAGTTTCGAGAAACTTTTACTCTATCATTTAAACTTTGAAAGAAAAACTTATGGCCGTAAATACGCTAAGTAATGAAGGCTGGCCTCGGAGATCTCGTATATAATAAACTTGCTCTGTTCCTGAGAACATTTTATTAAGGAAACACTTTTGTTACAACGACGAATGTAGCTTTATATTTAATTTTCCCAACTTGTCTATTATGTCTATTAGATCTACTTGAGTAACCTTTTCTCAAGAATATTGAAAAGCCGTTTTCGGGAGCTATTTTTGTCTAAGACAGATTTTATAAAATATGGACCTCATAGCCAAAAACCAGAACCAAAACCTAAAATTTTAAACCTAAACTGGTCCGACGTCATCCAACCTTGGGAGATAAAATTTCAAATACTCGTACGATATTTACTTACGTAGTCTATTACGTGAAAACAAAAGAGGAAAAAGCTCTGGCATTTGTATAAAGCGAAATTATTGAATCTGAAGGCAAATGTATTTTCGACCATACAATATATTGTATCTGAACAGTATTTTGTAATACTCGTACATAATTGTAAAACCTGTCTTTCTTCGCTGATTGGACAAAAACCGGCTTGTTAAAAGAGAGTGGAAAAGATTATAAATTACGCGAAGATGCGGCAAATGCGAACGACACAGAGTTGGCCATTTTGAAAAACATTTATTGAAAATGTCAAAGTGAACCCAAGAGATTTTGTAATCGAATAAACGAACGAACTTTAATGATCGTCTTTCAGCAAACATTATACACGCACACACACACACACTTCCTTACACATATGTATTTCCATTATTTACGCTTCTTTCTTTGGTTTCCTTTCTTTACATTTATTTTCTTCAGTTTTTAATGTTAGTTACTTCTCTGTGATATCTTTGGCTTTCGTTAATGCTCACCCTCTCGCTCATTTCTTAATTACTGCCAATACTTATCTATACCTCTTTCATTGTTATTCCTCATGTCTCTATTAAATGGCTTTACAAGAAATGCAAATTTTAAGGTTACGGAAAAGATCGAACTAATTTGACTTTTTGACTGTTTTCTTATATTGTAGAAAAATGTGTGAGTGAGTGGAAAAATAACTTCATTTTGCATAAGCAGCATCGTGATAACTTTAGGCCGATGATAAACTTCAAGTGTCTAAAAGGCCTGTTGTTTTGTTCGTCTAGTCTTGTCTTTGGCGCATTGCTTCAACTCGATTTTAAATGTCAAATTTAATTCAGTTACCTCAATCTTCGTAAAATAAAAAAGACGAAACAAAGCCTGTTTTATGAATATTTATTTAGATATACATTTTCATGATCTGTGATGTTGTATCGTCAATATTTTGGTTATTATTAGAAATTAATTAAAACGTCAAAAAATTCGTAAATAATTACTAAATAAGATTTAGCACCAAATATATTGCTTTAATCGTAGCTTATTAGTCAAAATTATTATTACTGAGCCAATTACTTAATTATTATATAGTTTTATTCAATATATATATATATATATATATATATATATATATATATATAAATTCTAATATATTGTATATAAAAATAATATAAATTATAAATACACAGAAACAAATTGAATCGAAAACCTCAATGATGACCATCCATGGTTGCTTTATATACCGGTGTTGCATACCCGTTTTCCATGCTAGACTAAAGTCTCATTACTTTTTCGATCTACATACAGAGTCTACATTCAGAGTCTACATTCGACTCTGAATGTAGATGGTCAGATATAAGTAGATAATATCGTAATTGACATCAAATGTCAAGTGGCAATACAATAACAAAATATGTACATATTATAAGGTTTCTTACAGAAACTAAGCAATAACCTAAACTTAATTAACTTTGATGGTTGACGGTGACGTTGTTCAGCAAAAAAATCAGTAGTGATGAGGAAACAGTTGACGATGGTAACGATCTGTCCGTAATTATTTCTTAAATAATCTTCTTCTTTTCCGTAATTTTTGCTTTTATATCGAATTGATTTCAATCGAACTCCTTTTCCAGATTCTTCGATTGCAAAAGTCCATAAAGCATGACAAAACAATACAATACGCCAGCTACAATAACAGTAACATTGACAGGCAATAAAAAGTGGCAAGTTGCAAACAATAAACTTGAAGAGGACCAAAGCAAGCAGGCAAAAATGAGTTTATATTTTCAACGTTAACAAAATATCGGCAACAGTAAAAAATTACCAAACAAAAAAAAAGTTTAATATGCAAAAAAGAAATAAGAGCCTTAATAAAAAGAAACGTAAAAAGCAAGAAATGAAGTAAATGTGGAAATAAGACAAAACAAAAATACAAGTAGGCAGATGCATATACAATAAGACGAGCAAAGGCAAGTTGCATAACAAGACGTTATTAAAAAATAGGACCGAATTTTCAGTAATATCTCAGTAAAATCAGTAGAACTTACACTGCCTTCATTGAAGCGGCCCGGTCCGTTCTGTTAGGTACGTAAGGTACATAATAAAGTTTTCAGTAGTCGTCATGCCGTGATCGGGTGACCATCAAGGCTTTTTCCAAAAACGTTGAATCTGCAACCGCCCCCGAAAATTGAAGAATTGACGAGTATGGAGAAGAACAGAACCTAGAGGAGTCCTGGTTCTAATAGGATAGAGCTACGGCCGGGTCAAGTGGTCTTCTTAAGCGAGACAGTTCTTCTCGCCTTCTTTTAATCCAAAATTTTATTAACAAGAAATTTATCACTGTTTTTTAGTGGAAACGCAAGCTTTTTATTTGTTTTTTTTTCTTTTCTTTAATTTCTGGTGTTTTTTCTGGGAATTTCATGTTACGTGTGCCGTCGAGGTATTTGGTACGGAACGGAATACGGACGGACGGACATGAAGACTTAAGAGTAAACAAAATAATAAATAATGTTGTGTCTTCTTTTGTTTGTCGGTCGAATAAAATTAAATAATCTCACTTAATAATGGCAGGTACAACAATAACAACTACAACAGACATTTTACAACAATATCTTCAGATGTTGCTCATCAACGTACAATAAAAAGAGTAATTTTTTTTTTGTTAATTTAAACACTCGTCAATCGTCAGTCGTCATCGTCAACACAATCATTATCCGCCTAATCCATTAAATGGCGCTCCTCTTTCTCGGTTGTGGCCGCCCACAATTGGCCCAGCAACCAAATGGGAAACGAGTTTATGACATCGGCAGCACTCATCAAAGTCTCTGTCTCACACTCTCTGCCTCTCCGCGGTTCTGTAAAACAGTTGACGATTCAAAATGTCCCCCGTATAGAACCTTTCGATAAATATCGATAAAGTACATATATGTATACAACACTTAGCAGCGGTATGCATTATGATCATATCAAATGACATCACACGAAGTGTTCGAGATTTTATTCGCGTCATACGATTCGTCAATCATAATTACAGACGCTAATTGTTATGAAATAAAGTTATGCATTACTTGACACAAAACCGTTTCGATTGGGTTTTTTGTACAAGAATCGGTGCCTACATGTTGTTCTATATAACACCACCCGGTGGTTGCGCATTAGCTCACTAGAGACCTTCGGTTCCATTATTATAAAAGCAAGTCGGCTAACTTGAGTATGAAAATAAGAGTACAAGTCAGGCACCCAAGAGTGCAAGCATGAAAGAACACAATACCAAAAAAATTAGGCGAAAAGAAAGCTTAAACACCAAAGTTCTTGTTTTTTTTTAAATGTTACCACAAACAAAACAACAAGCAATCTTTAATTTCTTATTTTTGTTCTGTTCCTTCTTCTTCTTCTTAATCTGCTTTATTATTATCGTAATCGTGCCATAAATTTGGGCTTTGTTCATTTCACAAGAAAACAACATACACCCACATACATACAAACATACGTGCCTGGGTTAGATTAAAAATGGCCGATGAAAGCCCTGTGACCGCAAAGTGCCTGATGGATGGCTAAATTCATCACGATTTATTTAAAAAATCCTGCACCAAATTTTCAATTGCAGTGATGACAAGCGATGATGACACCAATATGAGCATAGCAACAATACAGGAGAAAGAGAGAGGGGGGGAGAAAGAAACAGAGAGTGAGATCTTTGTCTCCATTTATTTTATTGCAATTACGTTTTAAGAATACGAAAAAGTAGCACCGTTCACTGTTTTTTGAATGGAATGAGATAACATGTCGCCGCACTTGTCATGCTTGTCACTTGTCATGCTGCACACACAGTTTTAATCGAGTCAATTTACTTCGGTAATCTTCTCAGTTCCCAAAGTACAGTTTGTGTCGCCTTTGTCTCATCTGAATACAGTGCACGCGCAGTAGTGTGAACCAATTAAAACCAACCACTTTTGCGAATGTCAAAATTTAACGCAAAACATATCCCCATTTTATCCTGATTATGCATTTTAAAATGGAAATTTACATTTATGAAACCAAATTTAATTTTATTCAAAAAAGAACCAAATACAGAAATATATTTATTAAAAAATGTTTAAGTATTCATTTCACAAGAATTAAGAATTAATTCGTATGACCTGAACACGCGTAAACTTGCAATTTTTAAGCCAAACACGCACATTTCGCAATAATACGGAATTCCCCGAATTAAAAAATTCGAAATATTCATGTATTTATGTATTTTCAATATGTAAGCATTCATATAAATATTTTTCATATTGTTCATCTTTTAGAGCTTTCAAGTCTTGTTCACTCTTTAGAGTAGTCAATGCAAAATAAAAAGTGTTCATATTTTGGGGTGTTCATATTTTACGGTGTTCACACTACTGCGCGTGCACTGTATATATCCTTTCGAAGGGTTAAATGCGTTTTAAAATTCTGATCATGCGTCGCGTCACATTCCGCTCGTTTGTAATTTCTAGACAAGCGCGTCTAGTAGTTTCCAGTAAAAGGTTACTCAACTCTGTCATGACAAGACATTTTTCAAGACTAAAAAAGTCGATTCTAACAACAATACTTTACGAAAAATACGAATACGAAAAATAAATAAATAAATATGAAATATAAATAAATATGTATTATTATATTACTTGTACTTTTATACCACTCAGAAAGAATAACGCTCGTTTTTGTAAAATCAATCTGTCCATTCACTTCACAATTATCAGATGAATTGGATTTTTTTTAAATTTTTAGTTTAATTTTCATTAGTAAAAGAGTCACGCGGTTGTTTTCAGTGATGAAAGTTGCTTCAGTGATGAAAGAAATTTGCCAAAATTTCAAGTTAAATGAATATGCACAATTTTTCACATTTTTGCGTAATGAACTAGCTTTTACTTTTGAAAGTAAGTAAATGTCAGAGTACGGCAGGAATAAACAATTTATTTAATGATTTTTACCCAGCCCCAAAAATATAATATCGTATATATTTACACAATATTTATCATAATTTAACATTTTCTTAAAAGTGTCCGCACCACTTTTCTAACAAAATACTTGGTAGTAGCAGAATTCTAAAAAATTCCTTAAAAATATATCCGTACTTCCATAAACGTAGTATCCATAGACCAGGATGGCAAGAATGCCGATGGGCAGGGTTTAAACGGTTCTAGAGGAGACTATGATTATGAATATACATATGTATGTATACAATCTTTATATGTATCATTGTATATGTATCAAGCCCAGTGTAATGCAAATGGAAGTACATTAAAATACGAAAAATTTAAGAAAAAATCCACAACTGAACAAATGAACTGCTGACATTTTCTAGGAATCTGATTACCATCACAACGAACCGCACCTCGCGATGCTTCCAAGTAATTAAATGTGCTAACTCTCGCCACCAGCGATAATATAATTTGTTATTTCTGAAATGGTTGGCAGACAAAGTTGCTTCATTTAATCACCGGCGACTTTAGCTCAAAACAAGTTTGTAAATTATGCCTGATACATGATAATGATAAGAGAATAAATAAATAAATTAATCAAAATAACATTATTTATGGTGATGTTAAAAGCAACATAATGTCAGCGTGTGTATGTATGTATACGTATGCACGTAAAGACAGTAAAACGACAAAGTTAATGTTTCAAATGAAAAATATGCAGAATTAAAAGCGAATAACAATTATACGAGCAATAATTGGCAAAAATAATAAAAAACTAGATAACAGAAAGTCGAAAAATATACATAGAGGACAGTTAAAACCTAAGAATATTAAAAATTCAGAAAGAAATAAGAGAAAACATACGGAAACAGAGCACTATTTTTCATAAGATACGTATAAGTAAAGAGTTTAAATAAGATATTCCAGCTGGAACAATGTAGTTCGGGGGCCGTATTAAACTCTTGGTTTTGGTGGGGATCACTGTTTATTTTTCGGGGGCTACGAATCTCCGTCTTCCCCAGTTAAACTTGGTTTGTGGAGTAAACGCTTTCGGCGATGTGCCATCTTCAGTATCATTTTTCGTTCCCCTTCGTTATTTTCCGAAACGAACGAAATCGTTCCTGATGCTTCCGAATTTACCAGACGTCATTAATAACATCGAACCGACTATATTATAACGCCACCAATCAGTGATAGTTTGGAGGAATTGGTCTCAACTTTGCTCTGGGTAAAACCGCTACGACCTTGCTTGTCGTATTGCTTTCACGGTGATATTGCTCTGGTTATTATACTATAGCGATAAAGTAAATAAGCCAACAATGGATGCAACCGATCAAAATAATCAAAACAAGTGCAATGAATATTTGGTTATTGCGATCAAAATTTTTTCCTGAATAATGTAAAATATTAAAATCTTCAATGATAAAAAATAAAAAAATCTGGTAGCGGATGTAAAAAAACTTGTTCATTTCTTTTATGGAATACTCGTCTTTCACCAGAAAGAAAAAAGCTTCTTGCAATCCACTCAACGTTGGCTGAATATGTGCAGATGCGTGTGTTGACAGGGAGTATAGCGAGACACACACACACACACACACACACACACTATTCTCATAAATACCTAGCCACGTACACACCTTCTCGCATATACTAGCGTTAATTTATTGTATTTCACCTTTCCGACCAGGGCGCCCCTCCCGCTTTAAATCGGAATTCAAAAGAGACAAACGACGAGGATTATGAGTCTGTGGTGAACAAAGAGTAGAATGTGAGAGTTCTGTAGTGAATATTTTTGTGGCGAGAAGACATGATGGTGGCTTTTGTTGACAATCACAGATTTCGTGCGCATGCTTGACTCGATTTTTGCTTGCGCGAAATCTAACACGGTTAGTGAAAAACTCATATGCAATTTGAGAGCATATTCAACACAGTCTCATAATTCTCACACACGCGCACACACGCTCAGTTTTTCGCACGCAGCGACAGTTTGTGGTGGAAAAAGAGAGAGCTTTTCTTATGGCCACGTTTTTATTGAAGCTTTTCGCGATATATTAAGCTGGCACAACCGTTGAGCAGGCACAGACTTTGCTTGGGAAAAAAGATGTGTTAAATTTTTTAATATTATTTGGCACGTATTTTTGTCGTGTCCTTTTCTCCCTTCTTTGCTCATTTTAATTCTTTTTTGTGGTGTCTTTTATTAAAATCTATGTATGTAGTTTTAAATATCTCGATATCACCGTTTCCATACTATATATACTATACTATTCATACTAAATACTATAAGTGTTTAAAAATATTTAATATTTGTTTAAGTGACTTAGTTTTCTCCAACTAAGGTGAACGCCAAAGTCAAAGACTCAAATCTAACACACTTACAAACTGATCCATCGCTTTTTCTCTGTCTACCTCTTTCTGTCTCCGGAGCACTTCTTTCTCTGTCCTCGTTTCACCACAACGATTTGGATCCTCAGATCTTAATAAATAGAACCCGATTCAATCGGCCAACACCTAGTGTAAGCGTGGCTCTGTGGTGAACCAGTGCAACAAGCCGTCGTTTATTAGCCACGGTCTCTTCGACAAAGTAGTTCAATATAAGAAAAAGTAATAATAGCTGAATTGATTTTTTCATAATTAACAACAAAAACCGTTAAATATTTTTTTAATAAAAGTGTATTGGTATTATTATGTACATATAGTGTGTATATAAATTTAAATTGAACATATATACATATCTATGTATATACGTATATATGTTTGGATTTAAATATATCAGAGTGATGTGTTAATTTTTTTATATTTCTTTCTACTTCCACATTATTAACGTTTCTTTTCAAACAACATTTGTGCTCTTCTTATGCTCTATAAATATTTAAACGGCAAACGTTTTTTTTAAAATTTAGTTCATTAGCGCAGAGTCAAGATGGCGCGTGCGCTACCTCTTTTCGGTTTATTTGTCCTGTACTTTACTCTGGGTAAGTATTATTAAATAAAAAAAGAAATGAAATTAAACTGCTCGAAATTCTATTTTATGGCAGCAATAATAAATTTATTGTGATGATAGAGGTTGCGATGATAGAGGTTACAACAGTTATTTTGGCAGATAATTATAAATTTTGAGCTAGAATCAATCAACACGCAGGCGTATTTCAATTCGAAATTTGGGTTAAAATTAAAATTTTTTAAATTTTCCAAAGACCAACAAGTTGTTACGAGTCCGTATAGGTTTCATTATGTGTGAAGTTAGAAAAAAATTCGTCATTTATGTTGGTTTTTATTTTCACATCGTAAATGCATTTTTAAATGGCATAAAATCGACTTTAAACCAAGCATGACAAGGTTAACAACTTGGAGGAACAACTCAAGAACCAGTCGACCGCTCTGGGCGATGCAAGAATCGCTTACAAACCGGCCGCACTGTATGAAATCCGAAAAATAAAACAAGTAAGAGCGTTATCTTCGGCCTGGCCGAAGCTTATATACCCTACACCCGCATCTGTCGAAGTTATAAAAAGTGGGCGGGTGACGCCTACTTTTTTTTAATTTACAGGGAACCAATTTTGATCTATTAACTCATTTACAACACCGCTTTTCCTACCAAACACCTCATTATGTGATATAGTATATAAGTGGGCGTGTCACGCCCACAAGATGGTGGACTTGGAAGTAAAATTTTAGCTGAAAATTCGGTCTACAAGCCAAGAAATTGAACTAAAAGCACGGATGAGTGCATATTTTCTATAAAAAATAGGCGTGGCACTGGTCCGATTTTCCCCATTTTCAATACCAAACAGCGTAGGACAACAAAGAATATTCGTGCCAAATTTCATGACGATACCTCTATTCGTTCTCCTGTAATCGTGATTTCCACAGACGGACGGACGGACGGACAGACAGACAGACAGAAAGACGGACGGACATGGCTAAATCGAATCAGGAGGTGATTCTGAGCCAGAATATATACTTTTCTATACCTGCCACGCCTCCTTTAATGCGTTACAAACGGAAGAACAAAGTGAATATACCCTCATCCCTTCGGGTGTAGGGTATAATTAACCATACTGTTTTTTCAATAAAAATGAGTAACACATACAGACACAGGCAAAGTTCGCAAAACTCCGTAATCAACGCGAAGTCTTCTTCAGATACGAACTACATTAACATACGTATTCTGAGATTACGTATGTAAAAGTAACATTGAAAAAGTTTACCAGAACAGAGTCGCTAAACGATTTAAAGGGATTAACGAGTATGTACACACTCGGTATTACGCGATATTACACTTGGGTAATCCTAAACGCCGTAAAACTTTCGACATCAACGAACACGTTTGCAAACATTTACTCCAATTTATTTTTATGAAAAAAATTTTACATCTAAATCATCGAGAAATTTTTATCTTAATTAACAACTGAAACAGATAATTATATTACCATATTCATACTGAGTATTATGCCAACAACATCTTCACCTGGATACAGTTAAGACAGACTTTTATGCAACAAATATACTGAGCTAAACTGAACTCGCTTAACTTGTCTAACTTGTCTAGTATAACTTTTAATCTTTACAGTATCCATAAAAACAAACAAGCAGAAAAAACGGAAAACTGGTTTCTTGAAGTGATTGTAATACATACATACATATGTATGTATGTACATTTATACATAATAAATATTTTCGCTTTCATTTTTACGGAAGAGTTAAGCAAAACGGAGCAAGCAGAGGGTCAAAGTGGCATCGAAGAAAGTGAAGTGATCTGTTTAACCATCTGAAACAAACAAATTGCATAATAGCACATTGATTTTCGGGAGAGATTATTGCTGCCTTTCTTCATAATTACTAATATAATGTCAACTATGTAAAATTAATTCGTGATGAATTAAAAATTCTTTCATTTATATAGCGTCCAGTCAAAGCAATAAAGACAAATTTGAAGGTGTTGATGTCGAAGAGGTTTGCGCCGACAGACCCGGCGATGAATACTTCCGCTTAGACACCGAAGGTGATTGCCGTGAAGTGTACAGGTAAATATGTTTAGTTTTAAAGCTTTGCTGATTTAGTTTAAATATACATATATCTGCAAAGCAATTTACATACCTTTGATGAAATACAGTTGAACTCTTCTGACCCCAATTCGTGCAGTTGTATGACAAAATGCATTGTAGCAAAAATGCATATTTCTTCTCGATGTAAATAATAAGCCGCTTCTAATACATTTTTTATTCATATTCCAATTCATAGCGACCGGATAAAAATATATGTATTCTCAAACAGAACGAGTAGAGACCAATCAGGAAGTGGTTTTTTAGATTATCAACGAATTTTTTCTTACTCGTTGCAATACAAATTTAAAAATGCAGTTTAAAGTCACTTCTGCAATCCTCCTCAGGCACTTTAAATTTGCACACACAAATTTTAATCAAACTTTTCTGTGAGCATCTACAATTCTTTTCAGGCACTTTAAATTTGCACACAAATTTTAATCGAAGTTTTCTGTGAACTTCTACAATCCTTTTTAGGCACTTTAAATTTGCACACACAAATTTTAATCGAACTGTTCTGTGAACTAACTAACTTCGCACATTTTTATATTTTAATACATCTTTTTCTACTTCAATCCCGCACACAACGAAACAAGAACTAGTTTTCTCAACGAATGACACTGGCCAGTGTTCTTATACGTAATATTCCTAATACGATAAACCGAGTGTTGCTCAACGTCAATTAAACCGAATCCATTGAGAGCGATAATAAGCCCAGTTCCAACAATTAATTATATTTACACACAAAAGCAATTTATGTAGCTCCCCTTTTATTACAAGTTTCAATTGAAGAAGTTCTACTGTATTTATGAAAAGTTTTTTTACATACTATATTTTAGTTCTGTATAGATAAATATTTAAAAACAATTTTTTAACAAAAAATCCATATCCAAAAAAAACGAAAATCAACAGATGCGACAATGCCGGCGAAAATGGCATAACTAGACTTGCAACAATAAAATGCTCTGGTGGCTTAGCATTCGATATAATGAAACAAACATGCGATTGGAAAACCAATGTTAAGAATTGCAATGAACTCGAAAGTAAGTTTGACAGTTTCTACCTGTCAAAATCTTAATAATGTATTATAAAATATTTGACGCATGTCAAATTTACCTTGTTCTCAACGAATGGCTTTTTGTGTCATTTAGTCATAAAAGCCTAAAATTGAAAAAAGCAATCTTGGTGATTTTGACTGTTACTCCTGTTGTGACCATTGTTTATATATTTTATCTTCTGTCAACTGTCAGTCTCTTACTTCAGTGTTTTTGTAATGATAATTTTTATTCACCGTTACAAATTTCTTCCAATATTTCGACAATTCCTTCCTATTTATTCTAAATTTAAAGTTCAAATTTCCTCTCACTTATTTACTAGTTTCTCTTTTATCATGTGTTTGTGACTAACAAAATGTGTTTTTATTACTATTAATGTTTGTTGTTCTTTAAAAAAACCAAAGTTCTCCATCGTCAAATAAATTAATGTTATATTTGTTTGACATGTGAATTTAGTTGTCAGATTTACCTGGCAAGCAAAAATTTCGAATGACAAGCAAGAAAACTTGCAGTATGAGTTCATGCCCAATCATAGTATGTGCAAATAGAAACCGGACTGTAGTAACCAAAAGTAAAAATGCAATATACTCGTATATTTTACTACTTTATACACACTTGGTCTTTTCTTTCATGTCGCATGTTTTTCCATTTGTGTTCCATAGATGTACAAAATCTGGTTTAAAAGAAATTCAGTGCCCATCAGGTTTGGCCTTCGATATTATGAAACAAACATGTGACTGGAAGGCAAAAGTAACTAACTGCGATGAGAAAGAAAGTAAGTTAAACGCATTAAGGCTGGCATAGAAAGATCGGTTGAAGGAGTTTTTATAAAAACACACCTCGATCCCGCATACACACGCACATACATATGTAACAATCTGAACAAAAATTGAAAAATAAAATACAAATTTTAGCTTGAGGCACACTTTACTCTCTTGTACCACACAGTTTAACTTCTAAACGTTAATGAAATTAGAATATTTTACTAAATAGTTAGCGCTTCTTTTTATCCCACACAAACCGTAAATAAAGCATAAATACATATACATATTAAACACATATACATACGCACTTGCCTACATAGATATGATTGCAACTTAACTTTATTGTCACTATAATTTGCAAATTTAGAACTTTGGTTTGGGCGGCTTTTTGTCAAGCCTACATCGTTTGATACTAATTTCAAAGTCTTAGTAACTCGATTTTACTAAATTACCCATACTTTCTACTAACTATTGTTACTAAACAGTTTTATAACAAATAATTTTTAAAATATAACGAATATGTTAGTTTTCCACTCGGTTATTCGACACTTCCGCGTGAATAAAAAGTATATCTCATATGTATACCTCGTAATACTTCTATGATATAATACATAATTCCCAAACTTAAATTAATTCAGTCTATATTACTTTCAAATTAAATAGAACCACGCAAAGTAAAACCCATTTTAAAGACAGATGAACCCATCTGTCCTGATGGCAAACTTTCCTGCGGAGACGGTGAATGTCTTGACAAGGAGCTTTTCTGTAACGGTAAACCTGACTGCAAGGATGAATCCGATGAGAATGCCTGCTGTAAGTATGATAATTAATATAATTGATGAAATTTTCCAGCTTTTGCAGAATTTTCTTGGAAATATCAACATTTTTTAATCTTTTTTCCTTTCCTACAGCTGTCGATGAAGATCCCAACCGCGCTCCCGAATGCGATCCCACTCAGTGTGCTCTGCCCGATTGTTTCTGTTCGGCTGATGGTACCCGGATTCCCGGCGGCATTGAACCACAGCAAGTGCCGCAAATGATCACTATTACCTTCAACGGCGCCGTCAACGTCGACAATATCGATCTGTACGAAGACATCTTCAATGGTCAACGTCAAAACCCGAACGGTTGCTCTATCAAAGGGACATTCTTTGTGTCGCACAAATACACCAACTATTCCGCTGTCCAAGATTTACATCGGCGCGGTCATGAGATCTCTGTCTTCTCGCTCACGCATAAGGACGATCCAAACTATTGGAGCAGCGGAACTTATGACGATTGGCTCGCCGAAATGGCCGGCGCCCGATTAATTATCGAGCGTTTTGCCAACATCACCGATGGCTCCATCATTGGTATGCGTGCTCCCTACCTTCGTGTGGGTGGAAATAAACAGTTTGAAATGATGGCCGATCAGTTCTTCGTTTACGATGCTTCTATTACCGCCTCCCTGGGCCGTGTACCTATCTGGCCATACACCCTCTATTTCCGCATGCCCCACAAGTGCAATGGTAACGCTCACAACTGCCCATCCCGAAGCCATCCGGTGTGGGAGATGGTCATGAACGAGCTGGATCGTCGGGATGACCCAACTTTTGATGAATCCCTACCAGGTTGTCACATGGTCGATTCATGCTCGAACGTTGCCAGCGGTGAGCAATTTGGACGCCTGCTGCGACACAATTTCAATCGTCACTACAACAGCAACCGAGCTCCATTGGGATTGCACTTCCATGCCTCGTGGCTGAAATCAAAGAAGGAATACCGCGATGAGCTGATCAAGTTCATAGAAGAGATGCTGATACGCAATGATGTGTTCTTTGTGACCAATTTGCAGGTCATTCAGTGGATGCAAAATCCGGTCGAATTGAATTCGTTGCGCGATTTCCAAGAATGGAAAGAGAAGTGCGACATCAAAGGCCAACCTTATTGCTCCCTGCCTAACGCCTGCCCCTTGACCACACGCGAGTTGCCGGGCGAAACATTGCGTCTCTTCACCTGTATGGAATGCCCCAACAACTATCCATGGATCTTGGATCCAACTGGCGATGGTTTTTCGGTTTAGGTTCGAATGCAATTATACGAGAAAAATTTAGTAATTTTAATTTAAGTGTTTTGTTAGAATTATAAGAGTTTCACACAAAATTTTTAAATTATGCAACTCGTAGTAGTCCACCGAGAGTCTGATTTTTGTAGAACCTCAAAATCGCATAAATTTAGACCTTTGAGTTTAAAATAAATACTCATTTAAAAAACACTTTGTATAGGATTTTACTTTCATCTAAAGTTCTTTAGATTTGATAAAAAAATAGGTGAGAATGCTGTATTTATCTAGTTCCCTACTGCCCTGTCTCAAATCCGCTCTCTATAACTTTCCCGGAAGTTTCCGTTTTGTAAAATTTGCGAAATTGTCTTCAATTATTTAGAATTTTGTCTGTTTTCTACCATATTTTTGTTTAGTTTTGAAAACCGTAAATTCTAACATCCCTAAAAAGTGTGTCTACTTCTCTTCTCGTTGTTGATTTTCACTTTCAGCAAAAAAAAACAGTTGAGTTTAAAACCATTTGGTAGTGATATATATACACATATCTTAAATGCTGTTATTCTACTTAAGAAGCACCAAAATCCGCAACTAAAATATTCTTTGTAAAAATTTTATATGATTAAGAAATGTATGCGCGTGAAAAATTTTTTAAAAATAAAAACACTTAAAAAATTATACAATATTTTCCGATATTTACCTTTAATATTAATTAGTCTCTGGTGAGAACTAATCTGTAACGAGGACTAGTAACGAGTACGATTCAACGATAACTAAAATCAATCGTTAAAAATGCCTGCTTTGTCAACGTACACAAAGAACTTTTAAATAAATGTTGGAGTACATACAAGAAAACATATACTAGTTAAAAATTAAGTCAAGGTAGAATTCCAAATCTCCAAAATCAACGTTTTTTTAATATTAAGGGCATAATCCGTTCTTCCATTTGTTGTTAAATATTTTTTACTCAATGGAGCTCAATGGAAAAATAATGTACTTTTATTACTTTCATTAGTGAGGATATATAAAACAAAATTATAAATTTATTTAGACAATAGTCAATACGTGGAAAAGGTTTAATTGGGGAATAATTATTATACATTGCATTCAATATTTGTATACCACTAGCCAACCGCTTTCTGCCTAAGGAGTTAAGCGTTTCGGATCACGTGGAAACATTGATGTCTTACGAATGTTGTCCAAACCTAAATACAGCATGACAACACGCTCCATGCCGATGCCACCACCAGCATGTGGTGGACACCCAAAACGAAAAGATTCAATATAAGCAGCAATCTTTGAAATATCGATGCCATGATGCTTTGCGCGCTCAATCAAATAATCGGGATCATGTATACGTTGAGCGCCGGAGAGTATCTCCTCGCCACGCATAAACATATCATAGGAGTTTGAATAGATTGGATTGTTAGGATCAGGCATGGTATAGAAAGGACGTATAGCCAATGGGAACTTGTCTAGAATATAAAAATCGGTATCGAATTTAGCCTTCACCAAACGACCGAGTAATTTTTCATTCGACGTCGATAGATCTTCTTCGTCTCCTGTGTCTACGCCCGCTTCCCGTAACATAGCCACTCCTTCTGCAAATTCTAAAATCAATGGCGGCTCCAGAAATTTAAAAGGTTCAACTTTGTACTGCTGGCCCACGGCCTCTATCTCACGAATGTAACGATCGCGCAAGCCCCTGAAGATCGCCGTAAATGTGTTACCGATAGTAAGTAACACTTCATGGTAGTGATATTTAAAAGCCATCTCCAAATCCAATCCCACAAACTCAGTTAAATGGCGATGGGTGTTTGAGTCCTCCGCACGAAAGACGGCACCCACCGTAAATACCTTCTCAAAATCAGCTGCAATGGCCATTTGCTTGTAAAGCTGTGGTGATTGTGCCAGATAAGCCGAGTCTTTGAAGTAGCTCACAGTAAACACATTTGCCCCACCCTCACTGGCCGCAGATATGATTTTTGGTGTATGTATTTCGGTGAAACCTTTTTCAGTTAATATATCGCGAAACAGACGGCACACTCCAGCTTCCAAACGAAAAATAGCCTGGTTGGCAGGCGTGCGCAAATCTAAAACACGATTATCCAAACGCGTATCTTGATTAACGCGTATGTTCAATCCCTCTGCATCGTCTGCATTTTCCGGCCTTGATGCGTCTTCTATCTGCAACGGTAGCTGCGGCTTCGCTTGTGAAATGACGAATATCTTCCGAATCCTCAGCTCCAGGGACTGCTCAGTGCACGATTCAATTTTAATGGGAACTGACACCACCTGAACCTGAACATCAATGATGCTCTCCTTGTGAATGTTGCCCGAGAACTTCACCATTTGCTTGGAAATCACATCACCAACGGCTACAATACATTGCACGGTGCTACTCTGCTGCCGTAATATCAGAAAACATTGCTTGCCCTTGCAGCGTGAAGTGTGCACTCGACCACGCACCCACAACTCACTCTGATCAACATGTTTCTTCAATTCGGGAACAGATATAAAATTACGATCTCCATGCTTCTCCTTTGACTGGATCATTTCGGCGAAACCATATTTATCCACAGAGCAATCCGTTTCATTTTCGCCACAGTCCTTATCATCTTCATTCATTTTTCCTGCCTCTGCCCTATATTCAGCCTTTTTAGCGGCTTTAAGTGCTTCTTTAGCTTGTTTTTTCGCGGCTTTCTTTGACTGTTGCTCCTGCCCGGAATCTGCAGTCGTTGAAACGTTCCCCTTTTCCGCAACCATGCTGCTCATTAAATATTTGCTTTAAATCTGTCGAAAAAGCCAGGTTTTATATAACAATATTAATATTACATTACGCAGAAATGCCGTCTTTTACCGAGAGATGATGAAAGAACATGTGGAACAGGAGCAATGCAAGTGCAGATAAACAAAAAAAAATTCTGACAGCTGCGACGTGTCTAGGGAAATCACTATTTCCCAGTAAACAATTTATCGACGAACGAAGTATTAAAAATAGTAGAGAACCGTGGTACATAGTAGTACCATATTGGCCTAGAAATAGTATAACTATTAGCTAAATTTGTACCTTAATTTACTATTTATAAATAAAAAACATATCTCCATGTTTAAGGTTGCTTAAAAGTTTTGTTTAATTAATAGCAGATCAAAGCACACCTGTCAGAAAAATCTTTTTCGTAAATTTATATGTAATGCTAAACCCATTCACTCGCCCTCAGCTGTATGTTGTTTCTTTGAAATGACCTTTTGAAAATGTATTATTTTTTTTTTCTTTATTTTTTATGTGAAAATTAACAAAATATCCTTTTTCGGCTTGACCGCATTATTTTAATGATCTGGATTTTTTAACTGTTTTTTTAAAACGGTAGTAAATTTTTAAACGTCAAAAACTATTTGATGTGAAATATTTCCCCACTTTTTTTGTTCGATTTCAGCAACCACTTATGACGTTTCCTCAGCTGATTTCTTTCGAAAAGTGGGAAATTCTTTAAGTTTACCCATAACCTCGATGGAAACCTGGATAAAACCTGGGTTTTCGATTTTGCATGAAGAAAACCTATACAGTTCATGAAAAAACACAGCTATTGTACTGTCGGTAAGAATTTCTCTAGACGGAAGTAAATGAATAAATAGATAGTTTTTTAATACCATCTAATAGTTTTTTTAGTTTTTAATAATATTTTAATATTATATACCTATCGTAATTTAGGGCTATTGCTTACTTGATATGGTAGCACTATTTTCAAAACAAAGTTGACAGTTCTCGCCCTTCTCAAAAAATTTATTTCTCCACTGATGATAATACTGCAATCCATTTGTCATTGTTGTGATTTGAACTTTTTTTTCTAAAAGATTCATAAAATAAAATGAGTGATTACAAAATTTCTGAAAAAGCATACACGAAAATGATTTTCCATGCAGCTAAATATCCACATTTAGCGGTAAACGGAGTGCTCCTAGCTGAGAAGTCCAAAGGATCAATACAAATCGTAGACGCGATTCCACTGTTTCACCAATGCCTCTATGTGACACCAATGGCAGAAATTGCCCTGATTCAAGTACGCAAATGAAGATTTTTATTTGTAAATATTTACGCTAATTATTATCCTCCAGATTGATGCACTGGCCGAGTCAGAAAATTTAATCATAGCAGGTTACTATGCAGCGGCAGAAAATTTTTATGACTGTTCTATTGAGAGGGCACCCGGTGCAAAGATTGCCGATAAAATACATGAGAATTATAAGAACGCTTGCTTTATCCTCATTGATAACAAGTTTGTGTCTCTAACTCATGAAAAGGCGGCGTTAAAAGTTTTTGCCTGCACTGGCGAGACAGGTCGTTGGTCTAAAGCGACATTTACACTTAATAATAGCGTAAGCACGTTAGATTCTGTAGGTGTTATGCTGAAACATGGTGCAATGAAGGACCTTGTTGATTTTGATAACCATTTGGATAATCCTGAGAATGATTGGAGAAATCAGTTTCTGAACAAAGATCTACAACAAATCATGACCATGTATTAGATTAAAAGAGTAAGAAATTATTTATAGTGGGTTCAGTGAATATAATTTTATCCAAACCAATAATATGCGCTACATAATAAAAATATACATTAATTAAAACATTTATTTTTATTTAAAAGAAAATTGGTGATTTCAAAATTTTTATTGAAAATTTCAAATTTCAAGCATACAATAATAGCATTTTATTAATTACATATCAACCACTCCAGCTGAGCACTTAAAGCCACAAACGCACTTGCTGATCCCAACTAGTGGAAGCCAAACACATTCCGTTCGGGGTCAAACTAATACAAGTAATACGATTCTCATGACCCGATAGAAGACCTTGAACAAGAAAGAATAGTGAAATCGTATGCACAATATAAAATCGAATATATGACATATAAAACCAACCGTTGTGAACAACTTTCATGGTGTCAAAGGAGTGTATATTACCCTCTACTCCAGCGCAAATCAAATAGCGACCACTTGTAGACAACGCTTTTAACGAAATGTATACTTTTTAGTTTTTGTTAGATTTTAGTCAGTGTATAAATATGTATATAAATTATTAAGAGGGACTAAAATAGGTTTTACATATTTTTGTTTTAATGCGAAAAATCAAAATATAGACATGAAAATAAGATTTGAAATATTTATGAAAATAATATTTGAAATGTTATGAAATGTATACATAAATAATAAATAAAAAACTTGCAATAACTCACTCTGAAACGAATTTTTAAAATTCGTTTAAAAAATAAATTGAAAAATTTATAGGAAAAATTGCCCAATTCCATTTTTTAAAAATCACCATATATTATGTAATTAAATATATTTTTTATGGTTTTACTTTTTTTCGAAATATACCCAATTTGAAAAGATTACTCTATAAATACAAGTTATAAAAATAAAAAATATAGTAATTTTTTTATAGATAAAGTTTTGTTATCGATGCATCTGACATAATTTCGAAATGAAATTAGATGAGCGTAATTTTCTTTTACAAGGTATTTCAACCGCTTGAAATGTAAAAATGTTTTGACTTTTTAAATTGATTACACATTCAACCTTACCTTCAACTTTCTTTGCTTTTAAATTGGATTATTTATAATTGGAAAGCTTTGCCTAATCTTAATTTTTTTCTTTTATAACCACATTCTCCTCTTTTCCCTTATTTTCCTATCTGTTTAGGATATTTTTAACATCGATTATATAAACTCACCACAAGAGGTGAACCCGGTATTCTTCTGCGGAGGCTCATAAAGTGCTATTTGCTGATCGGATCTAATATCATATAAGCGCGCTGTTTGGTCCTCCGAAGCCGATGCAAATGTAAACCCGCTGTTATGATACTGTAACGAGTAAATTTACTAAACTTATGCAATAATTCTATTTCGTTTGAATACAATTTTAAACTCACACAAACAGAATTTACGTCCATATCGTGTCCAAAGAACATTTGTTTGTGATGTTCTTCGCGTACATCCCACAATTTAGCAGTTTTATCCACTGATCCAGTAATGTATGTATTCATATCGGGTGAGAGGGAGAGACCGGCAATATCCCCGGCATGTCCATTAAAATCCATTGTTTTGACACCCTTTTCTAAATCCCAGTGACAACTGGTAAAAAAAGACATAGAAAAATTGATTCACATCGACAAATTGAAAAATATTTCGCTGAACCTTCATTATATGACAAATCATACATTTTCATATCACCCGATCCGGTTATCAAATGTCCATCGTCCAAGAACCGACAAGAACTCAAAAATCCTTCATAACCTAGAAGTTCACGAGTCATTTTCGCCACACCCGATGCATCACGGTTATTAACGTCATAAACTGTGCACTGATTATCCATGCCCCCGCAGGCTACAAAATTGCCAGAGGGCGAAAATGCTACCGTCATCACCCATGCCGAACGTAGCGGTATAATCTAGAGATAAAAGAAATTCCATCCACCAATAAAATTCGAATACTAATTGAATCAGGGTTATGTACATATAAGTAGTATTATGGGTATTACGGTTAAAAAATGTCTAACTTATTTTGTTATCCTTGTGACGTCTTAATACGTACTTGTACTTTATTAGCCGTCCAAGTGTCCCAAATGATAAGCTTGCCATCAAGTGAACCAGTTACACAATGCCTAGAATCACCAGCAAAATGCACCGAATTAACTTTGTTGATGTGACCCTTGAGAACTTTTTTGGATTGTAATCGAATTTTGGGAAGATCTGACAAATCACCACATTTTTCTTGCAGTGTACAATCGGCCTTGGCTTTTTGATCATCCTATAAGGTAAGATTAAGGACTCTTTGACGCTGTTTTTAATAACAAAAAATCGATAACTTAATAATTTAATTTGAATCCATCTCGCAGTTGTTTGCACAAACACAATCAATGCATTTTACAAGATTTCACCTTTTTTCTACTGCAATAACGCACCTTAAATTTTTGTATCATTCCATTTATTTCGTCGTGTAGCTTTTGAATTTCTGGCTCAATTTTAGGCATTTTTATTTATTATACACAAAAATTGGTCTAAATATATCTATATATATTATTTTTAAGGCCTGTCTAATTTCTTTAAAAATCGCTGCTTCTATATACAGTGAAGTGCAAATGCTCACTGAAAACATTTCAAAAATTATGCCAATATTTTAACTTGTTTCTTTTAATTTCTAGTTTAAATTGTAATGTAATTAGTTAATTAGATTAAAAGAATTGCAGACTGCAAGAGAGAAGCTGTTCCATATTCTCAGCTTGTATTTGTATACATACATATTTCAATTCAGTCTGATTCCTACAGTAGTGGAATTTAAAGAAACAAATTGTGATATTTTTTTGTGTACCGGTAGAGCCTTTTTCACCCTATTGTATATTCTTCCGGTGTTTATTCCTACAATGCAAAATTTTTATACTGTAAAATATTATCGAGGAGCAATGTAAAATATAAAATAGCAGTCATAGTAATATGTTTAGTAATATTGTTTTCAAGTGCAAAAAAAATTCAACTAAAGGTAAATAATATTCTCCAAAACTCAGGTTGTAATTACAGTAATTACATATTATTTCCCTCCGTAGTGTAATCTCTATAATCTATGGGAGTATGTATTGGATTAATTGGTTTTTATTATAAACAGTAATATGATCTGGCCACACTACCTGCCTAATTTGACATTAAGCAGAGTGGGTAATACACTTTTTCTCAAACTCCAAATCACGATTCTAGCCCTATCGTTCTTTCTTTATTTATTAATCTTCCAAAATCTTTTTTCTATTAAATTGCTCGATTTATAGTCGCTTTGGGCGACTTGGTTGTGTACCACGTACGAAAATCGTACGTAAAAATTGTCACAAAATTAAATTTCAAATTGATATTAACATGTCCACCACTAACACTGACACTGGTGATACCAAAATCGTTTCGGCGACCAGCACCAGCAGCAGTACCACAGCAATAGACATAGCCACACAAGATCGGAATATTGCTCCACCACGTGAATCTTTGGTTTGTAGATTTGACCCAATTTATAACGTAATTTTATTATCATTGTTAACAGACCAATTTGATCGATTTCTAAATAGATAACAACAGCAGTCAGTTTTTTACAAAACGCCAAAGTTCGCTATACCACTCTTATGCAAAAACAACAGTTTCTCAGGTCCAAAGGTCTCACCATGGAAGAAATTCAATTGGCTTGTGAACGAGCAGGAGTCTTTTCACAGGATCCTAACAAGCAGACTTTGGGAATCGCGGGCACGCATAGCAGTACCCAGCTAGCACAGTTAGCTCTGCAACCGCATAAAACTACTCTAGGCCGTCTAAAGGAACTCTTGCACTCGATAACGTTGCTAAGTACCGCTGTTTACGCTCTGTACGTATTTTTTAAGGTACGTACAATAACTATCTACTTCTACAAAAATAAAAAAAATGTATCTAATGTCAGCAATGGATTTCTAGAAATTCATTGAGCCATTCTTGTTTGGTAGAAAGAAGGGGCGTATAGAAGAGTCGTTGGAAATTGTTGAAAAAAATGTTGAAACACGCATTGATGTGATAAATCGGGAGCTGACACAAATGAAGGAAACCCTGCTACACCAAACACAAGATCAGACACAACAAATGAATCGTGAATTCAATCAGTTTCGCAGTGATCTGGAGGCTATTAAAGGACTGCTCCTAAATAGGTAGTAAAGTTGGGATCTTTGGGCTCACATTTTCGTAAAATGTAAATAATACCTATATTGTATGCGCTAAAAACAATTTCTTATATGCTAGAAAACAATTTGCCCCGCCCATATCAGGAGTCTCCGCTACCATACCGGCTTGGCAATTAGCCTCATCACCACACCATCGCCATCACCACAGTCAATCTGATGACAATGAAAAGGCTGACGACGCTGGCTCTGGTTCTGGTTCCTCAGAAACTGAAGTTGTTACCAAGAACAGTGATTCTAGTTTAGAAATAATGTAAGCACAATTGAGAATATGCACTCAAGTTATGTAGCAATAATGCGTATTACGCTACGCAAAAATTACACGCTACTACGCGCATGTACATACATTTGTCAGATCGTTCGATTTAAGCTGAAAGCAACAGATTAGATTAAGCATTACTTAGTGTGACATTTCCGTGGAAATATTTAATATGGGATATTATAACAAAAGTAATTTCACTTTATCTAAGTTCATTTTTTTGGTATTCTTTCCATCTGTTTAACTTTACAAGGAAGTTTTCATGGATTTGTTTGCCATCAATTAAATGTATCCATCATATGAATTACAAACTTAAAATATCGTTTCTGCAAAAATTAGTTTATTTTTTTAGTTTTAATAAAGGTGAAATATTGCTTTATTAATGGAGATTTTTGGAATCTTCATTAATGAATCTTGAAGGTTTATAGTGATTTTTTAAGATGCTGAATTCTGATAGCGATGATTCTGCGTAAGTAAATATGGGTTACAATTAACCCATTAAGTAAATATGGGTTATAAATAAGAAGTGATCCTTGAACATATGCATGTATAATACCACATAAATTAAACGGAGTTGAAGTCAGAACAAAGGGATTCGTATATTCTCTAAAGGATGCCACCAAGAACTGTCTATATAGTCATATATAAAATCTTCAAAATAAAGTTAAAAAAATATCAAATAAAATTTATTTCAAATTAAAATTTAAAAAAATCTCATTCATAAGTTTTTCTTTATTAGTTTATTTGCTGCCGTTTAATGCTTCTAAAAACATTCATCAATGCTAAGATTCATTATCATTGTTAATGCAAACATTTAATGATTCATGAGACTTCACTTGATCTGAAGAATCAACACTTCATACGTACATTAAGCTTGCGTGCCTTGAAATGAAAACTAAATTGTTACGTTGTTTTGCGATTTTAAGAATAACTGAACTCTAACACTTAATTGTCCAATTAGTTTACAGAATTAAATTAAAACAATGCAAAAAAGTTTATTCCAAGTCAACGTTGCCGCTTTAGATTATTTTTTCTTATTTATTTCAGTATCAACGAACATTGCAGCTGTTTTTTTAGTTTGAATTGAATATATGTAGTTTAGTCTTCTATTGTATTTTACTAAGTTGTTACACAATCGCAACTGCTGCATGCTCGTACAGTATAGTTAAATTTTTGGTTATTATAATCGATACTTGGTAAATGTATGTAAGCATGATTTTCTTTCCTTCACTTATGTTTGCTTGGAAGTACAATTTAAACTTTTCATAAATCTTAATGCGATTGTTTTAAATAGATTTAGATATAATAATGTGTACTGTTTCCGCATGTATGAATGTATACATATATATCTCTTTATATTTGAAATGAGCACGTTAACATTTTACCATACAATATTATAACGTTTTTAGGCTACATTTTTTCGTACTTTAAATTTATACAGAGGATCATAATAGAACAATAATTTTGAAATATTTCTTTTATAAATTTCAAAATTGCGATTGAGCTTATTGTAAATCCATTAAAGTTTTGTGCTTAGGATTAATATATATATGTACAATAAAAAGAATTGTGTGTGTTTAAAAAATATAAATTTCAAATACAAAGTACATGAAAAACATTTTGTTCTTTTTTAAAAATTCAAAAGAAAATAGATCCTACATAATAGTTAGTATGTAATGGTTTAAACAGCTGAGTTTATTGCTGTTTGCGTGGTGGTGGTGTTGAGTGGCGCACCGACAACAGCACTGCCGGCTCCGGAGGCGGCTACTAAGCTGGCGAATGCAGCTGCCGCTGCGGCTGAGGTGCCGCTAGTTGTTGCTGTCGCGGTGATTGCCACACTGGAAGCATTGCACGTTGTTGAGTCCAACGAGTTAGAATTGGTACCCAGGGGTGCCGGCGACAAGGACATGGTCGATGTGGGTGAGGAACAATCACTTTGCAGGCTCATTGCAGGCGATGCGGCTGACGCGTTGGGAGGAGTATGGATTGGCGTGTGTGGCGAAAGCGGCGCATGTAGATTGGGCCCAATGGCCGCCGCAACAACCGCTGCTGTAGCTGCGGCACCGGCACCACTGCTGCCTGCAGCATTGGCTGCTGTGGTTGTGACGCCAGAGGCGCAGGAGGCTTGCGAGTGGAGAGAGCCAACAACAACTGTTTGATTATTTTGCTGATTATGAGTAGACACTTGAGCAGAGCGTTCGCGTTCCTTGTCGCGTTGGGGACGAAAAGCCTCGCGCAAGGCTTCGACGCGGTGCTCATTCGGTCCCCAGCGAGCATAGCCAGCACTGTTTTGTAGCCACACTACCTGCGTGCCCTGCATGCACTTGATATTGACATCAGCTCTGCCGGTGAAAGGCGACCATTGGAATTAGTGTGAATTAAGGCGAAATTCAGTGGCAAAGGCTTACTTGGGTATAATGTGCTGATAACCATGGCGATATTCATGGGCCATCCCAAGAACCACCATTGAACGGCGCTTGAACATGCTCTCCTCCAACTTGGCAATGCTTTTCCATTCCGGCAAGAACACAATGAAGCTGTAAAATAATAAACATTTCATTACGCAAAGGACAAGAAAAGCCCCGTCGACATGTTACCTCAAGGGTTCCATTGAGTCGGCCAATAATCTGTCAATGTGAGCTAAGGCGGCATCGATCAACTCCTCACAATGCGGCGGATTCACTTGAAAGGAACCAGAAATGGGTTTGAAATCCAAGAAAGGTCTGATAATAACAAAGCGAACGTTACGACGGTAAACAAAGCGAATATCTAAAACTGGATCAAATCATGAGCTTACCCTCTGGAGCCGAAGTAAGCGTCAGTGTCTGCGAATGCCGAACAATACTGACGGAAGAACGAGTTGAACGGCGAAGCGAAGCACTCGAAAGTCACGCCGTAGTGCCGGTGCAGACACTCAAACACCGGCACTGGCAAAGAGGCCTGTGTCATTTCAGCCTCTTGGGAGGAGTTGAGCGCGTTGCCCAAGAACGTCTGATAGCGCTTCAGCAAGCACCAGACTCGTCCGATGAAAAGGTCAAACTTCTTGTCGTCGAAGCAATTGTGTCGATAGAGCTGCTCTAGCTTCTGCAAGTGCGACAGATTCACGTACTGGGCGTCGGGCTGGTTAAGCGTCGCCGGGGTGTACTTGACGATCATGTGGTCGCGGTCCTGCACGTATTCGATGGTGGGCATGCGCGGCGACGGCACGGCGAACTGAATGGGGTAGCACCAGACCTTCTTTAGATGGGGCGGCGGCGGCGGGGGTGTCGGCTCCGGTATTCCGTGCTCCTTCAGCAGTTGCATGTGGCGTTCGCGTATCTTGCGCGCGTGCTCAGCCGACAGATGATAGATTTTGGCACACAGCGCCTCCACCGATCCCTTTACCGTCTCCACCAAATGCGGCTCGCATTGTCGCTTTAAGTGAGCCAATCGGTCTTGGAAGTCTTCATAGCTGGCACCCACAGTGCGACGTAGCCACTGAAATGTGTCTTCGACGTTCCACTTGACGACCTTTTTGCTCTCGGCCGGCGCCGAGCGAGATTCGATGATGTGCTTGGCGGCCTCGGCGTAGCGCGACAGCTGTTTGCGGGCATCACCGGTGAACTTCGGCTTCACTATTTTAATGGGTATGTCCGCCATTATCTCGCGGTACATGGCTGGAGAAACGTCGGGCACGCAATTACTGGGCAGCAGCGGATCGCAGCCGTTGTCAATGACCTTGCGCTCTATCAGCCAGCGATTGAAGGAGTCCTTGGGCGCCTTTATACTTTCGCGCCGCATGCAGAGATCCTCGTAGGTCTTGAACAATTTCATAGTGTAGGCTGCTCTTAGGGCCTCGATCTCTGGATGCGGTTGCGGCAACAAAGTCGGCGGCCGCTCCACTATGACTGCATTGGTACCAACCTCCAGGTCCCAGGGACCAGCTAAAATGAACTTCTTCATGGGTGGTGCCTGATGATACTGCTGCTGCTGCATCAAGTGCTGCTGATGTGGATGAATGTGCATGTCGTCAGAAGGACGGCGCTTCAGATGTGGATGTTGCTGCTGCTGTCCGTGATAGTGAAGAGGCGGTGCACCATGGTGTGGGGTACCGGGATTCATAGGCGTCTGGCCACCGGCGTGGCAAATTCCTGCAAAAATTAAGCCCATTGTTGATAAATGGCACACTTTCGAAGCTACAAAAAAACAAAAAAGCGAGAGGTACCTAATGGATCTGTTAGTGGATCAAATGGTCTTTGACCCGGCATCTCCCATAACGATTCTCCAGTGATCTTGTTCCAATAATAGGGCCGATTTTCACGCTTCGACCAAAACTTTCGCCAACCTTGATTAACCAATTCCGCTGTTAGTTCTTCACCATAACCGCCGGCAGCATTTACGCCGCTGGCAGCATGCAGAGCGCTCAGCGCGGGTGTTCCCTGCGGTGTAAGGGCAGCCAGCAGCCCGTCGGGGGGCGGGGCAACGGATTTTGTTGGTGTAGCGGGCGAGAAACAGTTCGCGGCGGGAGAACTTCCAGGCCCTATGCCCATCGCTGCGCCCAAGTCGCTGCAGTTTTGCTGAGCGGAGGGAGCACCTGAAGTGGTTGCGGCCACTGCAGTGGACGCAGTAAGTTGGTCCCAAGCACTTTGTGATGCCGCTACTGTTGGAGCTATAATGCCACTACCAACGCCGCCTCCGACTCCGATGCCGACGCCCCCAACCACTGCTGGAGACAGCGACGAATTGTGAACACTACCAGTGCTGGAGATAACCGAAGGCATTATACCAACGGCTGCAAGGGTTAAAGGCGACGAAGGTTGAGGCGACATACTGTGCAAATTGATGTTACTGTTTGTGGCCATCTTGGTCAAAACTGCAAAGGGCGAGGGGGACCAAAGTCGAATTTTAATAAATTCGCATTCAACAATCTTCCATAAAAAATATATTCAAGCCGTTTTGAGAGGGAAAATTTAAGAGCTCGTTTGTTGTTGGTAGTTTCGAAGTCTGAAAATTATGAGGTCAAAAGAAAAATGCTAAAGAATATGTTTGTTGTAATATAATTTACTAAAATGCATTCATAAAATGTCTTTATAACAATCTTCATATATAGAGCAATACATGAAGAAAGAAAAGCAAAGCTTTTCGAAACATTCCGAAAATGTATTTATCATTAACTTTAAATGAGATACTCGTAGTACGAGTATAAATAAGTGAATCTAGATAACAACGAAAGGAGATAAGAAGAAAGAAATCTATGCTATTTTCGTTTTCCGCAATTTCTCATTTCTTTGCAAGCACTAAAAAGTTCTCTGTTCGTCGATAAGAGTAAGAAAAAGATAGTAAAAGCGTTAACTGCGCCCTGTGTATGTGCCCCGCTTTAATGGGCTACGAGCGGACGAACAAAAGGAGCCCTTCCCCCACAGGTGTAGGGTACAAGAGCATGAAGAGTAAGCCGTCGCACAGATAGCAACGACAATTAATGAATCGTAGGCGGTGAGGTGACTCTTCCAAACCAAAGACGCAACAGTCCAGTCCGAAAGTCGATCGGTATCCTGTACATCGATCGCTGCTGCAGTTTTATTTTAATACGAAAAAATAAAACTTTTGGCACTCTTCGTCTGTCTTTCTTCCTAAAAAAAATTAGGCTAAATTTTGGTATGCTTTTTTGTGTTAGATATTTTATTAAGATTATGTGAGTTAAGTTTTTTGAAAGTGGCGTAAGTCTACTTCTCGAAATGAAATTAAGTAAATTATTTTTATTCAATTTAGACCAATTTCTTCAAAAATTTTTAGAAACTTTTATCAACAAAATATTTGCTTGACACGAAAATTCCATTGGGCTTGAAATGCAAAACCTGCAATTATCTCGAATAACAAATTTTATACTTTAAGAGCTTAACTTGGTCTACTTTTATTAATTCATTAGCCTTCATTTTTTTGTCCCCAAAAATTATAAAAAAATGCATTCAAATTTTACGTAATCTCGACAGCTTCCTTCACAATGATTCTCTGTAGATAATTTGTTTTAGTAAAACCAGCTCAAGTCATTCGATTTTTATAAAAGAGTACATATATAAACTTGATTGATTATTAATAAAACAGTCGATTCATTTGCAAATTTTCTCTTCCTCTACCGACACTTTTTTGCACGAGATAAACCAACAATTTTTATTATATATGTACGTAAGTAGTTATATTTATTTTAAATGTGTAATTTTAAGTCATGTGCAGGAAGAGAGGTAGAGAGAGGGGGTGGAGGGAGGGGGAAAACATTGCAACACAAACAAATTGAAAAAAACCTTAAAACAGCTGTTTAGTAAAGTTTGGAATGAGAGAACAAATGCGCTGGGGTTGTTTCATTTACCAGAGCTAGAGCCGCAGCTGCTGCCACCCGTCGTCTTCCTGTCTGTCTTTCTGACGACTAGCCAGCAGTAGTTTCTATCATAGCTTGATTCCTCATCTGGCTTTGAGCACCATTCGCTGAACAGGGAGAGCTTGCCGCACACCAAAGAAAATATTTGTTGAAAAAAAGTAGAAAAACAGCAGCAGCACAAAATGAGAAAATTAAATACACGAAACGCTCGGTCGGCCGATTGCTCGATTTGATGGTTGGTTGCTGGCTTGGTTTTTCTACAGCACGATTGAGGCAGACCAGTCAACAACAGACACTCGAGCAAGAGAGACGAAAAAAAGAAAACAGCGGGTGCGTTAAAATATATTTTACAAAGATTCGGAGTGTTGAGGTGACAGTGAGGAAAGCGCACGGACATTGCCAAAATAATAACAGGATGACGATAAGGTCTGGAAAAGGTAGAATTGATTGAAGTGAAGCGTTTGGAAAAAATAACGAATTTTTTATCAACGCTTTAGAAATTGCGAATTGTAGCAAAAGTTCGTACGAAAAGGGTTCGCATCTCAAACTGTGTGAACAGAACACAACACAACACAACACGACACAACACAGCACAGCAATCAAGGTTAAAACGAAGGGGAAGAAGCGCAATTGTTTTTATCACTCCGCATACAAAAGCATGAGCGTAGAAACGAGCTAAAGAGCGAGCGCTAGGCATTAGCAAATGCTCTGAAAATTGAAGAAAAACCAGCAGAGCCAGAGATGAGAACGACAGACCAACAGGAACGAAGCGGCGAACGAGTGCAAAGCGTTGTGGCATGGAGTAGAAACGGACTTTCGTTCGACAAACATAAATGACTGAGTGTTCTCGAAGCAACAATAACACTCACATTAACCACTAAAACCCACGACACGAGGGACTACCGACCGTCCTCCAACCGTCGACCAACTGATACGTCAGCACAGACGAAAGTGAGCGAGCTCACAAACCGAGTCGGCAAAGAACCGTTTATATATACGGTCTTGCAAACGTACGTGCGGTGCATGTACATGCGATATATATGTATATATATGGAATAAATCCGCAAACAAGTTGGGCACATAAAAAGCGAAATCAGAACCAACACGCTCGAGTAGAAATATTTGAAACATCATAAAATGCGACTCAGATGTCAGACAGAATTCAAAGCTATTGGACGGGACGGCACAACACAGCAGCTTCTCGCCGGAAAATCGAGTGATCAAGGTATGTGGCGCAAACGATTTATAGTTGAAGAAGTGGGGAAGAGAGAGAGAGAGGGTGAACTAAAGCGTATAGTAGATAAAACAACAAACGCATCGTTTTATAGTTAATTTTAAAATAGAAACAAAAAACTGTCTAATAATAGAATTTTATTTACCAAAGAACTTTATTTATAGAACGTAAAACAATTGCTGAAACATTCAGAATCGGCTGACATTCTCAGCTGCGAGACTTCTCGTAGCAGCATAATTAAAATTTGTAAACTTTTAAAAGTATATTTAAAAGTTTTAAATCCTTTAAATAGTAATGAATTGGACCGTTTTTTGTTGGAAAATGGCATAATGTCACTTTTAAAAAAATGGAGTGAAAACCTTTTGTACTCGTAAAATCTGCTTACTTTTATCCAATTTAGGGACCAATATATTTTTTAAGTTTATGATTTTTCCCAAAGAAAATTTGCTAATGAATCGCATTGCATTTTAATTAAAAACCTGCAAATATCGCAATATAAGACTTATACGACTTTCAAAAACAATCGTTTCATTAAAAATGCAACAAACAATGAACCTATAAACGCTATTTTTCTTATAATTAAACCGTAATTAATTGTGAATAACAAATTGCCCAGATTTTGTGTCGTTATATGAAGTTATTAAAATACGAAATTGTAATTTATAATTAATGTACATTACAAATTGTAATTAAAAGTATCTTAAAAAAATAGTGTAAAAAAGAACTTTGAAACGCTTTCTAAACGCTAATTGAAATGTATTTCTGATGAATTCAAAAATTAACCGGATAAACCCATGAAGTTATAAATTGTGAAAATGCATACTAATATTTTAAATTAACACTTATTCATCAGTGATAGAGAAATGGCTGCCATCGTTGTCTTTACTTTTTTATTCAATATTTGTTGGCGATTACCAAATATATCCATTCGAAAGGCTAATACGACAAGAATCTGAGAATTTTTTAAATCTTAAGGAAAACTTCTTCAATAAAACTTAATGATTTTAATATATTTAGATTTTAGTTTTTGTTGATCTTCTTCTTTTTTATTTATTGACGTCAATATAAAGTCAGGAATATCTACATACGTCTTTCATTAAAGCTAGTAGTTTATTAAAGTTATTCATTGTTTTTCTCAAGTGTTTAAAAAGTTGACTAATTAAATCTTCTCTATTTTCATTTCAGTTTGCATTAAAATTAACTATGTACGTCTCATGCGCATTAAAGGCGAAGAAATACAGACTACAGAAAGACTACAAAAGATATTTCCTTAAAAAACTTAAATTAAAAGGAATATAAAACAAAATCCAAATATTAAAAATACACCCAAGCAAGAGATGATATGATAAACAAGTTTTGAGTTAAGATGCAATAAAAAGGAGAGATTTGAGGAGTAGAATCTACGAATGCGAGATGCGCATCCACGCAGAGAGCGAGCGAACGCGATACAAGTAAAATTACGAGATTACTTGAACTACAAATCGAAACAAAAACAGAGCCATCGATGACCAGGTTTCAGTTTATAAAAATTCGTGTTTATTTTTCCATAGAATTCTCTAATAATTGAAGCCAAGAAAAATATAATATACACCACTACATTATTGTAAAGCCTTCAACGGCGAGAGTGGCCATAACAAAGATGTCAAAAAAGTGAATTTTTCTGCAAAGCATTAAGAAAAAATAAAGTTATTTAAGAATGTTCAAATATTTACGAATACTAATTTACCAACAATTGAATGAATATTTTAGGACCAAACTTTGAAGAAGGGTTAAGCTTACGTCACAATTAAATGGCGCGCTTTTATTACAAACAACCACACGCAGTATTTTTCATATACTGAAGGAGTCATCATTTTTGTAATCGCTACATACTAAACATAAATAAATAAAAACTCAAATTTATTCCAAAATATAAACAGTTTTTATATTTAGATATTTTTTATTATAAACTTGTTTCTGGTGTCAAACTGATGCATACCACTAAAAAGGAAAAAAAGGTAAGTTGGAAATTTTCTCTACACTGATTTGAGACTTTTTTAAAAGGAAACTGTGAATTTTTCAGCAACGCGAACTCATGCCTGAACTATACAGTGGCCGACAAAAGTCTACGTACGACCCCGTTTTTTGCTGCTTGATGAGTTCAAAACCATTGTGAAGAAAACTAATGATGCAGTTTTCTTTTAAATCTGTTATTATTAAAACCAGCAAAAAAATAACGTGCTCCAACATAAACTTAAAAAGTTATTCACGAAAAACATAAAAATATCACTGACAAAAGTCTACATACGGCTTGCATGTCAGGCTTTATGTTACTGTGCACTGCTATATTATAACGGTAAAGTACCGTTATTTTAGCTTTTGCGCTTGTTCTATGTGTCAAGTTTCTAATAAATTGTATTCAGTTGCAGTTTGCACAGTTTCAAGAAGTGTTTGATTGTGACAATGGTTCATCGAAAAGAAATTTCAACTGATCTGCGAAACTTAGTCGTAAAATATAAAAATGAAAACAAATCGTTTGGTGAAATATCAAAAGCTTTAAATTTGAGTAAATCAACTGTTCAAACAATATTTAATAACTTTAAAAACACGAATACTACTAAAAATAGACCACGCAGTGGCCGCCCAAAGAAGCTAAGTCGCAGAGATCTCAGCTTTATTTTGAAAGAAGTAAACAATAATCCGAAAGTAAATGCAACAAAATTAGCGAAAGACCTAGCAATAAGATCAGATACAATTGTGCATCAACGGACAATTCAAAGAACTCTGAATAATAATGATTTCCACAGCAGAACTCCACGCAGAAAACCTCTTATAAGCGAAAAAAACCGCAAACTTCGCTTGGAATTTGCCCGCCAGCATATTGATAAAGGAATTGATTTCTGGAAGCGAGTTTTGTTTACAGATGAATCTAAATATAATATATTTGGAAGTGACGGGAGAGCGAAAGTTTGGAGAAAAGCTAATACAGCAATGAATCCGAAAAACTTAGTTTCTACTGTTAAGCATGGTGGTGGCAGCGTGATGGTTTGGGGTGCCGTTGCTGCATCTGGAGTAGGAAATTTAGTGTTTATTGAAGGTAATATGGATCGTTATCAGTACAAACATATTTTAGAAGAAAATTTGAAAGTATCGGTGGATAATTTAAATCTTGGAGAGAGCTGGATTTTCCAACAGGATAACGATCCAAAACATACCGCTTACTTTGTAAAAAATTGGCTGCTCTATTATGCCCCACGACAGCTGTATACACCACCTCAAAGCCCTGACTTAAACGTTATTGAGCACATTTGGGAGCTTCTGGAACGTAAACTAAGAAAACACGCTATTACCAGTTCTCCAATGCTAAAGGAGAAGCTAAGGGAAGAATGGCAAGGTATAACACCCGCAGAAGTTGAAAACTTGGTAGCTTCAATGCCCAGACGTCTACAGGCAGTTATAGATGCCCGTGGTGGCCCAACTAAATATTAAATTTAAGTTTAGCAATAAGTTTCAGTGCCTTAACGCAGATTTTTGTGTAAGATTACATGTCGTATGTAGACTTTTGTCAATGTTTTTTTTACGTTTTTCGTGAATAACTTTTTAAGTTTATGTTAGAGCGCTTTATTTTTTTTGTGGTTTTAATAATAACAGATTTAAAAGAAAACTGTATCATTAGTTTTCTTCACAATGGTTTTGAACTCATCAAGCAGCAGAAAACGGGGTCGTACGTAGACTTTTGTCGGCCACTGTATATTATTTTTTCATTTCAAATTTATCGACTTTCCTTTGTTTTTTTCTTGCGAACAAAACTTTGTCCAAACCCTATTAATTTTGAAATATTCCTGAAAATTTGCCTCTATAGTACACTATTTTATTTTACTTGGAACATTCATTCTACTGGTACGGTCGACAACGCAAATTTCACACTTCTATTTGCCTTGAAACTCACCGTATTTCTGTAAATTTCAACTTAAGAATAACACGCGTATCTCTTGCTAAACAATTAAATTGTTTTTATCAATAAAAACATTGCGAATCCGCCTAAATGTTGCGTTTTTCTCTACCAAATAAAGCACAATCCGTGTCGGACACCAAGTTCGCCATTTGCAATAAAATTTTTCTTTTACTTCTGCTTCCTCCACTTTGTACACACTTTCGCCTTTCTGGTTTGTTGGTGTTAGTTAGTTTTGCATTTATTACTTTTTCGAAATGACAACCACGAAATTGTAACAGATTATGGTTTAGTTGATCTCTTATTACACTTCACTGAAATTGTCATGGTCAATGTTATGTTGACGAAATCTAAAAAGGACGCAAAATATTTTTGTCCTTTTCTATCCCTCACAAAAATTTCATTGTTCGCGCACAAATCACCACCGTGTAATAAAGTTCTTGGTTTTCAAAGTACAAAATTTCTTTATGAACTAAAATTCATTACTATTTTATTTATTTATTCATTATTAAAATTCATTATTTTCAAATTTTATTAGTTTCATTGCCTTTTTAAAAGTAATTCCAAATCAGATTTATTTTTAAGCTATGTATATCTATCTATCTATCTAATCTTATTAAACGCGCTAAAATTGTATATATATTTGTAGCTTTTCTGAGGTCGAAAACGGCTCTAAGGATTTCTTTGATATTCACATATTAGCAAGATTGAGAGATTGCAAATCGATCTGTCGAGCTGTTTTTTTCGAAAAAATTCATTTTGGTGGTTTTTTCTCTATTAAAGTGGTTGATCAACAAGTGTGTGAATAATTTATTGACATTGCTTTGTTTTTGTTTTTAAATTTTATTCTGTTCTGAAATAAAATGTCAACCAAATATTTTTCAAATATTATTTGACAATACATTTCGAATATTTTTGTTTTGTGAAACTTAAAGAAATTTATGAACAGGGACAATGTTTTCAAGGCAAAAATGTTTATAAAAAACGTTGAAAGTATACAGGCAAAGTGTTTCCGTTCACTTAAAACCGATAGAACGGCATTTTTTTACTATTCACACTGCAAAAAATCAAAACTCTTTTATTTTTAAAATTTTTCGTTTCTTTAAACCTAACTGATTAAACTTGGCAACCTTTGGAAAAAAGCTCCGAGCAACTGCTCGGGGTGCACGGTTCTTTTTTATTAACTTACATATGTATATGAATAGATTGAATACACAAGATCTTTCGTGAAAAACAAAAATTAAAACAAAATTAATCGGTAACGATGTCAAGTTATAAAACTACATTCTTTAACGATTTCTTCTTCGAAAGCCCGATTTCACAATGTTACATTTTTTTGCAACAAAAATTCCTCCAAGAAGTCAAAAGTAAAATTGCGATCGCATTTTTGTCAAATTTTTCTTCTCTTCAATATTAACACTGATAAATTTAATTTACGGATTGTAATTTCAAACAGATCTCCAGACTAATATTTAAATCTGGCTTGAATTTGTTAATCAGACTAAGCAAATTTAGTTTTTTGTTCTTAGAATTGTTTGACTCCAATTCGTACAGAGTCGACAGATTCACCAACAGACTTTCGTTTAACGATTTCTGTGAATTAAGATTAATTGCTCGCTCAAACAAGTTAATCGCATCCTTTAATTTGCCAGCATATAATAAACAGACGCCCATATTGTTAAGCAGCATTGTATTTCCCGAATCCAAATGTAACGCTTTTTGAAATATGCCGAAGGCTTCTGGAAAATCATTTTTGGCCACTGTTATGAGTCCCTTATCAACAAGATCGCGTAGATCAGGTTGAGAATTTCTATATGGTTAATTAAAAAATGTTTTACTTTCATTAGTTTCATTTAAAAGTTTTGCAAAATTTTTTACATTTCTCGTAAACGGCGTGCCTCGGCAAATTTCTGTTCGGCACCAAAAATATCACCAATTTGCAAGTAAATACGTCCCCAGGCAGAGAATAGAGCTCGCTTTTCCTCTTTTCTTAAATCAGAGCGATCTAAGATCATACCGCGAATGACATCATCAATCAGATTGAACTTCTTCATCTAAAAAATACCGATTTGGTAATTCTTCTTAATCTTTTGAAATTTTGATATGCATTTACCACAATTGAACAGTTGACAATGGCATACAGCACACGCAATTCACGCCGTTTCCAGAATTCTACTGCCAATTTGTTGTCTTGATGTTCAAAATACTTTTTTATTTCGTTGGTAATGACATATATTTCAGACAAATGATCCAGCGCCCCTTGTGCATTGCCCAAATAAATTGGCAATTCAGCAAGTAACAGACGGAAGGAAAAACATGCGATCGATCCCTGTTTGCCACTGTACATTTCGGGATAGAACTGAAATGTTATTCCATTAGTGCAATCGATGTAAAAGAATTTTTTTTACCTCATAATAAACATCAGGGCGATTAAGTTCGCCGAAGGGTTCAGCTTCTGATTGCAATAACTCATACTTGCCCAGTTTGGCGAGCAGTGCAAGTCGTGTGAACCACAGCTGCAGTGAATGCGGAGAATGCTTCGCTGGTTGACCCACACGGCCGTAACCCTGACCATATATGGTAAGTAAGCGCCCAGTTAGATTTACGGCGGACCGAAAACAGCCTGCAACTATTAAAGAACGCAAGCCACGTTCATCCTGCGTGACATTGTCCTCATTCAGGATCTTCCGCTTTGATAACTCATCCTCACCAAGATGTTTTATGACTGCTTCTCGTATAGGATCAGGCTACGTGTGAATAAAGTAAAGTATGACTAGGTGTATTTATCAAATTACTCCAATCGTCAGACCAAATCGTTGGGTAAGTGTATGCCAGGTGTAGTGAGCAGAGGTGGAATTCCAGGCTCGCATAAGGGAGGCTCCCAAAAGTTGCGCACTTCGTCAGGCACTTTAATGTCGTCTTCTGCGTCAGCCGCATGTTCGTCAATGTATTCAGGCGCCTTGAAACCACCAGTGAAAGAGGTTGAAATTAAGAAGCTACCACCACCAGGTGACCCATTATCTGATGAAGCAATAGCCTGTGTGGAAGTTGTTGATGTTACGGGGACTAAAAAAGTCAATGTAATAATCATTTCCATAACACCACTAAAATTTCTATCAACTTATTTCTGTTGAGAGTCTCGAATTCTTAGCAAATTCATCGAAGATACTCGGCGGATCATTCGCAAAATATTGGCTGAGTGAGGGACTTCCACCGATAACTTGCGGCTGCGACATTTGGTGAGTTGTGGAGTTCTGTGCGTCCATTATATTGTCCTTAAACTAATTTTATTATGTTCCTCACAGTTTGACAAATTTTTAACATTTATTATTTTTGGTTCACTTTGTCTAATAGCAACAATCTATGCCCACACAATTTAGAACCTTATTGTGGAATAAAAGCCTCAAAAACAGCTGTCTCAAGTGTTATACTGTGGGGGTTATTCCTGAACGCCCGGGCCTTTAACTCCCATGAATTCTTCTCAATTATGCTTTGTTCATTTTCGGGTGTTTGCTGGTAAACAACAACAACAATGGAAAATAACAAAGCAAAATCGAGAAGAATTCATGGGAGTTAAAGACCCGGGCGTTCAGGAATAACCCCCTGTATGTATTGGCTTGTCACACACGGGAACAATGCATGCACAATTTTTGTTTTCGTCGTCACACACGAGATGAACAAAAGTTATGGAAAAAATGTATACGTGAACATTGGCTTGTTTGTGTTAGTGAAAAATTCAGAATCCTCGCTAAGTAAAATTGTGTATGTGTTAGTTTTGTGCACAGTTCATGCAGGTCCGAGAGTGAAGAATTTTAATGCACGAATTACCATGCTCTTCATTTTCCTCGCACTAAAGCGACAGTTTAATGCATGCAGAATTGTTCTCGTGTGTGAAGCTTCATTGAGATTAGTAATGGCTGCGTTCAGAACAGTCAAGCCATGTTGGCTTTTTGCTGGATTTTTGTCTGAGGGGGTAGAAAGGTCAGTGGGCTGACAAAGCACTCGCCATTTTTTCTAGCCAAAAATTTGTATGCTGGATCTGTTTAGAACTTTCTTTTCCGTCACTAATTTTCAGTGTTTTGTTTACTTCTCGTGTGGCGGCAACGTGGAATTTGGCAATGAAGTGTTGTTGTTGTTTAAATGTTGTTGTTTATCAGCAACGACTTAGCAACGCGTTCAGAGATCATGATTTATGCTAACAAGAACCAGCCAACACGGCTTGACTGTTCTGAACGCAGCCAATGTAAACTTATATCATGACACAAGAACGTACATAAATTCAATAGCAGCATTCATCAACGTCGTAGCTCGGCAGCGCTTAACGTTTTGCAGCGTTTTGAGATCGTTGCTCAACGGCAATATATACAACAAGTATAAATTCACTCGCTGTATAGACAGTAATAGTTTACGTTCCACCACGTGTTCCTGGAAAAAATCCTAAGAAATCAAAATATTAACTTAACTTAAAAGTTCTATTCAAATACGAAATTGAATTCGATAAAACTAATGATACCAAAATTTTCTTAAAACATCCCTCTTTGAGATATTACACCTCATTTGCCGAGAAAACGTTTACAAGCCCAAAAACGGTGTCCAAAATTTTTAGTGTATTTGACTATTAACATTTTTTATTTGGTAATATTTTTAGTAATTTTTGGTAATAAATTTTTTTATTTAGAAACGTTTACGGCCGATCCCTACATAGATCCAGATAGGTTTTTTAAAAGAAGTAGCAATGTAATAAAAGCAGCCATATAATTTTGGTGTAAAAAAATGTGTAAGAGTACGGGCTTTTAGATAATATATACCTATTTGGCCGCAAAAATCTTTAAGTAGCTTTATACAGTGATTTTCTGATATCTGCCACATAATCGTCAGACATTTTACATAATATCTCCGATTATTTTAGGTTCTGAACTTATATTTCCATTTTTATTTTTTTCCGTTTTTATTTTTTTAATTACAGCTTTCCTTTATATGCTATAAATTTTTGTATATAATGGAAGAGAAAATTTCCCAGTTGTGTAAACCACCCTGATCGTTGCTTACTATCGTTGCTAATTCACGGACGTATTTTTTGACATTACTTGACAGTACTAACAGAAAAGGATTTTCTTTGGAATTTAATAACGAGGCGTGCAAATGAAAAGTGGGTTTTAAATAATAATTGTGCCGATTTTAAATTCACAGAAATTTCATATGATTTAATTAGTGCAAAATATCAAATCGATTAAAAAAAAATTTTACTTTATTCTCATAAACAACTTGGATAAAAAAAAATTATTTCCGCAGTAAAAAAGTGTGTTTGAAATGTGCGTAAAGAAGTGTATGCATGGCTGGCACTAGGAAAGAACCACGATAATTTCAATTTCAATGAAATAGAATTTCAGCCAGAAATAGTTCCTTAATAGATAGACGAAACATGGAGGAGAATAAGAGAGAATCGAAGCATACCTGGGGCTATACCAGCCTGGGAAAAAGTGCAATTGAATCAGAATTGACAGGTTTAAGTAAGTCGCCAGTGGACAGACAAATTTCAACAGCGTTGGAAGGAAAAGAAGCTGGAGTGAGCAAAATATTACCAAACCCGGTGTCAATTCATACAACTGATAAAAATCAGCTTTTAAACGTGAAAACTATTGCTGCAAAGTCCCAGCGAATAATACAGAAGATAACGTTCATTGATCCGAAAAAATTACATCAGGCTGGACTAGATCGCCAAATTGCAGTAGTTTTGAGCAAACAAAAAATGAGTAAATTAAGCGGCTCCTCTGGGGTGAATGCCGCTAGTGGTACACAACAGATGCTAAATACTACGGCGTCATCCGCAGGTAGTGATTTTTATATACGTAAATTCCGTAATTGGAATAAAATTAATTTAAACATAATTGCTACAGAGTGATTTTTTTAAAACTTAAAATAAGTATTTTCTTCTATACCATTTTGTAAGTGGGAATTGCCGTTCGTCCGATGGCTGCGTGCTAAGAGGCTCTTTCTAGGGACCTCAGGTCTGCGGGTTCGAATACGGAACCGTTCTTATCATTTTTCAGTAAAGCAAAACGTTTTGCATTTATTTCTATGCAAAGAAGTTTATTTTTTGTTTGTTATGAGAATATGAAATGCATATTTTTTTTTATTCACACAACCAGTACATCTTTTTAACTGCTTTTTGATACACATGCTAAATCCGTAATAATGGGTCGGAGCTTTAATTCGTCTGTCAATAGTTTAAGGCACTACTTCCAAGGTTCGAATCATCGGCGAGTATTGTGCAATAACATTAACGAAAATTAGAATGTTTGCTCAATTTTTCACTATATTATTGCCTATTCTTTTTCTTTTAAGTTTCAGAATCTGCAGCGCTTCTTAAAGTAGATACTATTAATGAATCGACCACTTTGAAACATGATGAACCCTCGCCCAATTTTGAAAAATTATCAGCAAATGAACGTTTGATACTTGCAAAAAAATTATTAAACCGTAAATTGATCACAAAATTACCAACGTCGGCATCTGTAGAAAAAGAATTGAATTCAAATTCATTGTCGCTTGCTGTGCCAGAGAAAACCAAAACATACGAAGTATTGAAAGCTCCGTCAGAAAAACAAAAAAGCTTGAGAACCATTCGTCCAACGCTCGCAAGGGAAAAAGTTGTCCAATCTACGAAGTTGTTTGTCACAGAAGTAGCTAAAACTGCTACTTCTGCTTCTGGCGCGGAGTTTAGTGCCGAAAGCCACAAGATCAATGACAGACAAACCAAGAATATTTCTGGCGGTGTCGTTAACCACAAACATCTGCAATTAGCACATAATTTTAACATGCCTGCGGAGAAGTTGCAACGTTCAAAAATTGCCAAAGATCATCTGACGCAACAAGTAAAAGCAAAAGAAACAAAATTCGAAGCACTGAAGATAGAGAAGTGGCAGGACCAAGAAGATGGTTTTTTTAAAATAGAGATAGAGGAGGACATTTCTGATAATAAACAATGTTACTCTGAACATTCAGAATCAACCACAACTTATAACATTAAATACCTTTCTTCGTCTACGGACCAACAACAAAATCAAAATCTTCCTCAAGCGGAAGAAGCTCGAGCAGCAAGAGTTGAGAAACAGCAAACAATTGTCGAATCGCAAAATGATCCAGCCGATCAACGTCGGGATGAAGCAGATGAAATAAAAAATGCAAGCCAGTCTAAATTAAAAACGCAAAACCGACAGCATCATGTTCTGCAGAAAATTCTCAAACAACAACAAATTCAACAATTGTTACAGCAAAAGAAAACAGAACTTGAAGAAAAACAACGCAAACAACGTGAACAATATTTATTTGAAGATAAACAAGCACTATGTAAACAGAACGTCAGACTATCTTTTGAAACGGAGCATAAGAAGGACAAACTACTCGCTAGATTTGGGTCTCGAGCCTCTCAACCATCGTCACCTTCGTCTTCCAAAAATGCCAATGATGGCGATGTTATACCCAAGGCTTCAATACGCCCTAAACACACTCCTCATATTCCGGCGACAGAGTTAAGTTCCAAAGCTGCTACTGCTTTGTCACAAGTATCTTCGTTGGATCAGGAGACTTCCTTGAGAACAAAACTCAAAAATCTTGTCGTCCTCGAAGATAAAGTACTTTCGCAAGACGAGAAGATCGATCTAACCGTTTTTGGTATAACCGAGCCAAAGTTAGAGCCACCGCCTGAAATGGAACCGGAGATAGAGCTCTCCTCAGATTCACAACCAAAAACAGAGACAGAAACAGCCCTTGCGTGTAGGAGTGAGGCCGCTATTAAAGAAAAAAAATTACATGATGCCGGCAAGGTTTCAGTTATTACATCTCAGCAACAAACAACGCCGGCTGTGAAGCAAACAAAGAGAGTTATAGTTGCTGCAGATAAATTGAAGCTAATGAAAGAGAAATTATCCGCATTAGCTAAGCAGGTAAAAGTTCAAGCTGAGCAGCAACAACAAAAGCGCCAAGAATCTTCAGCTGACGGCAACGTATCCCAACGTCATCTAACCGAGAGCCTAAAAAAGATGAATACATCATTTGGTCCCGAAGAAGATTTTGAAAAGAGAAATAACAAAAATGTTACATACGATAAAGCTGGAGATAAGTCCTCTATTTCGGAGGATCCTTCTGCAGCTGCTTCAACAATTACTGAACTTGATTTGGAAGGAAACCATACGGAATTTATCTCTGAATTTATTCCGCTGAAAAGTCTTTCTGGTGAACAATTGCAGAGCAATTCTCTAATAAGCGATCAATTCTGTAGAGCTGATGGTGGAGACGGTTGTGACATGGGATATAATACACAACAACATAACTCAAACTCGCTGCTGGAACTGTCCACATTGAATTTTAGTCCCTTGCATACAATATCCATGCCAGTTGAGGCAGCCCGGATCGGAGCAATTATTGAACTGCCTTCCAATGGAGTTGATCGTGGTTACTGTACTGCTGATGTAAGCGGCGGCAACGACATGAAGTCTACACTAATTGTAAATGAGGTAAATTTTTTATTATTTCGTTTATATAGTATTTAAACCTAACTATTGGTGTTTTGTTTTTAAAAACAAAAATCAATCAATTATGATTTAAAGATCTTTGAGGCATTAACACGAATTAACATGTTCTAAGCTTGAAAAATCCTCAGTGGATAAAGATAACGTGGTTGGTTCCGAAATAGCTATGCGATCTGCCAATTTAGCTTTTGGCAAAATTGGATTATACTTTTGCAAACACATTTCTAAACTAAGTCTAACATTAAAACTTTTGAATATTATAAAATTTAGAGCTTCTTATCTACACGTCATAGTTTCTAAGAGCATATCTTGCGCACATTTCTACAGATTCCAGATAGCGATGCTACAAGCGAGATGCCTTCAATTTCAACCAATTATAATTACTTTGATTATGTTATGAAATCTGATTCGTTGCCGACGTCTGAGAAGATCACACCGTCTAAATTGAATACAACTTCTTCAGCTGCACAAAGTATACGAATTGAAGAAAACAGGGCGTACGTCGATTTTGCGGCAGAGTCGACGACGATGTTGCCAAATATATATTTTTCTGAAGAAAATAATGGTTATGAAGTACCTCCAATGAAAATGATAGAAGGTAGTAATACCACTCTTTATAAATTTGATGCAACAAAACTTTTGGAAAATAATACTGAGGCAGCAGAAGGTGTTGGTGATGCTAGTGGCGGTAAAGCATTAACTTCAGAGGCTGCACCAAAAGCATCTTTTAGGAAAAACATCAATAAAAATTTAGCTGCAGAATTTTTTAAAACATTGCCAAATACTGAATTGACTGCATTCTGCGATAACGTATATCCTGCCATAAGTAATACGCCTTTAGATTCTTTAGTATTAGGAGTTACCGCTAGCAAACGTGACAAAAGAAAGACATATTCAGCTTGCATTATAAGTAAGCCCGATCCAGATTCGGCTTCGTTGTCTGCTGTAGATTTTATTGCTGAACTGACTCATTCAACACAGTTAACTGAAAACCCTTTGCTCGAACTATCGCAAGACGAAATAAACTTAAGTGCCTCACTTAATATGAATTTTCTTTCCAAACCTTTGGATACAAAATCAGATTTGGCGAAACAATCTGCTTCTAAAAACGATATTTTTAAGGAAATACAAACGCCTGACAGTGAAATGGACGCCACGACCTTGTTCATGAAATTTTTTACTGCCGAAAATCATACCAAAAGCATGACAAACTTAAGAGAGCGAGACAAAAATGAACCAAAAATAGAAACAATAGAAAGCCATAATTTGAAAAACTCTTTTAAATCGGCAGAGGACCGCGTAATGGAAAAAGAAAAGTTTGAAAAGTTCTCCAAAGTAAAGAAAGAATTATCCGATGACACAGAATCGTTGGAATTCATCAAAATCTCTGCAAAAAATGAGGGTTGTCAATTTTCCTACGCCACTGGTGAGAGAGATAAAGTTATGACAGGATCTGAAAACAAAGAGGAAGACATAATTAGAAATATTCAACAAGAAACAAAGGATATTTTGGCAGGGGCTACTTTGCATGAGCAACAATGTTTCAAAAGAGAAGATATTTCTAAAGGATACGAACAGCAAAAAAGTACAATTGATACAGAGAATCAGGCATTTTCGAAAGCATCCCTCTCATCATCAGACGACAGAAATGTTGGTCAAGTAATCTTAAAGTTTTCCAGAAATCAAAATGATATACACTCAATGATAAACGTAAAGCACTCTAATAACAGTCCTAATAACCGTAACCAGAAATGTGAAGACAATGTTAAATCTGAAAGCTCCAAAAAGGAAACAAATGAAGTACCCAAGCGTATGTCAAGATTGAAGAAAGGTAAAGTTATTTTGATACCGCGTAAAAGAAATAAAGGAACTATAAATGCGTGCCTCACTGAACTAAAAATGGTTAGCGAGGAGCAACAATCAAAACGATGTGTGAAGGGCGATAATGAAGAACAGGAAAAGATCTCTGATGAACAAGAAACCAATCTTGAGAGTAATCGAGCAATTGAAACGCCATCGCATGACACTAATGAAACTAATTTTGAGTTAAAAGTCACCAATAACGAACGTTATCAAGATCAATTCATTTCCAAAAATCACGATGCCGAAGAGTTCTCTGCAAGTGCTGCGAATGACAGCAACAAATCCAACAGTTCAATACCAAATAATTATCGCTCACTAGATTTTAAAGAGCAGAGAGAAAAAGAAACGGAAGCCGCTAAAATTTTAGTGTCTTTTACAGATGCGTTAAAGGAAAATGATTCGACGAGGAATAGATTTTCAGTATCACAAAATCCAAAAGAAGGAGAAGAACTGAAGCTGCAAGAATTAGATGAAGAAGCTGAGAGAAGATTAAAAAGTTCTTTAAGTGAGAAGATGGAAAAACGTGTAGCTGCAGAAGACATAGAGACTGAAATGGGTGAAGTAGATACCACTTTAAATGAACGCAAAACGGTGGAAAATTGGGAAAGAACATCTCAAGAAAAACAGTTTCCGCTTCTACATGATCCTCAAGAAGAAGTCGAAGAAAGAACAGGTACATGTAAACCAGACGGGGCAGATATTTCAGACATTATTAACAGAAATTATAATAAATCTGGCTGCAATATTCAAGAATCTACCAAAGAGAACACCCAAGCTTTCTCGGAGTCAACCGACATAGTAACGGTTGAGCCAGAATCGAAACAAATGGTAAACCATATGAAGCAAAGAAACCGAAAAAGAACCTCTGAGGGAAGTGATTATTCCAGCAAAAGTGCAAATAACGCAAATAGTGTGACAGTGGATGCAGAGAGCAAAGACTCAGCTACACCAGATTCTGAGAGAGAAGAGAAAATGAATGCTGAGATGGTAAAGAAACCACGTAGAAGTAATTCCTCAGAAAATATGTGTCATTCACCGGGAGTGTCGGACAAATTCGAACTTGAGCAAACATTCGAACCGAAAAATTTGAATGCACAAGTGGTCGAACTCGAAAAGAGGGACTGTGAAATAGAATCGTGTCCTGTAGAAATTTTTCAACAGGATCACAAAACAAATAAAGAGATTTTGAAGGACAACAAAGAACGCACCAAGATTGATTCTCCTGAGGCGTATACACAACTCGAATATAAACATTCCATAACGGATAAGCAGAGTGATCTTGAAGTCACCGATGCAGATTACAGCACAAGAGAAGACTCTAACTATTACGATGAGACGTCAAAAGAAGAAGGAGAAGAAAAAGAAAGAGATTTAACAACGCACAGGACTAATCGTAAAAGACTACGTAAAACTGTTGAAGACATAAAAAGAGGTCGTCGTTGTAGAATAGCTAGAGATGAAACAGACTCTGAAGATGACAGTGGATCGCATAAAACAATAATGGAGTATAATAACGAGGAGAGTAATGAATTTTTTGGCTTTGACGAAAATTCACCAAGTAAACGCAATTTAGAAGAAAGTTTACAAAGGCTAATTGTGGCCACAAGTTTTAAGGGGGGCGATGATGGGGAAAAGGACGAAGAAATGGCGGAGTGTGAAGAAGAGAAGGAAGCAACGGCAGCGAGCAACGAAAAAAATATCAAAAGGACAACAGATTCTGATGAAGATGAAGCCATTAAACCGGCCGAGAATTTACTAATGGGAAGTCTTAAAACATGGTTAACTACCGGGAAAGCGGGTCAACCGCCACAATTTCTTGTTACTGAAACAAAAGGCACCTTAAAAGAGCCTTCTAAAATTATGCCCCTAAAGAAACGTTGGGAGTTGGCACAGCAAAGGCAAAATGAAACTGATATAACGGACGATACATCGCCAGCCCACGAGGGCGATGAATATAATGAGGAGGGTAAGACCTTCAACAGAAAAAAGACGATTTCTATGCAGCAACCAATAAATAAACGCAAACTGAATAATTCTAATGATGACACTGAGCCGAAATCGGTATTCGATGAGTCTTCAAAGAAGATAAAATTCTCAACGCCAGAAAAAAACGGACACGAAATATCGGGCCACATAACGCCATCAGAATGTGTGTCGAATGCAAATGCAGGTTCAGTGTCACCGAATTTTCTTGAAAGGGACAACAAAAAGTTTCCAAAAAGCGTTCCAGTTCAGAAAATCGAAATAGAATCAATGCATTTTCAAGAGGACAATAGTATGTCTCTAAAAGGGTCGGTTAGCCCTAAGGAGGCTTCAAAAGATGAAACAGTTAACATAATCGAAATGAAACAGTTAGAGCAGAGTTTGCCCTTCAAAGGACAACGATCAAAGGAAACATTTGTCATGCCTGCAGACGGTTTTATTATGACAACGTCGTTTGAACCAGAGCCAAATTGTAACGGAACAGCGGCAGTACCATCAATGTGTTCGGATGAAACTTGTAATAAAACACCTCTGGCGACAGAGTGTAAATCTGAAAGCAGTTCGAAAATACCGCAACCTAAAAAACGTGGTCGAAAACCGAAAGTAATGGGAAGCAGTGAGAATAAATCGAAGGAGATGCCACTAGAATTGTCAACGGAAAATGCACTTGATATCGATTTACCCACAAAACGTGGACGTAAACCGAAAAAGTTTTTCGATGAAACCACTTTCATAACCTCGACACCTGTAAAAACCGCTATACACACCCAAACCAGTGATGCAAAAACAAATGAAACGGCGCTAACAACAGAATCGCATTCAGCGCTTTCTGTCACCGAAACCCTTCCAACACTACGCAAGCGTGGACGAAAACCCAAAGTCCCTTCTACCGCTGTTGCCAGTACCAATGAAGTGTTGGCATTAAGTTCAAATAATACTGTGATAGACGGCAGCCACGATGTTGAAAGTGAAAGTGCTAAGACTGTTCGGGAAGCGGCTGAACTTGATGCGATCACAGCTCCAGTAACCGCAGATGTTAAAACGGAAAATGGAGATCGCATTTCGAAGGATTTTAATGTGTTAAAAAAAATCGTGGTAGTCAAAGCGGAAGACGAAAGCTGCTTAATTTCCGAACAAAATTTTGTGAATACTTGGCTAGCAGGTGATCAGCATCCTTGCAATGATACCGTTACTGATGCATCTGATGCCGCAACAGGCGGCGCTTGTGCAAGAGTTGCTGCAAATGCAGAAGTCTCATCGGTCTGGACTTCCGCAGTTGCACAAAAATCACTGACTGAAACTAAAGATACTCAACCTGCAAGGAAGAAACGTGGACGACCACCTAAACTTCCTTCAATGGATGTTTCCGTGGAAAAGGCTAAATCCATTTCGACTTCGGCAGATTCGCAAGCTCTGGTAAATGGAAGTGAAAATGTTCAACCTGCTAAGAAAAAACGTGGACGAAAACCTAAGCTTCCTTCGGATGTTTCAATTGGAGAAGTTTCGTCGGCTGCGATTTCGGCAGATGCACAAGTACCGATTCAAGGTACTCAACCTGCAAGAAAGAAACCCAGACGAAAAGCTAAATTACCTTCGGAGGATTCAATTGAAAACGTCTCGAGGACTTCGAAGTCTGCAAATGCGCATGTATCGGCAGATATAACTGAAAATGTTCAATCTGAAAAGAAAAAACCTGGCCGAAAACCTAAATTACCTTCGGAGGATTCAATTGAGAACGTCTCGAAGACTTCGACGTCGGCAGATGCGCATGTATCGGCAGATATAACTGAAAATGTTCAATCTGAAAAGAAAAAACCTGGCCGAAAACCTAAATTACCTTCAGAGGATCCAATTGAGAACGTCTCGAGGATTTCGACGTCGGCAGATGCGCATGTATCGGCAGATATAACTGAAAGTGTTCAATCTGAAAAGAAAAAACCTGGACGAAAACCTAAATTACCTTCAGAGGATCCAATTGACAACGTCTCGAGGATTTCGACGTCGGCAGATGCCCATATACCGGCAGATATAACTGAAAGTTCTCAACCTGAAAGGAAAAAACGTGGCCGAAAACCTAAACTTACCTCCAATGTTTGGGAGGCTTCAAAGATTTCGGCATCAGCGGACGAAGAATTGCCGGGAAATTCATCTGAAGGTATTCAACCTGCAAGGAAAACCCCTGGACGAAAACCTAAATGTCTTACGGATGCTTCAGTGGAGGATGACTCAGCAATTTCGACTTCAGCGGACGCCGAAAGCCACGATGCTGTAAATGATTTGAATTCATTTAATCCACGACTTCTTCTGATACGTTCACGGACTCAACTAGACAGCAGTGAGCCTTTGACTGAATCTACAGGAACGCCCGAAGCTGGCAGTGTAAAATGTGGTCTCTGTTTGGCAAATGTAAAAAAATCGAAGTGGAAGACGCATCCAGATGAACACTACGGTATCGGCTGGATACATGGGCAGCCCGCGGTGGTAGGTTGTTAAAAGAAAATGAACGAATTTCTTGCTACTCGACAAAAGACAATTTTTTTTAAAATTAATGCTCAATTCACAGAATGTCAGTTGCCGTTCTATTGTGCTAAAAACCATGATTAACTATTATAAGGAGAACCATTCGAAGGGCCTCCGCTGTCGCATTTGTCAACGCGTTTACCGTTCCGGGTTGGGGCTTCTGTCACATGCGGAAAATTGCGGCCTCACTGAAGAGGAACAATTGAAGATTCGCATAGAGTGTGAGTTTTGCAAAAATAATTACATGCCACTTTCGTTTCCGGTGCACCAACGCGCTTGTCCAGCGCGGATGGCTTTGTATATGAAAAGCAAGTCTACGGATGCATCAGAGGATGTTAAACCGATAGAGGAAGTTTATAATAACGTTGGTCGTCTCAAGCGCCAGTCTTTGTTGAAGTAAGTTTGCCTTAAAACGTTTGAATGCATATTTCTTTACAATTTGGTTTACTTCACAGAGCTGAGAACAAATTGAAAGCTATTGGCGAGGAATTACTCTCAAGCCGTGGATCTGAATTTGAACCGGCACAGGTAATACCTTATATTGTTGCCGCCGATGCAGTTTTATTTTGATTACTCGTATATAATGACAGCACATCGTATATCATCCACCGGTTTGCATTGCCGATTATCGTCATCGTTGTCTGGAGGATTTGCAACAGTCTGGTAAAGCGTTTTGTTTACAAAAAGAACGCTGCAACTTTACTAGTTCAGATTTTACTGATATGGAGAAGCATTTGGAGGAATGTCCATCACTACCAAAGCCGGGTTATCACTGCTTGTTTTGCAAGTCGATGAAAGTCTATCAAACACAGGAATTAGCAGTTGAGCACGTTCGGAAGGCACATGCGCCACGTAAACCGGAGCATGATTTTGAAGAAGAAGACGGTTCGGATTGTAAAATCGATAGTGAATCATCCACAGAGGATGAGGGTTCATCAGGGGTAGATTCGAATGAGGATGGCATCATGTCGGAGGAAAAGGAAACGGAAGAAACGTGCAAAAACAAGAAGAAGAAAAAGATAAAACGCAGAAATAGCACCCAAACCTCAACACGCTTACCAAATAGAAAACAGAGTAAGAAAGAGTAACAGTGATTGCTTTAAGTGTTATAGATTTCGTTAAAATGTTATATTCTTTTCTGTCGTTCTCTTTGGGTTTCTTCTTTGTAGTTTATCCGATGCGTTCATCAAATCTTTCATTAAACGTATTAAAAAAATGGAAGGAATTGTAAGTAAATTATTTTTTTCTTAGCTTTCTGTCTCTTCCTCACTTTTTCTAACCGAAGATAAGAGACATTTCACTGTTCAGCTGTATTTCACTGTTCACTGTATTGTAACATCAATAATATTGTATTTTCAGTATTCAACAAAACTATTCGAATAAAATACTCTTTGATTACAAAGTGGAAAATTGCATCATCATGCCTGATACACGAAATGGAATTGTGGAAAAATTATTGCCGCATCAAGAAGTGTCAATGAAATTTATGCTGTCGAAGGCGGATGAAGAGAAGATGGATAATACTTTCGATGTACCCGAAACCAACCAACAAGTTCAGTGGAAACAGCTGCATCGCTTCGAGACAATTTTGGATCGAAGTAATTTTTTTGTGATGCATAAAAAGTCTGATTTCGTACAGAAAATTCCGTCTAGAATTACCGATTTCTGACAAAGCTTAATGGAAGGGATTTACAGACGGGTGTTATAATAATTTTTAACGAATATTGACTAATTTTTAGACGAGTTGTCTGTACAGAATCAGGTCGTAAAAGTCATATAAAAACTCTTGGCCACTTTAATTTCTTTACTTGTACTATTCACAGATGGCTGCCTCAACTTCGTGGGTGCTCCAATAAAAGTTCTTGCGTGGGCACCCAAACCAAATGCCGATGCAGCATTGCAATATATATCTGTTGCGTATCGCACAGATATTGACAGATATACACGCACATTAAATCCGAAAATTTCACCAACATTGATTTTGATTTATAAAATTAATGAGGATGCCACGAACGATGAGGAAAGAGTTCGATTGTACTACGCCTTACGTATACCGCATGGTCCTGTGCATTGCTTAGAGTTTTTGCCAAGTGGTGGTTATGAGCCCGCAGCGAATCGTTTGGGTCTGCTAGCGGTGGGCACAGCAGCGTCCACGGACATCAAAGTGTATTCCTTACCACTGAAAGTGCAACCGACCACCGCGAACAAGGAGGACAACGAGGAAGAACCCGAGACGGATCGAAAATTAGACGATTCAGTGATTATGGTGGATTTAAAACCGGTTTTTGTGCTTGCCTTGGACTTGAACAGCGGTGGCAGTGCAGAAGATGGTGACGACGATGGAAATAATTTGGCAGCGCAATGCATTTGCATCAAGTGGTCCCAGGTAAGAATTCGCCAAAGAATTTATTCATTCAAATTGAAATGGAAACCCGAACGGTTTCCGGATCGCTGATTTTTCTGTGTAGGCACGTGAGCATAATAATATATTTGCCGGCTATTCGAATGGCTTTGTTGGCATTTGGGACATTAATGCCAACGAGAATGAAAATCTCAATGTGTTCAGGGTGGATTCGGTATATAATTTTCTGCCCATGAATTATTTCTTTATTGGCGAACGAGGATTGCGCGGTATGAGCGAATAATCTCTGATTAATGATATATTGATGATAATGATGAATGCATAACACTAACAATTTCAGACATGGCTCTGCACTATGATACTAAGGGGGTGCGGTGGCTGGCTGTTTGTTCGCTTGTACGAAGGTTAATTATTTACGATTTGCGTGATATGGAAAATCCACTCGTGCTGACCGATCAAATGGCCAAAAATAACATATCCTCCTTGGACTGGCCAACAATGTGGGAAAACTTTGCTACGGCCATGGGCGATGCTATGACAAAAAGTGAGTGGGCTGAGCTCCTGTGAGAGCTTTTGATGCTAACATTTCTGGTTAAATACAGATGGCGAATGTCTTCAAATGCGCAGTCCGCTGGGTGTACATTTCCAGTCCACTAAAGTCGATCAGATGATCTCTGGCGTCAATCAAGCCAAATACAATCCATGGCAAAATATTTATGTAAGCGCTACAGAAAATGGCGATGTAGTCTTTCAGGCTATGCGCGAATTGCATTATGAAATACGTGCCAAGAGAACAATAGTGCGAAAGGCGATGGCGTCCATGGAGGTGAAGTGTTTAAGCGGCCAAGAGTTGTCAACGCGCAAGGATGCAGTTTATAACAGTAGCTTCAAAATTTTTGAGCCAGACTATAAAGACTTGTATGGGCTGATCTTTAAGCCCATAGTGAAGGTACATAATTTGAGAATTGAAAAGAAGGGGATTAATTTTGATTCATTTTTATTTCTCTTAAAGTATTCGCCGAAAACTGCAGCGACCTTTGAAAGTAAGAACCGCCTACCAGCTCATCATATCATACGCTATACGCGCATCAATTCCTTGAGTTCTAATCTTAATCCTGGCTCACATCACTTGATTGCATGCGGTTTTGAAAACGGCCTATTGAGAATATTAAATTTCAAACGAAAAAGTTATTTTAATTGAAATTAAAATTATATATATATATATATATATATATATATATATATATATATATATATATATATATATATATATATATATATATATAATAATAATATATATAATAATAATAATATAATATATAATAATATAATATATAATATAATAATATATAATATAATATAATATATAATATAATATAATATATATATATATATATATATCCACTCGTGCTCAATTATATATATACGTATATATATATAATATATATATATGTATATATAATATATGTAATATATAGTAATATATATATAATATATAATAATATATATGTAATATATATATATGTATGTATATATAAATATATTTTTGCGGTTATATATATATATATATATATATATATATATATATATATATATATATATATATACATATAATATAATATAATATAATATAATATAATATAATTAAGATATAATATATAATATATAATAATACATAATAACACATAATAACACATATAATATATATATATATATATATATATATATATTATATATCTTATATTATATATATATATTATATATAATAATTATATATAATACAGTATATATACTATACTATACTATATATATATATATATATATATATTCTCTACTTGTTAAAATGTACAGTGTAAATTTTTTACAATAATATAACAAAATTAATCTCTAAGATTTTTATTTTTATTTATTTGTACGATATTCTTATTTTATACTTATTATTGGTTTAATGTATTAGGTCTTTTTAAGTTGTCATGGTAGCATTTATTTCAAATCCATGAAAATATGAATTTTAAAACTGTAAATTTTTTTGTTGAATGGACACTATGTAAAATTGATATTATTATGCTTGATAACATACATTTAAAAAAGTATTATTATTATTTTATTACTACAATGTTAATTGTAGTTGTTAAAATTATGTATTAATAAATATCACATTCTGTGACGAAATACATACATATGTATATAGAAATATAAGACGATAATCTATATACAATATTTAAAGCATTCTTTGAGTTCTTTGAGTTTCCTTCCTTCCTTCTTTGAGTTGCTTCATAATACTTTGTCGGGGAAAAAGACCGATAGCATGTCGTCTTTAGTGCGTTACAAACGAAACGACAAAATGAATATACCGTTTTCCCATCTAGTGTAGGGTACAATTCATTTCTACGCGGTCGGGCTCCGCGATTTCAACGAGTGTACACATTTGCTACTCAAAAAGCTTTTTTTGAAAAATTACACTTTAAATTACAAGAGTTTCGTTTTAATTCTGTGTGGCCAAAATTTATTATAAATTAACTTGACTGTATTGTGTTTCTAAGCGAATTTCCGCTATCAAACGGTTCAAACCGGTTTCGGTGATGTGCCATCTTCAGTGTCTTTTTTTCCGAACGAAAAAGTGGATTTTTCCAATTCGTTCCGAAACCCATCATATTTGCGGATATTCTTACTCGGCAGGGGGTGCTGCGGCCGCTTCTTCCGTTGCCGCTGCTGCTGGTGCCTCGGCAGCGACTTCTGGTGGTGGTGGTGTTGCTTCAGTCGGTGGTGCTTCAGTTTCTGGCGCACCTTCGGCTGGCGCTTCAGCAGTTGCGCCTTCTGGAGTGATTTCCTCTGCCGGTGGCGCTTCACCTTCCGTTCCAGCTTCTTCGCCAACAGCTGCAGGTTCAACTGGAGGAGCTGGAGTTGGTTGTTCAACAGGCGCTAAAAAGGGGAAAACAATGGTTGAAGAGAGTAAAAGGAAGGGAGAGCTATTGGAGTCACCTGGTGCAGCAGGTGCTTTTGTAGGTTCTGGAGCTGGTGCTGGCGCTGGCGCTGGTGCGGGCGCTTCCCCTTGCTTAGGCTATAAAGATATTTTAAGAATGTTTTCAAAATGAAAAATGTCGTTGTAGTAACCTTTTTAGGTTTCTGAAGTTCTGCCTTTTCGGCTTCTTCCTTCTCTTCAGCGGCTGTTTTAAAGTTCGGCGGGAAGAATTTAAGTGCTTCCTCCTTGCCGATGACCGTGTTAGGACTGACGTAGCTGGGTCCATATGTAGCCAATGAAAGCATTGTGTGCGACGTTTGTTTGGCGACCTTAAAGACAATCTTATCGGAGCTAGAAGTTTTTAAAAGGGAGACAGAAAGAAGAGAGCATATTGCTTGAAAATTATTGCATTTAAATGGATGTTCTTAATCTTACGGCGTGTGTGGGCTCTGGGCGTAAGTGTTGTCGGAAGTGGCGATGTAGTGTGCGTCCTCGACGTCGTCGCTGGTAAAGAAACCATACAGCATTACATCGTCGTTCCTTTCGGCCAAGCTCATGAGATCGCGCTTCTTGTAGGCGTCGAAAGCCATAATGATATGCGGTGGTTCAGGCACGGGATCCGGTGGCAAGAATGTGTTCGTTTGTGTTCGGAAGTAGACGTAAATGAGTGCTGCGTGCGTGCGATGATTATTGGCCACCCAGAGAGGCGGAAGCGTAATGGTTTTAGTGCGTGTACGCTTCTTAGGTGGTTCCTCAACCACAGCTTCCGGCTCCTTCTCTTCTTCATCCCCCAGATCAAAGGCCATATCCATGCCCAAATCAAGGTCGGGCATTTCAGGCATGGCAGCTCCGCCCTCTTCGCCTTCGCCTTCACCTTCGCCTTCGCCCTCGTCTTCTTCCTTTTTGCCTTCGGCTTCTTCACCGCCCTCATGCGTTTTCGGCGCCGGCTTACCCTGGTCGACTGGTTCAGGTTCTTCCTCTTCTACCCATTCTTCACCCTCTGCAAGTTTATACAGAGTATAAAAAAGGAATTGAAGAATTGGAAAGCTTAGGTGGAAGCGGTGGAAAAACTTACCTTTCAGTTCTACCTCGAGCTTGACCTTTAGGGGCGCCAGAATTGGCTGCGTAACATGTTCTTCGCCATCGGCATCTTTTATGGTCTCCGATTTTGTCAACTCGTGGGCGTAGTTCGCCAGAAGTTCGGGGATGCCCAGGTGGGCGCCGTCCGGCATCTTCCAGAAGCACAGCATACACTCCTTACCATCCAGCTGTTCGACAATATCCGGATCCAGCGGATTCTTACAGGCGTAATTGATTATCTCGAAATCGTCTTTGGAGATTGTTGCTACACGGCGATCCTTGCACTGGATCTTCATTAAGTCCGCCGGCTCGGCAATCTTCTTGTACATGTCGCGATTTACTTGAGGACCGAACATCGTAACACCGATGTCAGGAAGATTCTCCATAATGGTATCCGTTACGTAATTGAGATAGTCGCGCCTCTTTTTCGTCTTCTCGGCCTGTTCAATGCGTGCCGCTTCGGCTGCTGCGCCCTCCTTCTTAAGATTCCGTTCGATTTCTTCGGGAAGCGGTGTGCAAAGATCATACACGGGACGACCACTTTTGTTACCGAGCTGACCGAGCTCGTAAGTAATCAATTTCATAAGCTTGGGTACGTTGGTGCCAAACATTAGATTAATGGACTTGCCATTCTACGAGAGAAGAAGAAGAAGAAAGGAAGAAGAACAAGAAGAAGAAGTAATAAGGGTGAAAGATATAAAAGGCTGACGTCTGGATGTTCGGCGAAAGTGTTCCTTAAGGTTCAAGTTCTTTCTAAATTCTGTAACTTCTCTCTGCTTCTCATGTTTCACTCTTCCTCTGCTCATACTTACCGTTACAAAGAGCCAACTTGGTTCACTTTTTCTTGAAAAACGTTTTAAGCACGTGATACCCTCCGCCTTACACTGCAATAAATCAAAACTAGAAGTGAAAGAGCAAGCCTGAGGTAAAGCTGAACACTCACAATGGCTAGATGTAGATTATCGCCACCGATCTCCAGTTTGATCTTCCTCAAACTGCCCACCATGCCAAGGCAAGGACCACACCATTCCGAATAGACATCAAGCACTACGATAATGAAGGAACACGACAAAGATATTGAAACTTTTGAAGCCTGTCCGTGTAACTCATATGTTAGATGGGCTTCCTAGAGGACGCCTAAACCTTACCCAATAGTCCGACTCGCTCAGCAACGAATTTCTCCAAATCTTCATCGTTAGCGATTTCGGCCTGCAGTTGCTGCTGTCCACCCTTTTTGGCCATGGTTATTTGTAACCGCTATTTTTATAACATAGAATTTTGTTATTCTACTAAAATTTTGTCATTAGTGTTAACGGCCAGAAAAAAAACTATTGTTTATGAAATAATTTATTATTGTAATTTTTTGCCGTCATTTCTTTGTTTTGTTGTTTTTTTTTTTTTTTTTTTTTTGAAATCTATCGATCAAACTTGTTCGATTGTCCCTGCAGCTAAAGCGTCTAGTTCCGAACTAGCGCTTTTACTAGCCCTGGCGAACCAGTACTAGTTCTCCAGTAATAGTACTAGTTCCGTCAATCTACCGCACATGGCGGCAACTGGCGAATTTCACGTGAACGTGTCATTGGAGGTGGCCCCTTTGACCCCTTTATGCAACACCATTGTACTAGTTCGGTGACTAGTGCCTTTTTTCTAGTTCTAGGACAATTTTTCCTCCAACTAGTACCTTTAACTGCAGATGTATCATCGATGAAGTGGATATTGTATCGTACAGTGGAATCATTTATAATTTTTTTATGCAAAAAACCGGTTATTGGTTTTAACAAATCCAACGAATTGAACCTATTATTCCGTAAACACAAACAATTCGATTCTGCCTCGTTATTTTCACAATTTTTTGTTGTTTAACAGCAAAAACCTGAAAATTAATAAAACAGACAGCGACAAATCAACAAGAATCGTGTCGCGTGAGTGAGTATACGGAATAAGGTTACTAAAGCATTTAGCAGGTTAAGGTGAGTCCGAAATACCAGGCAATCATAAATTTTCGAAAGCATGCAACTGCGCTGCTACCTCGTTGGCAGCGTCTTGTTGTTCGTTAGAAACTCTCTCACTCTCCGTTCGGTGAAGTTATTTTTTGTAGTGAGCAAGAATAGCACAGACTCGATTGGAGTTGCCAATTTCTCATACTTACTGTTGTGGCGTCCGAAATACCAGGCAATCAGAAATTTTCAAAAGCAAGCAACTGCTCTGCTACCTCGTTGGCAGCGTCCTGTTGTTCGTTAGAAACTCTCTCACTCTCCGTTCGGTGAAAGAATAGCATAAGACTCGATCGAGTTTGCTATTATACTTACTGTTGCGGCGTCCGAAATACCAGGCAATCAGAAATTTTCAAAAGCAAGCAACTACTCTGCTACCTTGTTGGCAGCGTCCTGTTGTTCTCTCCGTTCGGTGAAGTTATTTTTTGTAGTGAGCAAGAATTGCACAGACTCGATTGGAGTTGCCAATTTCTCATACTTACTGCAGTCGCGTGGATACATTAATCATCCACGAAACCTTTTTTGGTTTGGGAAAGAAAAACAGCATAATTTTTTGTTTTATTTTTTAAATATTTTTTTGGTTGTTGTTTTTATTGATTTTTAAATGTTTTGTTGTTGATGTTCTTTATTTATTTTTAAATATTATGTCATAATATTTATAATAATAGTAATTATACATAATTATAGTATTAATAATAATAATAATAATGATAATAATGAGAATAATGATAATAATAATTATAATGATAAATATAATAATTATAATTAGAATAATAATAATTATAATAATGTTATTCTTTTATTTATTATTCGATTTTTCATATTTGGATTTTTTAAAATTTTAGTTTCTTACAATATTTTAATATATTTAACCTTTTTTAGTTGCATGTAATTTTTTGTTGTATATTATTCTTACATGTTAAAGTTTTCAGTGATTTTTTACTTATGTATACAAATGTATGTACGAATAAGTATGTATATGTATGTGTATGTTTATGTGTAGTATGTATAAATGCATGTGCATATGTATGTATGTGTTTATGCATGTACATGTGTATCTGGCTAGTTTGTATGCTGGCATAAGTATGGCATGCAAATGTAGGGTCATTTAAAGCATGAATGCATGTATATGGCTGTGTGTATGTATGAATGGATGAATATGTATGTGTGGATATATGTATGTATATGTATCGTATATGCATGTAAATAGTTTCGCAGAATGATGATGATAATGCTGACAATGTAACAATGAATGAATATATGTGTGTTATATTTGTTTGTGTTTGTTGTTTTTGTTCTTGTTCTACGTATAAAATACGTATACGTACGTACAAATACACGTTGACATTCAATGATAAAATATTTTTTTTTTCTTAAATTTTTAAAAATAAATTTTCGAAATTAATTTCAATTTATTTTAATTTTCTTTTGTTTTTAGCTGCGGGCTGAATCTAATCTGATCTATTCTGTTGTGTTTTATTTTTTCTATATTTTGTTTTGTTTTACATGCATATACAGAAAAGGATACATAAAAGGATGCAAAAAATTAAAGTAATTAAATGCTTTAATTTAGTTTTTTAGTAACTGCCAACAAAAAGAAAAAGTAATTACACAATTTTAGTTTTAAGATTTGTTATAATTTTTCGCTCTACCGTAAACTTTTTAGCTTTTATTTTGATTTTTGTTTTTATTTACTTATTTACTTATTTATTTATGTATTAATTTTATTTAATTTTTTTTTGTTTTTTTTTTGTTTTTGTTTTTATCAGTCAGTTTTTGCGTTCTTCTTGCCTACATTTTGGCTCGGTGTTGCCATATGTGTTTTTTTTGCTGCGTGCTTACTGTTTTCTTGTTTGCATGAAGGGCGGTATTTTATTATTTAAAATTATTGCATTTACCGCCTTTTTTGCAGCTATTTTTCTCCAAATATACCAAACTATTATAATTATTATTATTATTACTATTATTTATATAAATTTAATGCTATTTTACAACATTCACTCATACATAATTTCATTGTGTGTATCTGGATATTAATTTTTTCTTGCGTGTTGTTGTTGTTATTTTATTGTTACTGCAGTTAATTAGCCATAATTTTACACAACTTTTAATATGCCCACTTCTCCTTTTTGTCTCTTTCTTTTTCTGTATTTATTTTTGTTTTTTTTTTTTGTTAAATAAAATTTCTACTTTTTTCTACAGTTTGCCGTCCTGCCCGCCAGAACCAGGGTTGGGTCTACACACTATCAGTTTAATTATTTATAGCTTTCAGTATTTTTTAGCGTTAATTAGACTTAAGATCTAATTAAGATTTTATTTTACAAAGTTTTTAATTTGTTTATTTTTTATGGAAAATAGTATATCATTTATTAACAATTTATAACATAATTACGAATATAATAATTAATAAATGCAAGAGTGAATTAAAATACAATTATGTAAGTATTTCAAATATTAAAAAAATGTTTTCTATTAAAGATGAATAAAAACAAAATAATTATAAAACAAAAAAGTGCTCATCGCCTTTTTATTAACATTTTATTTTATGTCTTAGCTTTTATTTAAAAAAAATTTTTTAAATAATTGTAAAAACCATTTAATCATTTAAAAATATTATTTCAAATGCATTTTCTTTTATTTAATTAACTCTATCTTAATTTCTTATGCATGGCTTTTCCTTAAATTAAGGTTTAAACTTTTAGTTTTCTCTTACATAAAATAAATTTTTTATTTATACGTTTTTGTTTTTCTTTAAAATATTGCATGTTCTTTCATATTTTTTAATTCATTTTATTTAAATACATGCGTAGATATTTTTTTTATTAAATGCTTAAAGTTCGTTTCCAAAATTGTTGTAGTTTTTTCATTACGTTCATTAAAACACACGAAATAAAACCATGAATAGGAAAAAAATACTTATTTTTCAAAAATATATTTTTTTCCTCTTTCTTTATTTGCATAAGGTTTTTATAGTTTAAATTTTATATAGAAATATATATATCACAATTTGTAATTTTGTTTTATTTATGTTTTTTAAATAAACAAGAAAATGCTTGAAATGATTAAAATAAAATTAAAACAAAAGGATATAAAAATTAGCTGAGAGAAAAAGCTTCAATTATTTATTTTTTTATTTGCATTTGAAAATTTTTAATTATTTTTTTAAGTTTTTTTAAATGTTTAAATTGGATTTTTGGGGTTGAGAAAAATTATTATTGTAATATAATTAAATGATTATTGTAAACAAACATTCTTTAACTTGATACAGAACGACAAATAAATATTGTTACCAGAGAAACTTACAACGAGATAGTAATAGAGAGAATCTTTATCTCTCGAGTAAATCACTTGAACAGTTAAGAAATTGAGAGAGAGATCTAGACAAAGATGTAAAGAAGAGGAAGGCTTAAGAGGAACAAAATCTCTCAGTTTTCTTTTTATCTCATAAATTTTTCATACGCAAGACTTTAGTAACTCACAAAGTACTCGTATCTAAACGCATTCTCAAGGGCTAACGCCATGACACATGTCATGGAGCAAGTGCGTTTTGTGAGAGTGCGTTATTGTAGAGAGTAAAAATTAATGGGATTAAAAAGTTTTCTTTGCGTGTATGCGTTTCTGTTGCTGATAGCTTTTTATTTTAATATATTTTTAGTATTTAAATTAAGTGTATTTTAAGTGTTAAGTATTTTCATCAGCATGTTTTGCTTTACTCGTATTTTCTCATTCATACAAAACATTTGCTCTACAGCTTAATCATATTGACAATTAAATGCATTGATTGATGCATTTTTGATACATATTTCCACATACATATTTTTTCTCTTAATATTTTATACAAAAAACTTATAGCACAAACAAAGTATCCGCCATTCTGGTGTTTTTAATTTTTACTAACAAATTAAACATTTTCCGGCGGTACTAAAAACGAATAATTTTATTTCTTTAAACCTACTTCACACTTTTTGATCATTATTTTAATTCTTATTTTTAGTTGTTCTAGTGAATTCCTTAAACTAGTATTTTCAATATTATTTTAAACAGTTTTTGAATTTTTCCTTGCCTAAGCACTAATATTAAACCGTATTTCCTTTCCTCCTTCCTTCCCGCCATCCTTACTTACAGTGTCAGTGTTTAAGAGTGTTTGTCTTTCCTCCATTGTAGCTCTTTAGGATATTCTCTTCTAAAGTTTCAGACTTGCTAAAAATAGTGGTTTTCTCTTATCTTAAAAATTTATTTTGCGATCATACGTGTCGCATGTAACAATCGTCTGCGTAGGTGTTGTCGTATTCCTTCTCAACGCCATCCCCTACTAATTTCTTTCCCACAATGTCTCTTTACCACAATGTCTCTTTCCCCCATTTAATTGTTTTATATACTTTTCTCTCTCCCTCTCACAATTGTATTAATTTTCTGTGTTTCCCTTTCTCTTTTCCTCCTTCTCTGATTCCGAGTCCAAGTCATTACTTCACGCGTTCATTTCCATCAATTTTTGCTGTCTTCTCGCTCGTCCCACCCGATGGTTATTACCGGTTTTCCTGCGTTTCCGCTTTGCGTCTCGCTGGAAGGCTACGTTTCCGGGATCGTCGGCCAGTTGCGGGTATTTGTGTATGCTGTGAATGTCGATGCCAATCCAGCCGTCGACATCTCCGTGCGACACCAGCTCCTCCTTTTCTTCCTCGGTCCAATCGCCGCGCCCCTGAAAACCAGCCGCCACCAGTTGTTTCTCCAATTCCCAGGCTCGTTCCACTGCTCGCTTGTGCGCATGCTTCAGGATACGATGTCGCTCCTGCTCCGGATCGACACCGTACTTGATAATGACCACCGCATCGGGTCCATGCAAACGCAACTCCTTGGCTGCTGCTCCGCCGTGATCAGTGATCTCATGCGTTGATATGTTGAACATGCCGCCCAAACGTCTCAGCTCCTCGTTGTCATCGCGTAGCTTCAGCACGTTATCCTTGACAAAGTAGAAGACATCCTGGTCGTGTATACTGAAGTGTAGGTCGAGGAAGTACGAGTTGTTGAAAACGGAGGAGACCACATCTTGAACCACACTATTGGAGCCATCTACCACGCTAACCATGGCGCGGCCCACAATACGTGACAGCAGAACTCCCTCGCCAAACACACCCCGTCGGTAACTGATGCGCGGCAGAAGATTTCGCGTTTTGGGTTCCACTTTGAGTAACGGCTTTGGAACAAAGTCGAAGTCGCTAAATTTCTCGTTCGTCTTATCGACGATGCACTCCAGACCTGAGATAACACCAAAGTCGGGCGCCAAAGTGTTGGATTTGATAGAGGCCTGCGGTACGTACTGTGTCTCTTTGGTGTATTTCGAACTCTGCATTTTGGAAAGATCATACCCGAAAAGATCCAACCAAGATTCCAGATCGATCATGTAATTTTGAGATTGGTTGGGGTTGATGGGATCGTTATTGTGATAGCGGTAGATGAAAACATCTGTGGGATGCGACATTTCCGTGGCCAGTGTTTCCCAACGCGGTGTCATCCACTGACCTACTGTGGGATCATAGATCCTGCCATCAGTGTAGATTAATTTGGTGTGCGGGTCGAGCAAACCGCCATGAAAATCGACGGGAACAAAGAAGTTCGGGTTGGTATCTTTGATGATGCGTCCGAAGGGAGTGCGCTTCATCTCCTTCACAATGCCACCATTTAAATCGAAAAAGGCCAGCGGTGAGCCGTTCTGATCCGTGGCGACATAAAAACGCTGCTCGCCCGTCTCAATGGCAATCAGCATTTCGCGATCGTCGTAGAAGAACTTTAGCGTCTTACTTAGTTTCGGGAAGTGTACGTGGGTCAATAGACGAGGTGTCTTTGGATTGGCGTAGTAATACTGAGTGACGTTGCCTTTACTGTCGTGCCAAGTTACTAGACGACCCCGATCGTCGTAATAGTACCAGCTCTGGAAGCGTTCGCGCTCGAAGGCATGGATCAGCTGACCGCGATTATTATAACGATACTTCTGCTCACCTCGTCGCACGACATAACCGCGTGCATCGTAGTTATTGACCTCAACCTCGCCCACTTGTATCACGCGATCACCAATGTCGTAACCAAGATTAGTCTTGTCGCCTTGATCGATAACTCCGACAGTATTTCCGTTCTCGTCGTATTGGAATTTCCAGTTGTTGGTGCCCACTACCTCGATGACATGCCCATCGGCGTTGTAGCTGATCTTATCGAAGGCGGTCGAACGGCCGAAAGTCGTCTTCTGTGATTTAATGCGGTTGCGCAGATCGTAATCGAGTTCCAGACGGAACACATCGAAGCTCTTGATGTTCATTAGAACGCTCTTGACGCGGCCGTGCTGATCGAAGTCGGTAATGGTGAAGAACTGTTTGGCCGAGTCTTGTATAACTGTACGATTGAAGGCATTGCGTGTAATCTTGAGATCTTGAACAACCTCAAGTTGTCCTAAGTTTTGGCTGTACTTGCAGCGGGTTGTGGGCAATTCTTTATCGTCAATCGACATCTCAATGCCGCTAAGGCGCGCGTTACCATCATACGAGTATTTATAGTGAACCGAGGCCAATGAATTCTTGGAACCAAATTTCAATTTCTCATCTTTTAGTATGCCAGCATGATATTTAAATTCACGACGCAGCTCAAAGCCGGGCTCTTGCACTTCAACAGATTTCACCAAGCTGGTGGTTTCCTGGTAGGTGTAGTGAGTGCTGGAGAGACCTGCCAGTATGGTTTCTAATCGGCCCGACGAATCATGCACGAAAGCAACTTTTCCCGCCTGATGTGGATGTATCTTCGCCAAAATTTGTCCCTCATCGTTGTACAGTATTTCAAAGGGGTGACGATTGATGGGCGAGAAGTACTGATATTTGAAGAAACCGAGTGATGTCTGTAGTGAGAACGAGTGTATGTGTCCTCGAGGAGTAGTCAAGCTCTGCAGGGCACCGGCGTCATCATACTGCAGCAAATAATCCGATCGCCTCGGTGTGGTTACTTTCAATGGTAACGAACCGAACATGTCTTTAAAAGCATAAACAATGGAGGTGCCATCGCCGTACTTGATCTCATTGAGACGACCATTACGATCGAATGTGTAAGCTTCTTGAAGAACACCCCATTTCCAGCTCACCAAACGCCCGAAACGGTCATATTCCAAATCGACATCGGCATAATCGCCCGACTGAGGCCGGAAGCTAACGGGACGCGCTGTGCGATCGTACGTTACATTTAGGAGCTCCTGCTTGTCATCGACAAACACCACGACCGATTGTGTATCCCGATCATATTCCAGAGTCAGAACATTGTCGCCATTGACACGTAGCTTGCGTCCTACCTGCGTGACCGGTCGCTGGCCTTTGCCTTGTTTGCCCTGCTGCAAACGGCGCACAAAGTAACGCCATTCAAATCGATTCGCCAGATCGCCAGCGATTTCTGTACGCTGCTTCGCGGGCACCGGATAGCTTTCTCCAATCAGCGGATTTATCTCTGCCAATACGGCGTAAGGTACCACCTCCATTTGTAGGGTATGGCCCCAAGGTGTTAATGTTGTGGTGGAGCCATCCATGCCGACCTTAGTGCGTGACTCTGCCTGACCGTTGCGTACTACCACTGAAGAACCTTGTATCAGCATCGAAATTTCCTTCTGAGCGTTCTCGGAGACCTTTACTTGGGCACCTTTAACACTGAGATCGAAGGTCAGATCAATGACGCGACCAGTCGGTGTTACAGCTGATGTCAGGCGGCCGAATTCGTCGTAATTGTAAACATACGAGCGACCAGTTGAGTCGAGCTTGGTTTTTAGCAGACCGGTGGGTCCGTGATACTCGAAGGTGACGTTATAGTTATCTGGCGTGCTCAACTCATGCAGCATCTTCATTCGTGTCATGCGCAGGCGGCATTTCTGACCCTTCGTGTTTTCAATAGAGTTGACTTGTGAGGTATAATCGCGCAGCAAGAAGACCTTGTTGCCTGCTGCGTCGGTGACAGTGCTGAGCTTGCCGTTGGACGTATTGACATTGTATGTGAAGACGTAGGTGGTTTCGCCCGTTAGAATGTTGCGCGTAGAAACATGCTGCCCGAACCGATTGAAGATGTATATTTCCTGCATGTCAGGCGCGTAGATCTCGTACTCTCGCGACGGACTGGCTTCTGGTATGCTGGACATTACGGAGCGGATGCGATAATTCGCCTGGTCAGCAATGTGCACATGACCATCGGGAGTGACGCCCAACGCAGCGATCGTATTGAATTTTGCACTGGTGGCCAAGTAATGATCAGCCTCGAAACAGTCGCAACCGCGCTCCAAGCAGTTGCACTTCGATTCGGCGCCGGCGAAAGCAGATATGCGGCCATCGGTGCCAATAACACGCACCCGATTAATGCGTTGTGAGTCACTCTCGGCGACGTATAGGTTTCCCATGGGACCAAAGGCGATGGACTGCGGCATCACAAGTGTTGCATGCGTTGCTAAGTCCGTATCGTACACGGTGGTGGCGGTAGCACAATGCAAGGGGCGTCCGGATATTACACGCACGCGACCATCCGGAGTCATACGCAGAATCATGTGGTCGTCAATAATGTGTAAAGTGTTGTCTAGCGGATTGACAGCCAATTCGGTGGGCCAGCGCAGGTGCATTTCTTCTAATTTCAAGGTGCCCTCACAAGGAATGGGCTTCCAGTGCGATTTGTGCATATGGTTGCCAATCAGAGTGGTAACAATGCCGTCGCGATCAACCATGCGGATGTTGGTGCCATCAGCGAAGTAGAGTGTGTTATCACTGGATATAGCAATGCCCTTAGGATAAGCTAGCTTGGCATCCTTGGCCAAGGCGCCATCGCCGCAGTGTGCCTCATCCCCCGGCAGACAGCGTTCACCCGAGCCTACAATGGGTTCCCAATTCTTCTCCGGTTGGGAGAAATCACTTGTATCTCGTACGCGTATGATTTGATGAGACTCCGGATCGGATATGTATAACGTGCCGTCCAGTGGACTTAAAGCCATATGGTAGCGGTAGGAGACACGCGTGGCGTTCAATTTTACCACGGTTCGTATCGTCCCGTCGGTCATAATCCGGCGAATGTAATTGAAGTCACCCACGTAAAGACTTCCATCCGGTGAGGCAGCCAAAGCAACGGGAGCTAGAAGGCGCTGTTTAATGGCAAGCCCTTCGCAGTCATTGCAGTCCAGTGGGCGCTGATGGCCATCACCCATGGTGGTGAGGATGACGCGTGGCTTTTGCTTCAAGTAGATGTTCGAACCGTCACCCTTTTGCAAAATGCCCTCATGGAAGTTGTAACGATGATGTATATCCAGGTTCCAGCCACCGACTTCGGATATTGACATGTCGTGACCGGACAGCTTCGTTGTTTGTATGTCCCAGATAATATCTTTGCAATCGGTGTATTGGTAACCCACCTTGACGACTGCCGTGGTCACACCGTACACGCGTTGGCGGTAGATGTTCAGGCGATTCCAAGCGTATGTGAATTTGATGCCCGGATCTGCTTCGAAAACACGTTCGAATAGTATTCCCTCAATGGTTATGCGCAAGTGAATGAGGTGTAGAGATTCGGGTATTTGGTCCGGTGTTAATTGCAGTTTGATGGTTGAGAGGTAGCCGGCGGCTCGCGACGAATGATAGACCAGATTCAAACCCGTGCCCGGTATTTGCAAAGATTCCTGTATAACTTGCGATTCGGCTAGTATAGCACTGCGGTCGGGGCAGGCACCCTGGAAGCCGTGCTTCCAAGAAGCCAACACCACCGGTTTCATGACATCGTAGTCGTGGGAGAAGCACGTGTGCGAAGTTGTAGCCAGAGACTTCTCCTCCGACATGGACATGGTCACTACATCGATGATGACCACTTCATTCCAAGGAACTTGAACAATGCGTGACTGAGGGCGAAAGGGGGAGCGGCCGAATTGCAGAGTCACAGCACCACCGCCATTAACCATTAAATCGAACCAACCATCGTCACGCGTTAATGTGAATCCTTCGAGGAGGGTTGTTGTAGAGACTCGTACCCCGACGAGGCCCATTCCCAGCGAGGTGACGACACGGCCACGTATTACAGCCGAACGACTATTTGCGGGTGGAAAGAGAAAGCAGAAGGGAAAATAGGCGAGATTAGAAATTATTGATGCAGAAAGAAAGCAAAAAAACTATAGTAATAATTATCGATACGTATTTAGATATTACGATATTGATTTTAATTTTCAAAAGTAGATTCTATATAATGCTTAGTTTGTATAAGTTAAGTCCTCAAGTGAGATGATTTTCATATAAAAAATATTCTTCATTTCTTGTACTCGTATCTTCGAAATGTACTGAAGACTGAAGCGTTTTCAATATCAGATCACTTAAGGGTATCCCTTAAGGGCGTATTCATATATCCATACTAACATACTCGTACATATGTATATTATATGAATTTTAAAATAATATGTATCATTATTATCTTATTATAATGAAATAATAATATATAAAATACACACGCACAAAACGGAAACGGAAAACATTTTAAACACATGAGGTACAAGTCATTACGTCAGTCTAGTACGTACTTTTAAGTGCAAATTTCAACACTGAAACTTACGATAATGGAGAACATTTTGTGTAAAAGAACTGAGAACTGCGAAATTGTGGGAATTTTTAGGAAAAATATGTCGAAAAAAAGGGATAATAATGGAAAGGTTTTGAAAAAAAGTTATGTAATTTAGAAAAGATTATACCAATAAATAACTGCACGACTAGTTTTCGAGAGAAAAACAATTAAATAAATAGTGGTTACCTAAAGAAAATGTAAACAATATGAAAGAAAAAACATATAGAAAAGGACACACTAACGAAAAATCGAAAAAAGATACTGTTAAATGGTTAAATGTTCACCATACAACCATAAATATTATGCTTATTAAAATTAGTAAGTAGTAGTAGAATTTGCAAATAGTAGTAGTGTTGATTAGTTGCTTAGTAGCTGCTTACCTTGCATTGAAATAATTCCAAAAAACGCTGTTAGTTTTTGTTAAATGTACGCGCGTGAGCGAGTTGAATTTTGACAACGTATGTATTTGTTAGGTACCGTTAAGTGGTACATATTAGTAGTGGTAGTGGTAGTGGTAGCAGTAGTAATGGAAGCAGTAGTAATAGTAGTAGTGGTGATGGTGGTGTTGGTGGTAAGAATAGTAGTAGATTTCGTTTTGTTAGTGGCAGTAGTAGTAGTAGTACAGCGCGCGTGTAGGAGAAAAAAATGGAAGAAAAAATTGTACGATTAGCCATTTTCCCTTTTTTATAGTGTGTTTTTTTGTTGTTGTTGTTGTTGTTGTATGATAATCAGCGTAAAAGAAAACGAAATAAATACTGATAGTAAGTAATTTCAAAGTTTGTAAAAAGTTAGTATTAGTATTTTTACTACTAATCAACCGTTTAAAATAAACCTTTTTTTATTTAGAATAAGTTATAAAAAATTGTTTGCTGTCAGCCTCTCTGAACTCCGAACTCTTTGAAAGTTAATGGAATTCAAGAGATTTTTGGCAAATCTCAGAACACTTCTGAGAGTGTTTGCTCAGCACCTTTCAGTGCCTTTAAAACTGTATTCTGCTCTTCAGTGCTTCTGAAGCTGCTGCTCATGATTTTCTTGTTATGTATTTGTAAATTTAAGGATTTTGGGAGAGCGGTTCGCATGAGAGGTTATGTTTTAACAGAGGATATATTTATAGGATATATATGTATGCATATTTACAACGTTAAGGGATGGGTGAGGAGTAATGTAGTCTTAGGATTTACTGGTTAAGTCAAGACGTGGGCACAAGAACAAAAAAATATTATAGAAAAGAAACACATTTTGAAAACTATTGTATATTATTCATTATTCATTATAATACGATAGCAAGTCTATTTTTGTTAAATTTTTCAAACTTATAAAAATCCAATAGTGTTTGATAATTATCATATAAAATATTGCCTTTTCTAATCAAATCAAATCGAATGAAACCAAATGAAATTAAATCAGAACAAATAAAATTGTTTTAACTTAATAATAAAAATAACTAGAATACCATACCTTTCGTTAAAAGTTTCGAGTTTGGCGTAATTCTGTAAACTGCTTTCATCAATCAAGAATTTCATACGTTCGAAGAATGAGGCCGTGATGGCTGGCGGCTGTTTCCTTAGCAGTACATCGATCGGTTTGGGAGCTGACACACAAAGCTGCGATGTCTTGCAGACATGGCTGGCACAACATTCCGGATCCTCACAATCCACCAGACCATCTGCACGCGTCATAAGGTAAATAAATATTTAATATTAATCTCTTTGGTACCAATTGGTTGTTCGTACCGCATTGGCTTTCAGATCTCTTACCTTTATCGTTATCTTTGCTATCGCCACAGTTCATTTCCAATGCGATAGCGCAGTCTGGTCCATCCCAGCCTTCGTAGCAGCGACATTCCCATTGACCCTCACCGCTCACACGGCACTGACCGTGCGCGGAGCAACTGTTGGGGCAACCTTCGATCGTGCAGTGTTTTCCATTCCAGCCGGTGACACACAAACACGTGCCATTCTTGCATTGACCATGCTCATTACAACGCGCATCGCAGAGCTTGGTGTTGCAGAAGTCGCCGCCCCAGCCCGGCTCACACGTGCAGGCATCGCCCACACAACGACCATGTCGCCCGCAATCAAGATCGCACAACTCCTTCGAGCAATCGTCGCCGCTCCACTTCGACTCGCAGCTGCAGGTCTGAGTATCAAGATCGAAGTTGCCATGGCCCGAGCAGTCGGGCAAGCATTGCAGAGCGTCCTGGTCCATGGTAGCACAATCTACGCCCTTCCAGCCCTTGCGACAAATACAAATTCCACCAGCGCAGAAACCATGGCCGGAACAGGTCGGATGAGGGCAATCAACTGAAATTGAACGAAGAACGAAAGGCAGAAGTTAGTGGTTTTTCAAAAACGAAGGCCATCGAGGGCAAGAGTTTCAAATACTGGAATAGCTTCAAACTTTTTTTATAGATTTCACTCTTAAGTCAATAGAGTGTGGCTTTCTTCTCTCAATCCTTTCTGTTTTACTTCCTGTCATTCATTGTTGCCATTACCTTCCTCGCAGAATTTTCCTTTGTAGCCACGTATGCACTGGCACTTGCCGCTAACGCAGTGTCCATGTCCACTGCAGTCGGCTATTTCGCACTCGTCATGCCGCAGCGAGCATTCTTTACCCTTCCAGCCGGGGTTGCAAATACATTCACCATTGATGTACTCTCCGTGTTGAGAGCACAGCACCGGGCAGACGCTATCGCCGCAATCGTCACCGCCGAAACCGGGATTGCACTGACAGTGGCCCAGCAGACATTGTCCATTGCCGGAGCAGCCGTTCGGACAGTTTTGGGTCATATCCTCAGCGATGGCGGCATAGAAGGTGACCTCCTGTGCATCGCCATCATCATTGTACAGCGAGACGAACCAATGGCCCGGTTCCATGTAGCGCGTTACTTCGCGCGTTATCGATAACTGTTAAACGCAACGGTCGATCAGTAGGCGAAGTATCGGTGTGTGTATAAAGGCCGCAAGTCGTCGTCAACAACAGTCGTTAAGAAATGAATATGGTTCGAGACGGAGATGGATTCATGGATTGATGGATGGAGATTACAACGGAATGAAAGCGACAAATGGGTGAAAAGAGACAAAACAATTAAGCGTTAGTTAAGCATTTAGACCAATTACATTAATACAGTGAAATACAGTCTTAGATAGTACCCAAATTTAATCAATAATTTACAAAAGTCATTAAAAAATAAAGTGAAAGAGAATTGCGTGAACACAAAAGAACCCAGGCATAAATATACCAAAATAAGCCAATGTTGCCCCTTTTTTCTCATTATATTGAAAGTTCGGGTCAGAACTTACATGCGTGGCACGCGATGTCCGGCTACTGGCCGTAAAGCCGCTCAAAACCTCCTTGAAATGGTATTGCGTATGCGTGGGCAAGGCGTTGCGCCGTCCATAAACACCAATCGAAGCGCCACGCGGTATCGAGTAATCGAATTTAACATAAGCCGGCTCCGACTGGTAAAACTGCATGTTCCAGTAACTGTACGGTTGTATCTCCTTCGTCAGTTTTTGACCCAAAGTAATTTGACCAAATGTTGTACCATCCGGTGGAAAACTGCGTGCGGGGAATGTGCGGGCTCCTAATTTTTGTTGGGGTAAAGAAAGGTTGTGGTTGGGTTGGGTTGGGTTGGGGAGAAGCGGAGGTTGGAATTTATAGTTAAAGAAAGAAAATATATTGATTGGTAAAAGGAATTGGGAAGAAAATTAATGGAAAAGAGAAAAAGGAGAAGAGGAAAAAAGAGAAAAAAGTTACGGTTTGTGGGTTAGTAAGAATTTGAAGAATTTGAAAAATAGATAAATACTAGTAATACGTAGTAATCATGTAAGCGTGTAATTAAGTTAAAATGTATTTAAGCGCATATGAATTCCGTCTTATGTTTTTCTAAATAATATATTATGTTTACATATAAGACACTTTTCTATCTTAATTAAATCCGAAAAATTGTTTTTACTAAACTTTTGTTAAACAATTTTTTATATTTAAAAATTTTTTTACAATATATTACACAGATAACTCCCGTATAACATGGTTGTTATGTTGCGAAACCGAAATACCAATCGCTGCCAAGTTGGGAGAGGTAACGCAAGCTATTGTGTGCATACGGACCTCGCTACCTCGCTATAGTGACGCTCTTGTTACCTCGCCTCACTATACCAGCAGTCCCGGAAACGAACTGCAGTCAGATAAGGGTGCAACGATCATCATCGGGCCTTTCTTTAGACTTTATATAATATTTATATGTATGTATGTACAAATAATGCACTATTTTGTTTCGAAAATCGAAAAATCGAAGAACCTGTTAACATTATTTCATTTCATATAAAGTTTTTAAAAGTGCAACATGAATGAATACTATGCTTACAAATCTACCACAGAAGGATAATGAATAATACACTCGTTAATGATTTATAATAGATAAAATAATAAATTAGGCAGTTTTTAATAATATTGTTTAGTAAATATTGTTAGTGTGATGCGAATAGTTTTGGAATTAGTCAAGAGCTATGAAGGAAGTTTTAGTTCTTTCGATGATTTTCTGACTTTTACGATATTCAGAGGACTTGTTCCTTCTCTTCAACGTGATTGTGTTAAATCAATCAAAACGAGTAAAATAAATACTGTTAAATCAAATCTGAGTCAATCTAAACAAACTTGGGGTATATTACTTTTCGTAAGTATGGAATTGTAACGGCCATTATGTCGGTATGTAAACAGTGAATAACTTTAACATTTATCAACAGATTGACTTCAGTAAACATGCTTTTGAAACGTCAATTCAGTACAGTTCAGTACGGAGAATCGCTTCCTACCGATACAACGCGCCGAAATAGTGACGCTGTACATTGATAGTCGTGCATATCATGCAACAAGTCTGACAACACTATTCGTTATTTGGTGTCGAGTTTTGTTGAGCACGGGACAGTGGGAGATCGTCGACATGCCGTTCATTAACGCCCAAGACGTTCCAATGAACTGGTTGAAACGGTAGGAGAGAGTGTTGCCGAGAACCCACATGTGTCGTATCGTCACCGCGCTCAGCATTTTGGCACAGTGGAATCACCTTACGGCGCATTTTAAAAGATAATTTGCATTTGTTTCCGTATAAAGTGCAATTGACTTAAAGAATATTGCCAACAGACTGTCCACGTCGCTTGGAATACGGCCAAACAATGACATACCGACATAAACAATGGCGCACCCTACATTATTTAAATTATAAACTCGGCCACAAACCCAAATGGATAAAACGGTTTTTTTATAAAAATTGAGTAAAATTGATTGGTGAAACTGATTCAAGAGAAATATGAAAATCGTGAATCAATTATATTGTACAATATTTAACATTTTTATGTTTAATAATTATTTAGATTAGTACAATAATATAATGATTATACAATAATGGTATATACGCCAATATTTAAGTTAGTATATTTGTTATATATGTATTTATGTTGGATTTAATTGTTGTTAAGATTCGTGTTGTTGTGTTTTTCAAACTAAATGAAGGGTTATTAAGCCAAATTTTACAACGTGTTAGTCGCCTTCTATCGAGTTGTTAGTATCTTTTCTTCTTAACGGTTAATACAAGACACAAAAATCACCTTCGAGTATTAAAATAGGCATAACATCGGGACATGCAACATTTTCACCAACACCAACAATATTATTATTAGTAGTAGTAGCAGTTGTTGTTGCTGCAACAGTTACAAATGAGCCATCATCATCATCATCATCATCATAATTAGTAGAAGAGGTATCAGTAGCAGAAGCAGTAGTACTAGTTCTAGTAGATGAAATAGTTGAGGCGGTATAATTTGACGACGAGTCGTTATGGTCAACGGTTTTGTTTAAAAAAAAATCGACATTGTTGAAGACCTTAGCGAAGGCCAAGGAGGAGGGCGATTCCTGTGCTGCCAAAGATGATTGCGGCTCTGGCTGATTAAATATTCCAACATTATCAGCAGCCGTAACGCCGGCCGCAGGACACAAACAAGGGCAGGCTGGTATCGGAGGCGGCGGCTCGGGAATGCAGTAAGGACTTGAAGTGACGGGAGATGACTTCAGTACCGATAAAGGTGGTGGTGGTGGTGATGGTGGCTTTGGTGTGGCGGGAGGACGCACTTCATGAGTCAAAACTTGTTCCACAGTGTCGTCGCTTTCGTGTTGGCCACGCTTGCCATGAACAGGTACAGCCACATGCAAAGTGTAGACGGAACCAGTACCATCGTCCGTGGCTATAGTAAGATTAACCAGAATGTGTGTTCCGGGTGAGTCGTATGACTCACTGACAATCGGTTTTAGTGGATCGTGTTGTTGTGGTGCGTTGAAATCAGTAGCTTTTTGAAGATTCAGCTCATGGTTTTTAATAATTTCATTTCCTTGATATGACGTTCCTGCTGTTGTTGTGGTTTTCATTGTTTTTTTTGTTTTAAGTTGTCGCAAATTGTTCATTGTCGTTGGCGTCATCATTTGGACAGGCCTGACAGTCGGCTGCACATTATTGCTGGCGGCATGCGCTTCAATCACTTTGTAGAGCTCATCTTCTGTGTTCGAAATATCCTCGAGCTTAACAATGTCAATGTCATCAGCGACGAATGCTGCTGCCATTGGTTCGCCATCATTCGCAGCAGCGGCAGCAGCAGCGTAATTATGCGGCACAAAACCAGGCTTGCTCTTTAACGGTATTAAACCGTCATTTAACATTAACTCATTGAGAGCGTCAACATTGTTGGCATCCTCGTCCGCCCTACTGTTGTCTTGTGCTTCGTACTCCTCAAACGTTACATCATCATCAGCATCATCAGCAGCTGCAGCGTCTTCATTCTCATCATGTCCGTTCATGTCCATTTCATTATCGTCTTTTTCCGTTTTCATTATAGTTTTATGGTTAATCTTGCTGTTGCTTCCTTCGTTCCTTTGCTGGTCGTTGAGGTTAGTTGTTCGCATTTCTTGCTCCTGTTCTTGTGGCTGCCTCTGTGCATTCTCCTCCCGGCTGTGCTCATTTATCTTAATCATTTGTCGTTCTGCCAGTGCTGCCACACTGCCATCTCCACCTTCCATGGTGGCCAATGAATCGTGCTTATGACGGTCATTCAATTTGAATTTATCAAGTTTCTTGCTGTCGCTATAAAAGCTGGCGATGGTCGTTTTCGTCTGCGTCTTCGTCTTCGCCTCCGGCTTTGTCTCCATCTCCGCCTCCGTCGCCGTCGCTGTCTCAATCTTCTTCTTCTTGTTATCATTCATTGGTAACGCCATCTGTGCCAATGCTGCGGTTGAGTAGCTCTCGTCATCATAGCTGTCTGCTCCTAAATCGCGCTCATTACGGTTATCACTGTGACCATTGAAGCTACGGTTATTGTTATTGATTCGGACAGTTTTAGTGTTTTCTTCTTCTTCTTCTTCTTGTAATTCCATTCTTGCAGATCGTTCTTTGCTCGCATCATTAGTAGTAGCATTAAATATATTAACAGTGAGAAAATCTTTGTGAATAGTTCGGTTTTCTCTCTCTGTTTTATCAACACAAGCCGCGTCATGATAATGAGCTTCCGCAGAGCTTTCTGCGATGTTAGCAACGGAGCCCTTATTATAAACGAAAGCTTCTTCATCATCGATCTGATGTTTGTTGTTCGTATCATTAAAGGTATTCCTTTTCACAATGTCATTATTGTTATTAATGACCATACAACCATCACGTTCGCAATCCTCCTCATTATCATCGGTAAACATTTTCTTCACTTTACCATTTTTCCATTCATCAACAAATTTAAGTTGTTCATTAGTGTCGTCAGTGACATAATGATTTTCAGGGGAACTGTCGTTAGGGGCCTTTTTTTTCATTCTGCCATCATCACCCTCGTTGTTTTCAATACTGACCAAACTATCTTTAATTTTGGAAATATTAAGCACACTTCTTTCAGTGAAAATAACAATGTCTTTTTGATTTTGGTCGTTGAGAATGTTTTTTATTTTATTAATTGGAAATTCAACATCACTTTCTGGAACATTTTCAGAAACTTTTGTGGTTGGCATAACCGTTTTGCCAACTATATTTTTCAGTTTATCATTTGCGAATTTGTTTAAAATATTTTTCGAAGAGGCTTGAGTCGAAATATCTCTGTCATCATTATCATTATTATGATCATTAGTAACGTTGAAATGGACTGATTTAATCTTATCATCTTTGAAAATGATGTTACTAATTTTTGGCGGTTCATGATTACTATCAGTTTCATTAACATCATCATCATGATCAAAACCACCAACCGTATCTTCACTATTATTATCATCAAGATTAGGAACATCATCAAAATTACCATCGTCCTCAGTTTTATTACCATCATATTTATTTTTATCATCGTCATGTTCGAAAGCACTAACTGTATCCTCACTATTATCATCATCAACATTACCATTCTCCTTGAAATTACCATCATCTTCATCTTTATCATCATTATCATTATCATTGTTTTCATCACTGAAAGCTCTTTCTTCTGCTACAATGTTATTGTCATCATTCGGTTGTGATTTTTTACCTATCCCCGTCTTCTTTTCCTTCATTTTCTTGTGATGGTTCTTTCTGATGGTTGCTAAGCGTGAATTGCTGCTTAATGGATTGTCAAGAATGGAAACTTTTATAGCTTTTGTGGGATAGTTTGCTGCTGTTGTTGTTCTAGCATCGATTATATTCATGGTCGTCGATGTCGTTGCTGCTGCCGTGGAAGCTAAGTCGTCATCAGTGATACTTTTAATAGCTTCGTTGAGAGTTTTCAATTTAATTGTATCAATATCGACTTTCATCAGATTTACATTCGTCGATGTTTTAAAATTATTCTTTCGGAAATTTTCGCCACCAGCACCAGCACCAGCAGCAACATCAGGAGCAGCAGCAGGTCCTACTACATGGTTCCTCTTTGTCGTTGTAGAAGCATCAGCATTTATGGCATCTGTATTCATCGGATGGTTTGAAGTAAAAACTTTTTCTTGACTTTTTCCTGCTTTGGATTTTTTTATAATTTCCAACTTATTAAGTTGTACATCAATAGCAGGCACAGTGGCATCATCATAATCATCATAATCTTTTAAATCTTTATCATTTTCGACCTTATAATCAATATCCGGCAAGTCCTTTAACATAACTTTTCTTAGATTTTCGTTAATTTGCTGTTGTTGTTGCTGCTGCTGCTGTCTTCTTTGCATCGCAGGTTGCTGCTGCTGCTGCTTCTGCGATGTTGCCACCATAATCACCGTCTCTTCACTTTGTGACATTTCTTTGTCATCATTGCTTTGATTGAGAGTTAATACGTTATTGATTTTCAAAGTTTTACCATCCTCAGCAACAACAAAATCATAATCACTTTTGGCAACATTAATGTCGTTGTTGTTGCTGTTTTCGCCATTGTTATTATTGTTATTATTTTCTGTCGTTATTATTGCCGCTGCTGCTGTTTCTGTTGCTTCCGTCGTCATTGTTGTCGGCTCTGTCGTCTCCTTCATAAATTCAAAATTTTCTTCCAATTCTATCACCTTCGCCTCCATAGCTTCCTCCTTCATTTTCTTGCTATTCGTCGTCTCTTCAACGCTTCGTCTCTGCTTCTGCGGGCGCTCTTCTGCATAAACCTTTAATCGAGGCTTTTCAGCGTCATTTTCTTTCAGCTTTTCATTTTCTTTTTTCGTAATTAAGTCGATGAAACTTTCAGCGGTTGATAAACTTCTACGATATCGTCGCTGATGTTGTTGGTGTCGTTGTTGTTCTCGTTCTCGTCGTGGTCGTCGTCGTTGTTGTTGTTGCTGTTTTTGTTGTTGTTGTTTTTGTAAGAGTATTTCTTCATCATTCAGGTTGACAAGAGTTGAATCTACTGCCGTCATCAAACTTGCCTGCTTTGACATTTCTTTTGACAGTTGTTGCGTGGCTGCGGCGGTTACTTTGGTTTCTAACGTAGCGTAACGTAACAACATACGTAAGAACATTTTTGCTTTTGTATTATTACCATATTATGTACATACATATACGGCAGTGCAGTGAGGTTATAATTTATTTAATTGCTTTTTGGGAATTTTTAACTCAATAGTTTTGTGTATAAAAAGTATAATAAATCAAAGGAGAATATAGAAGAAGGAGAACAAGAAGAAGGCTTTCAAACGCGGAGAAGTCTTCTAAGAGAAAGTCTTGCCATTAATCATTTAGTGCATTTCGTGTGTAATATGTTCCTAATTGATTTGAAACATATTAAGTACAGAGTTTGATTTATGTTACGGTCTATTAAGCAGATTGAAAATTGGGTTGATGGGAATCGAGTTGATAGTTCGGATTACTTAAGGTTGGTTGGCTGAGTTGGTTGGTAGGGCTGAGTTGGTTGGTAGGGCTGGGTTGGTAGGACGGGTAGAGATCGGTAGGGTTGGGTCGGTAGGGTTGTTTGCATAGCTAGCATTGGAAAGCCATCGTCGATATGGTTTAATTTGAGGCCATGAGTTATTTATTTTGAGTCCGAATTTCAGTATGACAAATTTATGGAACTCCGACTCCGGTTTGGTTATAGCTTCCGACATTCGACATATCGACTTTTACTGGACTTTTATTGGATATTTTCATGATACTTTTTTTATCATAAGTTGCCTTTTATGTTTCTTATTAGTATGGACTGTTATTTATGACATCAACTATGAAGATTTTACAACTTCAGATTGAATTTAAGTCTAACACTATATACTCTCTTAGAAAAAAAATGTGTAATGATTTTGGAAAACTGTTTTTTCTTAAGTAAATATTGGCACATATGTAGAAGATACTGAAAGTGTGTATTAAAACCTATCAGGATATATTTAAGAACGTGCCTTTGAGGACTATATTGATTTTAAAATTCTAAAAACAAATAACTGATAGGTTTTAACAGAGAATACATATATGTATATATTTGTATATATATGTATATAGTCTTAAAGAGATATTTGTATTGTAGACATTTATATTATTATAGCCATTATATCAAAGGAGTACAAGTTAAAAGAAACCATTATTCTATGGAATATATGTATATTATTATTCAACATATATAAAGAAACCAGGTTTGTTAATGTGTTTCTACGGAAGTACTCTGTATATTTTAACCGATTTTTCTTCATGCGTATAGAGCGAGAGAGAGAGAAAGAGAGAGAGAGAGACAGAATAAGAGAGAGATAGAGAGAGAGAGAGAGAGAGAGAGAGAAAGTGATTTTTATACCCTCCGGAAATTGTTGTAATGTATTTTTGAAAATTTTTCTTATTAAAAGCTTCATGATAGAAAACATTTTAAAGCTATCTCCACACCTGAAGCTCCTCGAAGGTGCCACAGTTTGTTAGCTCTTTACAGATAGAGCGGCGGTCAACTAAAAGTTGAGGAAAGACAGTGAGAAAAATCAGGAAGAGAGAAAATCGTTTAACCTTTAATTGAATTTTTCAGTTGTCATTAACAAATGATGGGGCGGGCGCACGAATTGGTTACGGCATGAATGAGAACAAGAATAAAAGAAAGCTCTTCTTCGTCTGCCCTCAGAGTAATCTTCCTGCTACGTCACTTTTATTCCTGGCATTATTTTCTATCTCTCTTTTCATTCTCATTTTATGGACGTAGGTGCGTACGTACTAATTTTAAACGGAAAACGTCGCGCGACGTACAAATTTTCATTGGATATTTTCTTTCTCATTATTTCGGAATTGATTTTTCTTTTTTATTATACCGTAATTTGTTTTTCATGTTTTCTGTGTGATTTTGCGATTTCTTGGTTTGTTATTTTTTTCTCCTTCTTCTTCTTCTTCTTCTTCTTTTTTTTTCGTTTTATCATTTCTATCGTTACTATTTTCTGTATTACTTCTGCGCTTCGCTTATAATGTCTGGCGCTTGGAATTTATTTGAGTGAACGCGAGAAACTCATTTAAAAATAATTAAAACTTAGCTATAATTACCTCCATTGTTGCCGCCGTTGGCCCAGGAGGCGGACAGCGAGGACGACGGCGCTGAGGAGGCGCCCAACGCAACCGAAGACGCTGACGTTGATTGGAAGGCGGAGGAAGGCGATGCTGGCGAGGCTGCTGACAATGAAGACGATGCTGATGACGTCGAGGAGGAGGCTGCCGATATCGAGGCTGACGACGACGTGGCCGACGAGGCTGAAGCCGCTGTAACCGTTATCGTCTGTCCGGTCTTCGAGCGCAGCGCTGTGTTGTGCAGTTTTGAGAGATCGGTGTTGGTGCTTTTGGCGGCTGTCACTTCGGATGCTTCATTGCCGACTAGAACTGTGCAAGGTGCGGAGGGCGACCAATGGAGGACTCCGAACCCTTTGAAAATGGAAGCGAAAAGGAGGGGAACGGACGGAGGGAAAGAAAGAGAAAATAACATTAATTGGATGATAGTCGCATTTTGTATTGTCGCATCTGCGCATTTTAATTACCAGTTAGGAATATCAGGAGCACACACAGCGTTACAAAAATCGATATCGATACAATGGCCACGCATTTGGCCGAGCAGCGTGCCGCCAAATCCTTCCGGAAGTTCATCGGAGCGGAGTAATGATGCGCCTGAATGCCGGGCATTACACTGCTGCGCGGTGGCAGCACCGGACCCATGCAGCCCTGCGTGCTGCGTTCGTAACCCTTGAGGGTATCTTTCGTGGGGGTGGAGCAGGCGGAACCGCTTTTGTAGTCGATGGGTGAACCTTTATTGATATCTGTAAGAAAATTAAGAAGAAGAAGGTAAGCGAAATGTCTTTAATTGTTGTTAAGGATGAAAACTTTAAACAATTTATATATAAATAATTAAAGAGACAGGGTTTTTCTTATAAAAAAAAATTTAAAAAAAATAAAAAAGAAAAAACCTTTAAATACAAAATTACTCCTTCTATTCTCTCTCATTTTTCGAAATTATTTTACGACTGTTAAGAACTTGTGAATTGTCCCTGATGCGGGACGTTGCGATAATGTATAGAAAAAGATTATTTTAGTTTTTAAAATTTTTAGAATTGTCATTAATTTGTCATGGTTCGCAGGGAGCTGCTCACTGCTTACTCGAAGTCATTGAGATACAATCAGCATGACTTTTACTTTGGATGAAGTTCAGCCACTTCACTTTCTTGGGTAAAAAGTTTTTACATGATTCGGCGAAAATTTGTTGACTCTACAGTCGTATCGATGTCAAATGAAAAGCGACTCGCTTAAAAAAATACAAACATTTATTCAGCTATAATCCGTACATACATAAAACAAGTGTAGTTATAAAAACTGATTTGCACTTTATTTAAATTATAGAAGCCAGAAATCATAAAAGGGCCAACAATGTGACGAATGTATTCAACCATTGAAGCGTGAAACTTCTGGCAGCGGACGGACGGACGGACGGACGGACGGACGGACGGACGGACGGACGGATAACGGAAGAGGAAAAACAAAAAAGCGACAACAGTAGACGACCACCGACACACCGATACGTATGAGTTCCGTTTTACACGGATAGATTCATCAGTGCACAAATTTACAATCTAGAGAGAGAGAGAGAGAGAGAGGGAGAAACTTGTCAGACGATTTTATAAAAGTTTACTTAATGCAAATATTCACAAACACTTGCAGGGAAGTACAGAAAGGAAGGGGAAAGCAGGAAGAGGGAAGGAGGATGAAGAAATAAGGGAACGAAGGAGGGGAAGGAGAGAGAGGAGGTATGAGAGTGATGAGACTAAGGGTTGTTGTATTTAAGAAGACCACAAAAAAGTGTAAGCATGATTTTTACTTTATTTAAATAAATGTGAACCAAGATTTGTACATTAAAAATGAATCAAGAGAGACGCAGAAATGCACAATATAATTACATAATAATGAAAATTTAATAAATATGTATCGTATATAGAAATTTATGGCAGTACATCATTATATATCTATTGTTTTTTGGAAAAAAAAAACGACAAAAAATAAAAAAACGACAAAACTGAAATAAAAATAACCGAAGTAATATATAATAAATAATTAAATAATTTATAAATACATCAAAAAACAAAACTTTGTTGTTTATTTATTTCTTTCCTATATTATTTTAGACTACATATGTAAATTATGAAATAAATAAGGAAATAAATAATTTTTGCAATAAATAGCTAATAAAATATATTATCGTATAAAATTCTTAAATATAAAATAATAAATAAAATAAGAAATAAATAAATAAATTATAAATTAAAAATACTACAAAATAAATATACTACAATATAATATCTAAATAAATTAGAGGGTAAATAATTAATACTATATATTATAAAATAAAATCATAAAAAAATTAATCATAAAATAAATGAATAAATTATAATTAATTTGCAATAATAGATAAAAAATTATTTAATGAATTTTATTTAAAAATCAAAAAAACAAATATATTAATAAATTAATTTAGTAGAAATAGTTTATTAATGTTATGAATAAGTTAATCAATAAAATAATTCAAAAATGAATAATAATCAAACATAAAATTGAATCAAAAGAATTGAATAAAAATTCAAATTTAAATAAAAACAGTAAATTAATTACTAATTAGTTTATTAATCCATCGTAAATATTTCAATAACAATAAAAAGATTTTTGCAATTGCACAATATTATTTTCTTAAATTGGGAAAGGAACCCATATGAAAAGGACGAAGCGAGGCAAGAGTAAGAAGGTTCAGAAAACGAAATAAAGCCATATTTAAAATAAAAAAAAGGATGAAAAAAACACAACGAGGAAAAAAAAAGATGGTGAGAAAACACATGATTAAACTTGTGTGCTCTGTGGAAAAAAGAAAACGAGAAAGGATCAAGAAGGATAAAGAAATCAAATGAAAATTTGTCCTTCACTGAAGGTTGAATTTGTAAGTCTGCATGTATTCGTATTTGCTTCAACATGATACTCATACTATGCAGAGTATACCATATAGTATGTATTTATGTATATATACGTATATTTATGTACATATGTATATATACGTAGTGTACAATTTAAAGGCAAGTCGATTGACTGACTGACTAACTAACAAACTGGTTGTCAAAATGACAGCAGTTCGGAGAGACTTCTTCTTTAGCCCTGGAATCCTGGAATCTGTTCATCCGATTCGTGTATGCGTTATGTTGCGAAATTGGTTCGGTTGGTTTGGTCGGTTCGGTCGGTTCGGTCGGTTGGTTGGTGAGTCGCATTCGTTAGTGAAAAATGTTGTTGTCATTGCTTTGTGAAGATAACAATTTCGATTTATTTACTTTTTACAATGTTGAATTGTATGTCGATAAAACATTACGATTCAGAGAGAAAATGAATGTATTTACGTGTTTTATTTTTTCTTTTTACTGGTCATTTTGGAAAGTACGAGTATACTTGGTACGGTTGGTTTGTGTGTATGACTGAGCTTGTGAAGGAAATATTGTGCAATATATTGTTACGCGTTACTTACAAATCTTATTGCTGTTAATTGAATTTTATTGTTATTTAAAGGTATTTGTATACAAATTTCTGAATGTTTAATAGAATTAATGAATTATTGCGCTTTTTTAGAAAAATATTTTCATAATTTGTCATCCTGGTATGTAAGATCTGCTTTATTTTTTGTTCGGTTTCTACCATTATTTTCCTAAATTTATAAAAACCTGGAGGACCATCTTCATTATTTAACAAATCTGTGTACCAAACAAAACAACAATTTAATAATTTTCTATAAATTTTGAAAATAAAATTTAAGTGATAACGGCTGAGTTGTTGTTGTTTTTATATCTGTTGTTGTTTATTGCTGCTGTTTTCACATTTCTTGCACGATAGTTTGTGTTCTTGCTGTTATTCGTGTTGCATTTTTGTTGTTGTTGTTGTCACGTTGTTCCGTTTTTGCGTTTTTGGTGTTTTGCTCGCATTCACAAAACGATGATGATGGAACGATTCATTTCTCGTTTGCTTTAAGTAATTTCGTAATAATTATTCGTCTGGAAACTGAAATGCATGTAGTCGTAACTTGATTTCAGACACGAATGCGTGAATGATAAAATTTGTCTGTCCATGTTTGTGTCTGTGTGTGAGTGCGTGTGCCTGAGCGAGTGAATTTGTATGAAGGATTTCAAGCAGAGAAGCGTGCGTGTTTGGGCGCGTTCGAAAAATTGGGATGATGCCTGCGCACGTTCGAAAATGATGCGTTTGCAAAAGTTTGTATGAAAATCGGAAAAACGTTTAAATAGTAATGAATTTATTAAAAGAAACGATTGAGGTATCTTTAATGGTTTTTAGAAGTTATTAAAATCGTCGTTTTTGTAATAACTCTAATTGATTTTCTTAAAGTTTTAGCAATTATTATACTTAATTGCTTATAATTTTTTCCCAAATGTAATAATTTTTTTTTTAATTTTTATGCAAAAACAAACAAAATTGCTAATAAAAAGCAGAGTTCTTTTCTCGAAAAGATTGTTTCCTTCCTGTTAAAAAAGTTATTGCTTTCTGTTTTGTCCTGCTTCCCTGCTCATGATTTTCCTCATAGTTCGAGGAATATTAAAGCAATACAATGTTCACTATTTTAACGCAATTACAAGCGTTTATTGCTTTTTTAATAAAAGTTTTGCTGCGAAAACTTCCGTAACTTTTAGTTGCGAATCCGAGCATCGAAGCAGTGAAGCACGAATCAGTAGAGAATGTAACAATTAAACTTTGACAGCTGTCATAATTACTGCCAACAAGAGTGCCAGCGAAGGGAATAGATGGGTCAAAACTTTTAGATAGTTCGTAACGAGGCGTATAACGCTGGCAGGTTGGACATGATGAAGGAGAGAAGGAGAGTAATAGAGAGAGGGAAAAGCGGCGAGGGGTGAAAATAGTTTTGTGGAAAAGTTGTTACTTGTTGTCGAATTTTCCAAATTTTTAAAGACAAAAAGGCTTCAAAAACTTTGTCAAAAACGATTGGAAAAGATATAATTCTGGGGGGCAGGGGAAGGGGGGTGGATAATAAATTCGATGAGGGAAACGTAAGTGACTTCTTAGATGATGATTCATCGTCGTTTGTAAGAGTGTTACATAAAAAAAACTTCAAATTCGTTTTCGTCAAAGTACTTCCATCAGCTCCCTCCAACCCACCCCCTCCAGCCCACCCCACACCCCCTACAAAAACAACAGAACATTTTTCATTGCATCAATTATTGTGTAAAAGGAAAAGGTTTGCGAAAATGGAAGAAGCGATGGTGAAAAGTAAGAGCTTATAAACTTTTCATCATTCTTTCATTCATACTCTCTGGAGCCATGAAAAGTTCGTTGAAATTCTATTTAATTGCAATAAAATGAGTTTTAATCGAACTCAATTGAGCAAAACGAAGTCCAAATCATCTACGAAGTGTCTTCAAGGAATAACTCGAAGTCTACGCGAGTTCAAGGATTCAGCAATTTCCGTTTATTTGTACTTAAGTGCGATACAAGTTTTTTTATTGGAACGTATATTTTTATTAGATTCAATTTTTTTTTCATTCTTGGATGAGTCGTCTTCTTCAGTCTTTGAACAGCAGTTAGTTTTTTTTGTACTTTAGAGTACTTGAGAATAGTAATGGGCCATTTGGCTTCTCCCTCTTCTCCTTCTTCTTTAAATCTGAACTGTTTGGTTGATGATAATCTATCGATAACGAGTATATACGAGTATTTCGAGCAAAGTTTTTCCTTCTGGCCATTAAGTCTTGCTAAATGAGGTTTTTCACCTCATTCGGTTAGCTTTTTTTCTTCGAGTGTTTCTTTTCATACATATGTAGTCTTGTTTGGTTTTAGATTTTTTTTCTTTCATACAATTTCGTCTTTAAACCTTACTTTTTAATTCTTTAAAGATTTTACTACTTTTTCATATAATTTTCAATTTCCAATCAATTCTGATTAAGTTTCAATATTAAAGAAAAGATGAAATATTTATTGTATAGAGACTAGAAGAAAGTAAAAAGCATTTCTACAAAAAGGGACGACACTAAAGATGATAATAATTTGATTTCTATATACATATAAGATACAAGAAACTTTTCAACATTTTCTGGTAAACACAAATTTATTCACTTTATAGAAACGATGTTTTCATGTTTTTTTGCCGATATTAAATTTACATACAATCAATTTATGTACATACAATATTTATAATGTGTATGAATTAATATGAATGTAAAGTCATGTTAATTGGATGTAAAGGTGTGCGTGTGCGTGTGCGTGTGTGTAAATCCGAGGGATTTGTGAGTCATGAAATCAGCCTGAAGGCTGCGGCGTAAGCTTGTAAATCATATTAAAAACTAAATAAATTTTAATGATATGAAATGGTTGAGGCTGATAAAAAGGCGTTGTAAAAATTTATGGGGGACGTAGGTATTTATTTGAAAGGACTATTGAAGCGACTATTGACTATTAGGGACTATTGGAGGGGGAGGAGAAATTATGCCAATAGCAAATTGAAAATGTTATGAATTAGAGATCATAACATAAAGATATGATGACAAAATTATACCGAGAAATTTAAAAAGACGTAACACAAAGATTGAAAAAAGAAGGCGGAAAAAGAAGAAGGCATTCTGAACTCTCAAACTTTCTGAATTAAAATTTTTTGAAAACGAAATTTCTAAAAAAATCAATTTATATTTATTAAAGTCAAATGTTGGTAGATTAAAAGAAATTCCCAACGAAAGCAATCACCATTTTTTTCAAATACTCTAAAAATTAAAAAATTGTAAATAAAATAATAAAAACCGAAATCTTTTTCTTCGAAACTACTTTAATTAAAAAAAAAAAATGCAACAAAAAAGATGCCTGAAAAAACCAGAAGAAAATCTATGGAAATGATAAAAAAGGGATCTTAAAGCAGTCACACGAAAGACTGAACTGAAAAATTAATGAACGTAAGAAAACTTTGGGCTTAAATAAAGGGAAGGAGGATGATACTGTTCTGCCGAAACAATCCTGAGATGGGATTTTTGCTATTGCTGCTGCTGTTGATTTTGCTACGAAGAAGTCAACTTGAAATGAACTCACTTTAGAGAGCTCATCTTTTGAGGCAGATTTTGCTAAAGATACTATGTATTTTACTTCAGAGGCTATCCTTTAGAAAAGTATCCTGCGACAAGGGCAAGTAAGTATTTATACTAAGACAAAGATAAAGGGCAGAGGAAGGGGCAGCCAAATGAGATAGCAGACAAACGAAGAGTAACATTAAGGTAAGAAGTATTGTAGAAGAAATAGTAAGGATAAATTATTTTATAGCCTTCAGCTGCTGGCTCAATTTTAAATGTCTTTTGTTTTGTTGTTGTATTTAGAATTCAAAGTATTGCCACAAAAGATAATGGAATGGAGATAGAGAGGAATAGTTAACTAAATAACAAACCAACCGACCGACCAACAGTCGGATCACCTCGACATCTGGAATCCACATTCAAATCCATTCTCGGGATACGAATTTTCTCAAATATTGACACAATTTTCTGTACTTCAGGCGTTTGGTAGAGGAAAAACAATTAATTTTTGAAGTGATTTGACTGTTAGAGAGAAAGAGATGGAAATAGAAAGGGAAAGAGAGAGAGAGAGAGAGAGAGAGAGAGGAGGAAGGTCTAGAAAAGTGACTTACAAATTGCTTAGTTAAAATTGTTTGTTTTCAGAAGAATATTTTAATATGTTTATACTCTATGATAACCCCTCTTAATGCCCTCCTTCACTCCTTCACTCCTATGTCTCTTGCTTCTTCTCTCCTTCTCTCTTTTCCCTCTTTCTATTTCTCTTCCTCACTTTTTATCTCTAACTCTTATTCTTTCTGATGGCTTTTTAATCAATACATATTTGTTATCGAAATTTATACTTGTACACGCTTTTTAAAAGTATTTTAAAAAGATCCTTTTCCGACAGTATGAAATAAACTGTTTAGAATTTAGCAAAATAGTTTTTGAATTTAAAATTGAATTAAATATTTTTATTTTTGAAAAATTTTTTGGGTTTTAATTAGTTTTTTAATTATTAAATATATTTTGCTGGCAGATTTTTTAACATCACAGACCGACACAGGCCGACAAAATTATTGACCTTCTAAATCAGAACCCAGAAACTATACTTTACGAAAGTCTTTTAACGTACCGAGTCCGAACCTTGGTATCATGTAAGGTTTTCGAAAAGAAGGTTTTCGTTTTTTCGCCTTGTTTGATCATAATGTTTCATCAAAAAGTTATATTTTTCCACCAAATTCGTTTCAGTGCATCATTTCATCCCGAATTCTTCTAAAAAACTTCATAAGAGTTTTTTGTATATCGTATATTTTTTATATGTATTTTATAAAATTATTTTATTTATTACTTATTTATTATTATTATTCTCTTCTTTTTTATTCTCTGGCATAAAATCGAAAAATTTTTTTAAATTTTTAAAGCGTGATTTGTAGCTTAAAAAAATTAATTAAAACAAAATTAAATTCTTATCTTGCGATTGTAGCTTAAAAAAATTAATTAAAACAAAATTAAATTCTTATCTTGCGATGAGAAGCTTTATTCATGGCTTTGGTACAGAATCACCCTGTTTTTTCACAGCTCGCTGAAGAGTGCTGAAAGCCGGAAGTCAAAATGAAGGAACACTTACATGTAAACGCATTATATTTTTTGGCATACTGTTTTTAATAAATTCATTTACATGAATAGATAGGCTGCTCACACAATTACAAACAGCCAAACAGACACAAAAAGATATACTATATTATATATGTATGTATATGTATATGTATATGTATATGTATATGTATATGTATATGTATATGTATATGTATATGTATATGTATATACGCAATTGAAGACGCACAAGTCAGGCTTTTGGGGAAAGGGCCAGCCTTTCGAGAGAATGTTCATGAATATTCTGCATTTCATGAGTGCAAGTGGGTGTAATCTGTGCGCTATTCTTATTGGTGTGTGTGTGTTTAAATGTATTTGGTTTTGTTGTGTACATTTATGCACGTTATTCGTTATAAACATTTGATGATCGCCATAAATGTCTTCGAGCATTTCACACAATGAGCTCGCTCAATGATAATATTATTTGGAAAATGCAAATACAAATTCGAAAATGTGAAATATTATTGCATTGCGGATTGATAGACGTATTGATAGACATGCACAGACTGTCTATCGACTCGACTGACAGATATTCATACGAGTACGTACATACGTATCGTAGAATGACGTTCGAATAGCAAGACAGATGGTCCGTTTATAGGCAGATACAGAATAATATTCAAAATTTGCGTAGAAGAAGAACAATATATTAACTATTTCTAAGACACTAAGAGAATATTTTGCAAATTCTGGATAAGAGAGAATGTAGAATGTCGGTAGGCTTGTGTGTATGTGTATTTTGTATTTACAAAATACTTGGCTTGTGTGTATTTTGAATTTACAACGAATTTTAGACGTTCATACATCCATTCATTAATTACGAATTCATTTCAAATTCATTCTTTTATTGTTTTTAAATTCACTTTCTTCTGTCTCTTTGATTGTTCGCTGCGTTCAGTGATTGCTTGCTGTGAATTTTGCTATGGCGTTAGCTCATCATTCATGCACTCTGCAATCAATAAATGCAATAACGATAACAGTATAACAACAATAACAACAACAACAACAAAGCAATAACAATAACAGCAATGCGTATGTTTCTTTGTTTGCGAGTGTACGTTCATTCCACTCACGAGATCATGTTCGTGTGAAAGAATGCACAATACAAATCATCGACATTTTGTAATTTAATGAAGCCTGCTATGGAAAACTTCTGCAAATCGAGAGCTTCAGGAATTGTTATAATTTCCTTCGCACTTCGTAAATAACGTATGGGTTGGTTGGTATCGTCGCCGTCGTCGTCGTCATCGTCGTCGTATGAAGTTATGGATGAAGTGTTTGTGGAAGGAAGTGTGCATGTGTGTGAGTGTTTAGAGAGAGCAAGAGAGGCAGTGTTTATGGTGTACGTAAATCATAATCATTGCTATAATTTCCAAACTGCATTCATAGTTTCCTCATCTTCCTCTTCTTGCTCTCTCTTGATCACTCTCTTGCTTTAGTGTGAAGTATTTGATAGAGCAGATGAAGGCAGAGGAGAGTGTGCTACCACCAGGACGACCGAGATATTGGTAGATTGTGAAAATATTTGCTTGTAAATTGCAAAGAAATCAACGAAGTGATGAATGTGTCTCACTTTTGTTGTAATGAAAAATGAAAAGTTACTTTGTCTTTAAACAAGATTACACATTTTAATAGTTTTTAAGTGTAAGAAATAATAATAATAGTGTTATTTTGAGCCCAGTAAAACTTTGGATTTGTGGAAAACGCTTGAATCGTAGAAAGACATAGACTTATTGGGTATATTTGATTCCTTTGGTATCTATAAATTATTAAAATGTGGGCAATTTTGATAGAGACAAACCGGTTTTTTTTTGGTATATCAACTTTTAAGACATTGTATTTTATGATTTTAAGACGATATTTTAATTTTTGTTTTGTAAATTTTACAAAAAATGGTATACTAAGAGATTTAAAATAGTGAAAAAACCATAAAATTATTTGTTATAACGGGGTTAAGCCTTTGAATATCAGTAAGGGCTGAATGTATGCAAATAAGTTTAACGAAATGGCGGGAAGAGAGAGAAAGGAAAGGGCCATGAGATATTCAGTAGTGCGAGAAAACGGCAAGGTTCTGTAACGAGGTTTGACCAATTCCATGCAGGCGCACATCGAAACATTTATAGCAGTCACATACGTCACATAGTCACACACACGCACACACGCGCACACACGTCCGTTCACACTATAAGGCCCCCTTATAAATGTATACCTAATCGCTTCCACAAACATAGCGGCAAATTGTTTAAGTAAACGTACTGCATAAACATAATAAATGTTGTGCCGTAACAACAACAACAACAATAATCTCGCATAACGAACCATTTTGCGTTTGCACAACGCATGAGCGTGGCTCAATAAAATTGCAATTCAGCTCATTTGCATTTTAATAATGAGCATGAACCGACCGACTTCATAGCTTTTAACAATACCACCGTTAGCCATTGTCAGGCAACAGAGCTAGCTAATGGCAATACCTACCACTACAAAAACTACAACAACAACAACAACAACAACAACAACAACAACAATAAAAGCAGTAACAATAATAATGTCTCCGTTTCGAGGACTTTAGAGTAAAAGACATTGTCATGCTTGTACTCTGTTTTGTAATTATTAACAGTTAATATTATTAACAATATTATTATCATAAACGTTTTTGTAATTATCATTATCATTATCATCATAACCATTAAATGCAGAATCAAGGTCATCATTATCATCATAGTAACAAAGACTGTCCATCTAAAATCAGACTATATTAAAGCAGACTATAGCGAGCCCATACTTTCAGAAATGACTCAAAAGTGAAGAAAAAGAAGAAGACGCAGTACTTTCAGTTGGTATAAGTCATATATGCAAGTCATATATGGATTGTAACATAACCTCAAGCATAGCAAAAAACCATATTTCTTTTGCATTAATTTTATCTTCATTTTTATTTTTCCATACAAACCAGAAATTCATTCTTACTTTATACTTTTTTATTTTTATGACGGAACCAATGCAATCATCACAAGTACTCTCATAGTTTATACAAATAATTAGCTTTATTTTTACACAAATGATTTTATTCGATAGAAATAAAATGAATTTGCCAAATAAGAGTTAAGCAAAATTTCACTTGATTGCATAAAATCGATTTTAAGTGACTTTTATTCGATACGCATCCATGGATGCAATAATATAATCATGCGTGTGTGCATGCTCATGTGTGCGTGTGTGTGTGCAAATGCGAGTGAGTGTACTTGACTAAGCCTGAGTGTGTTTGTGTGTATGTTGCATTCTGCAAATTTCTACAGTTAAGCAAGCATTCGATTTGACTAAATTTTGGCAATTTGTTTACTCTTCGATCGAAAATCAAACAAAGAAACAGGTAACGACACAAATAAATTAATGTATACAAACATGTATGTATGTATATATACACACGCATATACAAACACATACCAGTACATATACTAGCACTCACGCTATATTTTGGTATATTTACAGGCATTACATCTGATGAATAGCATCATATACGAATACGATACTTGTATATTTAGCAGATGCCGAAGTTGATGGTGTCAGTGATGCTGCTGCTGCCGCCGCTTCTGCTGCTGCTGCTGCTCGTGATGCATTTCCAGAGAAAGCAATCAACAAACGACACCAAAAATATTGTCAAGATATTGCCAACGAAGTTTCATACAAACAACAACAACAACATCAGCATTGTATACAATATTGGTGCTTATCCGATGTGTACTATTTTTCTTGTAATTTGTTGTTGTTTTTTTTTTCTTTTATATTTAAAGGTACTCTCTTGTAACGTAAAGTAATGGAAAGTCACTATCGGTAGAACAATTTTATGCTAAAAATTTTGTGTTTTCATCATTTTACGAAAAATACACTTTTTGAAAATACTCTTAGCGAAACTTACTCTTCATCAGTTATGTATAGCAGCAGAAGAGCACTATTTCTGCCCACTGTGCAATAAGTTTAAGTGCATACTTTTCAGTACTCAATACTCTCTCTCAAACCTTCATCATCATCATCAGAAAGAGGAAAACAAATAACAAAAAAATTAAAACCAAAACGTCAAGAAATCAACAATTCAAAAAAAAAATAAAGAAATCAATCCGCACGATTTTCTTCATTGTTGCAAATACTCATTCTTTTGATGGAAAGCTTTTAAAAGAGTATGTTTTTTCTCTCCTTCTTTCTGTCGATTGTGTTGGGTTTAAATTCTAATTGACTTGGCAATGCAGCCAGTCGCACGGACGGACGGACAGATGAACGAACAGATAGATGGTCGAATGCATTGATAGATGAATGGTTGAACGATAAACGGAGATGAACGAAGGAAATGTAGTACGAGAGCGAATTGCAACCGCAGTGCGATTCCTTGATTCAATTCGAAATATGATATCAATCTGGCAACTTCATGCAGCGTCCGGTTAGGCCAAGCCAGGCCGAGGCCAGACCACGGCAAGGCAGAAAAATAAGTATAAATGTTCAGACAAACAGACTGATGGTCGACAGATGAAAAGTGCCTGGGATCAGACGAACGAATACAGAGAAGAAGGAAAAGGAAGATAAAACACAAACAAAAAAGAATTTCCATGCTCCATGCGGTTGGTTGGTAGAGCAAATAAATTTAATTTTTATATTTTATGTATATTTTTTTTTACATTTACGTCTTTATGCTTTTTTATATTGATTTATTTCTTTTAAAATGCAGTGAAAATACTCAAAACAATTGACAGATCAACTCAAGCGAATGGAGAAACAGGGCGGCAGGATATGGATGAAGGGAACAAAAGGACAGATAAGTGAAAACCAGACGACAAAGAGACAGTTAGATACAAATGAAATGTTTTGAGAAGCGGACAAATGAACAAACAGTGTAGACACATGCAATTAAAATGAGTAACGTCAACTAATCAGCCAACTCAGTTGTCAAATCTGCAGATCAATCGAAACCAACCATCCAAAGAGCTAAAGAGCTATATCAACGAGTCGAAATAACGAGCTGAGGCAACAAATAACTAAAGTCTCGAGCCAAAAATGACTGACTAAACCAAGGAGATAAACCTTCGATCAAAACCAACTATCCAAATCAACGAGTAAAACCAACGAGCTAAAACTTCGATCAAAACCAATTATCCAGACCAACGCGTGAAACTAACGAGCTAAGTAACGAGCTAAACCAACGAGTCAAGCTAACGAGCTTGAACGAGCAATGAAGTAGAGCCTCGAGCCAAACCAACCAACCAACCAAAGCAAATCAAAGAATGAGTTTCCAGCCAACATCTTCATTCATTCCAACCGACCAGTTCCCGAAAGAGTTGGCTGAAGTCTCACTTGCCCTTCATTCAATCAACAACTCCAGACAGACACTCCACTCCGTTCGCGTTGAGGTCTTCTGCCCGGGTGGTCGCCAGAGCTTTCATTGTACTCATTGCTTGTGTAGCTACGAGTGTATATGAATATTTCTGTGATATTCTTTGTCGATAACATCATCATCTGTCTTTCTTTAGAAATATTAAAATGCAGCCCATGATTTAATAGATCGTTAAAAAATGTTAACGATGACAGAAGAAAAAGAAGAAGAAGAAGGAGAAGAAGAAAAAATTGTGTAGTGACCTAAAGATTTGACTTTTTTGATTGTAAGTGTCAGCGAAGAATGTTGGCTACAGAGGTTTTTTTAATTTTTCCTAATAAAATTGATTTTTAATACTTTTAATCTTTGTGTGGAGAAGTTTCGTGTGATCCCTTCGTAAAGACATCATAGTTTATCACAATTTTTGCATAAAAATAAATTTAATTTTTATAAATTGATAACGTAAATAATGTTAAAGTATATACTTCTGCTATATCTCAAGGCTTGGAAGCTTTTAATCTATTTCTGAATGTTTTTACTCTCTGCGGTATAATTAAAATTTTCCCCCCTCCACTTTTTTGCACAAAACTTTCCCGTTTTTATGAGTTTTATGGAGTTAATGTGAATCAACTGAAAAATGTTATCATTATTTTTTCATTGAAGGACACAAAACGAAGTTATAATTTTGCAAGCACGCAAACCTAGTTTTTTCTTCTCATTTCTAGAGTGACTAAAGCTATTTTTAAAGTATTTGCACTTCCCCTCCCTCCACCCTGACACACTTCTTTACTTTTTTAAAGGACTCTGATTGTACTGCGTTACGTTAATTAAATTCAAATCAACGTCATATTTTCTTTTTTGAGGTAAAAACGCGGACGGTTTAGATTGAAGTTTCAGAAGAACGAGGAAAAATTAATAAATATAGTAAATAGAAAATAAAGAAAATAAGAAATTAAAGCAGGACCTACAAATAGTAAAAAGAGGATCTAACGCGTAATCAAGTCCAACAAAGTGTTGAAATAATCGTAATGATAGCACAAGCAAAATTTTAAAGTGACTAAAAGAGGAAGGCTAAGGAGAAGTAAAGAGAAGGCTGAAGAAGGAAAGCAAGGGGAAAAAAATCATAAATTAAAAGTATAAAAATAGGAAAAAAATCAGAGAAAGAAAATGTATACTCAAATAGTCTCTGTATATGCTGAAATGACAAACTCCAGGGTATTTACAGATTACTTAAAAAAAGTATTAGAACCTTAAAGACAAGGTTCTTCGATTTATAAATTTTATGTAAAACTTATACTATAAAAATATATAATTTTTATAACATTTTGATGAAGGATAAACTATAACCACTCCCTATTGTTGCGTGTGAGAGCCCTTTTTAAAAGATCTCAAATAGATTTAGCGAAAATGGAGGAGACAGAGTGAGTCCCTTTTTTATTACGTAATACATATGTATCGCACATAGTACATATTTTCTTAATATTGGCATGCATGAAGTATATACATATTTATTGTCTTTAGATTTGTTAATGGCATTGATAGCTTGAAAAAACAACAACAAAAATAATGACAAATAACATTAACACCAAAAGATAAAATAAAAATGGCTCCAATGTATCGCAGGGAGTGTCTGATAATGGCCAAAATATAACAAAAAAGGAAAAAATGTTACTGTTTGTCTATACCAAATGGTTTGGCGAAATGAATCGACTTTTGGTAATTTTTTTCCTGGTTTTGTTTTCCACAGTTTCACGTAAATAACTTCTAAAATAGATAAATGGAAGAAGGCCGAAAGAAAGAAAGCGAGTGCGAGGGTCAATAAGAAGAAAGTCAGTCTGCAAAGACAGATGAACGAAATAAGGATGGCAAGAACGGCAGGAATGAAGGTTACATCGGTATAAGAAGAAGTATGAAACCAACTGCAAAACAGATAAAATTATTTAAAATGTGATTTTGTGTAATAATTTAAAAATGGTTTGGTTTATAAAGTGAGTTTAAAATTGCGTGTATCACGCAACCAGTATTTTCGATATTATTAAATAAGTTTTTTAAAAATTGAAGCACCACGTTATTTAATGAACCGAAAATTGCAATGATTAAAAAATCCAAGCAAACACACACACAAACAATAACATAAATAAAATAACAAGCAAAAAATTTCAATACAAATTTGCAATGAAATTAACCGCAACAACAAATTAAAACAAATAGTAAAAGAAATGAAATGAAATAAAAATGGCAAAGGCCGAGAAAGAGGGAGAGAAAGAGGGGAGGGGGAGAGACAGATAGCGGGTGAGAAAAAACAACTATAAAATGGTCACAAACAAAGATGGCGGCATACTGGCATATTGCAATTAAAGCTTTCGCATCAATGAATAATACCGATTGCCTACAACAACAAGAACAACAACAGCAATACAGTTGTCCTGCAGGCAAAAATAATTAAATTAAACAAGTAATACATACAACAAAAACAACACCAAGAGCACCAAAGAAACGCCATCGGAGCCATCATCAAAAGAATTATGGACATTTTTACCAAAAAAATAAATAATTTTTATTGATATTTAACAATTTTATTTTATTTTTTTTTTGCTTTTTTTTCCTTTTTTTTTTAAATAAAACAAAAAAATGTCGTCGCGTTTTATTTACTGTAAACTTGTTTTATTTTTTATTTCCTTCTTTTCTATATTATTTTCTATATTGCATTTATTTTTGTTGATATATTCTTAAATTCAATTATAATGCATTAAATATGACATGGTTTTTTTTCTTGTTCGTATAATTTTTTCTTGTTAATTTTTAATATTTTGTATTTTACAGTTTCGCTCAATGCTCACGAACCGAACCAATCAATGAAATTGACAATTAAAATGGCTGCTGCCGCTGCATTTTGATGGAAATTTTTGTGGATAATTTGTATTATCTGATGATGCTGTTTTTGCGGTTGATAATATCAATAATCGGGTGGATTATTGGCGCCACATTGCTGTGTTAATTTGTTAAAAGTTATAAAAAAACATTTTTAATTCTTTCATTTTTAATAATTCTTTAATCTCATTGTTGTCGCACATTTTATTTATTATTGTTGCATTAGTACTTTTTTTTGCAATTAAGTATATTTACTTTGCAATATTTTTGGCAAAAAACATTTAGCATGCGATCCGATCATTTCATCAATGACATGCGCTCGTATGAATTCGTAGAATTAAAACTTTCAATCAAATCATAATTTATATTAGATTTAGATTTGTATATAGGAGGATAGGGGAGGGAGGGGCGAGGAGGTGGTTGAAGAGTCAGAGAAGGTGTATGTGTGCGTGTTTAAATTATGTATAAATGGATGGTGTTCAAAGCTTTCAACTAGTAGGTAAGTATCTATTGTAGAAACAATAACCACAGCCAAAACAAAAACAACAACAACTACAACAGCAAGTAGCAACCATGATAGACATAAGTTTATCACATTATTATAACATTAACACCATCGAATTATTCTTTAATACTAATACACATACATTTAATTGTAGCTGCTAATGATAATAATAATAATCAGAATTTTGAAAGCATTTCGATGATTCAAACAACCACAAAGCAATAACAATAATAGCAAACAATAACAACAACAACAATTAAAACCAAGAACAACAACAAAAATTAAGAAGATAGAATCTTCGAAAAATTTCACATTGAAATATTGCACTCGGCACCACGAAATTCTAGGTCATCCTTATGTGAGATATGAAAACTGTAATAAAGGATACATTTAGGACGTATTATTTTAGACGTCAAGAGCGCGAGCATGATTGCTTTTCCATCTATACCAAGCGGTTCTACGATACGCACCAGGTCTGCAAAGACCTATGAATTATTTTAAGGGAAAAACGTTTCTCATGAGCCTGCGCACTTGATAATTTGTGATATCCATTTGATTTAATATCCATGACATTCAAGAATGTGAGAAAGTCAACATGAGAGAGTATTGTCTTCACTGACCCTGATGAAAATGTAATAATTTTACATGGATTCATTCACACTGTTCGAATAGGCGTAAAATATTTTGATCAAATTTTAGATCAATTGTAAAATGTATTTATGTGTATTAATTGTTATATGAATGGATACTTACGCATACAAAATTTGTAATAATAGAGACGCATTATTTACATGTATGTATGTATGTGTGTATGTGTGTGCGTGTGTGTGTGTGTGTGTGTGTGTGTATATATCTTTGGGTTTGTGTGTAATGATTTGGAGTTGATTAAAAATTAAGTATTGTCCTAATTATGCACACATATACACTCACTAGTATATGTTTTACCTTGAAATTGCTCGCTTATAATTTCGCATAAGCTCAAAATGTATTGTAATTACGTGCTAATGTATGTATGTGTGTGTGTGTGTATTAAGCACATTTATTGCTCAAGTAATTGTAAGTTATTAATTAAAAAAAACTCTGCCTTTTCGTATGTACCAGTGTGTATGTATATGTAAGCTTGGCGTGCGAGTGAGTACATGTAACATGCATAGATTAATTTGTGTGTGTGTGTGTGTGCTTGTGGCGTTTGTGGCGTTTGTGGTGGTGTATGTGCGTGATTTGCTCTTTATTTCAAGCGATATTTTTACTGCAACGTAATACAACGGCAACAACAACAACAATAACTATAATAGTACAACAACAACAACAACAACCCGCAGCCGTCGTCTCATCAATTATCAGCAATTTTCGCATTCCTCATACATTTTTCTCCGCACTCGTTACTTAATCTCGTTTCGTGTTTTTGCATGTTTTCGTCCTTGCAATTAATTATCATGATTATTATTATTATTCTTTCGAAGCTTTATGAAATTAATTCGTTAAATTAAAACAAGGGTAAAAAAATACGGCAGAAGTTTTTGCATTAAAATTTTCACAATAATTTGACTTACATAAGTCGGTCGACTTATATGTCGTTATGTCGTTAAACAATACGTCGTTAGTTATTTTGTTATTGCTTGTTATTGCTATTTCAGAAAAAACGTTCAGCAAAGAGCGACACTTGAAGTTATCGAAGGAGGAGCGAAGAAGTAGTTTTGACATCGATGGCGAATTTTAATAATATTTTTTAAAATTGTGATCTATATAATTGTTATGCTATAAAATTAAAAATGTAAAATGTAAAAATGAATAAAGATATAAGGAAAATTTAGTCTAAAAGATGATGGTTTACGAGCTTCGTATTGAAAGCTGCACTGAATGTAGCTGTAGATGTCGTTAACCTGCCTTTTTTAATTTATTTACGATAACAAAAGTCCATAAAGATTTCTGAGCCAAACTTTAATGTTCGAGTATGAAACTCCAAAATGAATTCTGGTGTCTGTGGCTTTGAGTAAGAGATCAAAAGTACATTAATTTTAATGTTGTAGTCAGTAATTTTTATACAGCAGGCGCTTAAGGACATTTGTATCGATGCTATATAAAATTTTGTAATAACTAATGATTTCATATCGTATAAAATACTCCTACTAATTGTTAGAGCCTTATTTCTATACGAATTATAAGATAGATAGATATCCGAAGTCTGCCATTAAAATAACTAAAGTACAATAATTTGAGACATACATCGATTTTTTATCTATCATTAGGCTTAACGCGAAATTTTGGTATAATCATCAAAAAACGATTCTGAACTTGTCAATATATTGATAATTATTTTGACTTAACAAAAGTTGGGGAGAAGAGATAAGAAGAAATAGCGCTGTGATTGGGGCGATTAGGGCGGTTTCTTTCAGAAACCCACAGAATGAAGAAGAAAAAGAAGAATAAGAAGAGGAAGAAGAAGTAGAGATATAAGTCTGCTTAGTTTTATCTTTAAATTGACAGTGAAACGCGATTATAAAAAGGTATTGGGATTACTTTGGGGTTGCTTTGTCAAAGCGGATGAAGGGACAAGTTGGGTCAAGGGACAAGTTGGGCGAAGTGATCCGTTCGGGAAGTTGGGTCGCAGTCTATTGCGATGTTCTACGAAACCAATTAATTTCTATGCAAATCCTTGAGAAGTTTCTTAAGAGCAAAAACTTTGTCTCATATTTCAAGTGATTTGAGTGTACCTTTTTTTCTTTTTTGGAAAGAAAGGACGCGCGTACGTTCGTTAATTTGAATGTGCCTAATCTGAACCGAATGATTTGATTTATGATGTTCTAAATAACTTTACCAACAACAACTAAAGAAAAAATACAATAACAAAGAAGCTTTTATCGTATGTATAACATAGTATTTTTAGCAACGCTTTTTCGTGGCAGCTTTTCCAATGACTTCCGGGTATGACAGTCGGTAGCTTGGCAGAGAGTTTTATTTTGGGGGGTAAAAAAAAGAGAGAAGACGTATGTAAAAGAGAGAATATAGACCCAAAAGCTGAGAAAAAGCTGATAGTAAGGACAAAAAGGAAGGAAGGAAGGAAGGAAGGAAGTAAGGAAGGAAGTAAGGAAGGAAGGAAGGAAGGAAGGAATGAAGAAACATTTTATATTATATTATTAGTTTTTTAAAACTCAACTCAAACAAATAAAAAAGGGCAAATACGACAAAAAGTAAGAACTAAAATTAAATAAAACAAATGAAAAAGGAAAAAATAAAAAGCAAAAAGAAGTAAAATAAATATAAGAAATAATTAGAAAACGAAGAAGATATACTCGTATTTTCCTTATCTCGCCTCTTTGTTGTTGTATTTTTGTTTATTACTTTTTGAAAAGGCTTCCGCTGAGGTCGCTGAATTCTGACTAAAAACGTCTACAGAAAGGGATGAAGAAGAATTCGATAAGGTTAATGTCGGCTGCAGGACGTTGGTCTGACTGCTGGCTCTGTGGTGCGTGGTACCGACGCCAGTTCAACAACCAACCATTTAACTGATTATTCGCTTGCGTTTTTTCCTCAATTTCCCAATTTCTATTTCGTGGTGTTTTCCTACAGCTCGTTTTATAGATGTTTCTGTTTCTTCGTCGGTTTTTGTTTTTGCTTTATTTCTTTTTTCTGTTTTTGAGAATATTTTTGATTTGCTATTCACCTGGGAATCCTTGAGAAGTCAGGTTTTGGCAAACGAAATAAATTGACTGTGCGTGCAGTAATTGTAAATGTGATGGCAATGAAAAGATTGTGCCGAGTAAGTGAGTATTAGTCATAGAACTTGTCAAGGGTGGAGAGGTAAGAGAGGAAGAAAACGGGAAGTAAGAAAGTAGGCAATAAAGCAGGAAAGCTCTGAAGGCGATGGTGGCGGTGGTGATGGTGCTGATGGTGGTGTTTATGGTTTGTAGAAAGAGTACCTTTCTGAAACCTAAAACTTTAGGCTATCGGCCAGCATTGAGAGAGATTTACAGCTGTTGGTAAATTTTTAATTTTGTATGACAGTAAGATTTATAGCATGGCAAAAAGTATGCAACAAAAAACCGCACAGAGCAGTAGGTAGAGTATTGGAATGTAAAAGAGAATTTTCAAGTGTTAATGAGAAAATTTAAAGAAATTCTTAAGTCTATTTAAGACATTTCATTAAAAGAGAAATATTACGGAAAACAACATTTTCTTGGGGAAAAAAAATTTTCTTCCTTTGAAATTTTAAACGAAATAAAATATATTGACCAAAATTGTTTAATCTGAGGCCTGAAAGTAGGCAATATAATGTTTCTGAAAGTATATTATTAGAAATTAGAATATTCGGAATTAGAATTCCGAAAAAATAAATAAATAGGAAAATATCTCGTGATATATCATTGAAAGCTTTTAATATAATTTCTCATCGACGAAAATCAATCAAAACATTAAAGAAATACTCTTAGTATTGGTCAAAAATACAGACAATGTCAAAATTTCTCTGAGTTGATTCAAACATCTAAATAAAATACGGAAGCATAAACTAAAAGTATGCAATATTTATTCGAAAAACACTATCTTGCTTTAATCTAAAATTTAAGAGTGAGTGGGAGAGAATGAGTCAGTGTGACCAATCTGCCTGAAGCCATAAAAAAGAAAGAAAATGAAATTTAACTATTTTGTTGCCTAAAAGCCTGCAACAGTATATCACAGTTTATATGTTCATCAATTATTGAATTCACTCATCAGCTGTGAAACATATATTTTATATGGCGAATTTATATAGTTTAGATTTTTTCGGCAAAAACCGAAAAAAATTTCCAACGAATTTTCCAGTTGAATAAAATCGCATTGAATTTATTTGCAAGCCTCAAACTATGCAATAAATAAATTTTTTATTGAATGTTTTCATTTACTGTACGATTTACTTGCATTTTATGCCAGTATGAATATTTCAATATGCATTTTTGCCGCCTCACTGCTTCTACAGTTGTTTTCCTAGTATTAATCCTTCATTTTTTTATTTATTACAAATTTTAAAGGATTTCCTTCCTTTAAATTATTATTTTCTTTACTCCTTACTCTTTTTTAAGTGCAGCAATAACATCAAATTTTAATTTAATGCTAAAAATATGCAACATTTGCGAATTTTTAATTTAGCTATTATTAAAATTTGAGCAAAATGTAATTTTAAATTTGCATTTTGTTGAAAGGAAATGCTATTCAAAATAATGTCATTAAATTTAAGTAACAAAAAGTTATATTTCAATTATAACCATGGCTATAAATTATATAAAATTATACAATGCATATTACTAGGGTTTTGTGTTAGCGGGCATAAAAAGTATGCAGAATTCCGAAAAAAAATTTCAATTTCGTTTTGTGGCTTGTTGGGTCTAAAAGTATGCAGCATTCAGAAATTCCCCCCAATTGCGCCTAACCTCTTTTGTCGCTTTAAGTTTTGTATTTTTATGGATTTTTAGAATTTTAGGGATTCTAATTTCTTAAAATTTAAGATAAAACATAATGTGAAAATTTTAATTAATAAATAAATGAAATTTTTTCTGTTTATTTCTAATTATCTTTTCTTTCAGTCGTTTTGAAAAATAAATTCTGTTCCGATGAAATTACATTCTACGGGTTGGAAACGAAATCCCGAAAGACAAAATCCCGAACGACAAAATCCCGAACGACAAAATCCCGAAATGACAAAATCCCGAAACGACAAAATCCCGAAATAACAAAATCCCGAAATTACAAAACTAGTTTTTCGGTATTCTCCATCTTCTTGAACATTTTAAAACCACTAGCAAACAATTCCAAGAAAATAATAAAAAATTACTCTTATTTTACTTCTCTAAAATTATTAATAAAAAATTAAAAAAAAACATTATTAAAAAAATTTTAGCAGAGCCCTCTCGATAATGTGAGGTTTTTTGCATACAGGTTTTTTCGCGTATTGGCAGCCTTCGGCTGCGGCAGGGATCATAATCCTCAATCAGCAGAATCCTCACGGTCATGTGAAGTTTTTTGCATACAGGTTTTTTCGCGTATTGGCGGCCTTCGGCCGCGGCAGGGATCATAACCCTCAATCAGCAAAATCCTCACGGTCATGTGAAGTTTTTTGCATTCAGGTTTTTTCGCGTATTGGCGGCCTTCGGCCGCGGCAGGGATCATAACCCTCATTCAGCAGAATCCTCACGGTCATGTGAAGTTTTTTGCATACAAGTTTTTCTGCGTATTGGCGGCCTTCGGCCGCGGCAGGGATCATAACCCTCAATCAGCAGAATCCTCACGGTCATGTGAAGTTTTTTTGCATATTGTAGATTATAACCTTCAGACAACAAAATTCTCTCGATATTACAACTTTGCTTTTCTGCCATTGTAAAAAAAGGCAAGTAGGCGCGTACTACGCTTCGGAAAAAATTGTGACTTAAATGTCATTTTTTCATTAATTTCAAATTTTATTTCGTGATTTTCGGGATTTCTCATTTCGGTATTAAAATTTTTCGGGATTTTGTCGTTTCGGGATTTTGTCGCATCGGGATTTTGTCGTTTCGGGATTTTAAAATTTTTCGGGATTTTGTCGTTTCGGGATTTTGTAATTCGGGATTTTGACTGTCTCCCCATTCTACATCTAGTTAGAATGCCAAAAAATATGCAAGAGTAGTAATATTCTTATATTTTTTTTAAAATTATTTTGTGCTTTCTGCATTTCTTTGTTTATTTCTTTTTTAGCTTCTCTTATCTTTTGATTGTCCTTTGATTTTTTTATTGTTTTTTTTGTTTTGTTACTTATTTTTGTGCCTGCGTTGAACCAACCAACCTTTGACTTGCATTTATTCAAGCTGCCAGTAATAATTTGCCGTTCGTTTTACATACTAATACATCGATATAAATACATATATACATACATACACAAATTCAGCAACACAACATACACATGCCACATGCACAGTCAATGATGTGCTTCATTCTCTATCATTTTAAAGATGACGGTAGCGTTCTCTATCTTAAGCCGAATTCTTCACGGTGCCGACGAAGACGACGGCGCCATTGACTTCGGCGCTGACGGCCTTTGGCGAAATCCCCGTAGAACATTGATTGCTCGAACGTTACTCTCTCTGACGTGCCGATTTTAGATTACGTGATAGAGCTTTTCCGTCAGCCAGAAATTTGAGAAAGAACAGCAATGATTTGGTGTACGTGCTTCGGCATTCGACCAAGCCGATGGAATGTTGGTTGGTAATGATGTTCGGTCAGTCAGCCAGTCAGTCGCTCGCTCGGTCGTTTGCTTGGTCGTATATATTTCCTTCTTGTATCATCATCTTGAGCTTCTCCGGCTCAACGTTTTACGTCTTTTACGTTATCTGCGTGGCGTGTGGCTTGTATGGATAATAAATCAACCTTGATTCATTTCAACTGCTTAATATTTTTTTTGTTTTGGCGCGCTTGAGGAGACGGCTGCTCTGACTACGTAGCGTTCACTGAACGTACCTAATTTTTTTACTGGAGTGTAGTTTTTATTGTTGTTTTAGTGCTAGTGGTGGTGTTTGTTGTAGTAGGGCTGGTGATTGTAGTTGTTGTTGTTGTGGTTGTTAGCTATGAAACCTTAAGTTTCCTTTTAGCCCTTAAAAGTATTCCAGTATTTAGTTAAAGTATTTAAGTTTTTATATTACTTAAACGGTTACTTTTTCTCTCTGTTTTCTTCATGCCTCTTCACTTTTTACTCTATTTTTTTACTTTTACCTCGTAGTTTTTTTCATTTCTTTAGACAATTCTCGAAGCACAAATGATTAAATTAAACCCGTTTCTTTAGGTACATCGCAGGTACTAGAGAAGGGCTGATACGGGGCGGGGGGGGGGGGAAAGGTAGTTAGTGGAGGGTCCGGAAAGTTTTATAGTTTTTCGTAGGTCTTCCTAGGCACAAATTTTATTGTTCTGCCGTTAAAGTTTCTACGTTATTTCAGTTTTTTGTTTCTGTATGAGCCGCATTTCGTAAGCGAACGTAACATGATACAATCCTATTGTAGTATTATATTCACGTCTGAGTCGTAACATTTCGATAAAATAAAATTCAAAGTTCCACGTTGCCTCTTTTTTGTTGAGTTGTCTTACGTTATTTTTCACTGAAAATCGTCGGAAGTAAGCGACATCGTTTTCCCTTTACGGACACATACACAACCACGTACGATCGTATGGCTCCGGGAAATAACGCCCAAATGAAATAAGGCCCAATGCGGGCCTTATTTCATTTTGCCAAATTGGGCGTTATTTCATAAAAAAATGAAATAAGGCCCAACGTGGGCCTTATTTCATTTTAAGAAATTTTGAAATTTTTACCAAAAAATGAAATAAAGCCCAAAAAAAATGAAATAAGGCCCAATTTTGCGATAAATGCTGAAATGGGTTAGCTACGAAGCAGCTGTTGGACTTACTGGACTGGTTAATATACAAATACTATTCAGCAAGGGGACGGTTTTTCTGGCTGAGGGTTTTAATCCCTGCCACGGCCGAAGGCCGTCACGCAGAAAGACCCTGGATAGAGGAAAACTTTTCAGCAAAGATGGTTTTGTTGGCTGAGGGTTTTAATCCCTGCCACGGCCGAAGGCCGGCATGCAGAAGGACCCAGGATAGAAGAAAACTTTTCGGCAAGGAGATAGTTTTGTTGGCTGAGGATATAACAATCTACTTGCTGAAAAGTTTTTCTCTATCCAGGGTCCTTCTGCGTGCCGGCCTTCGGCCGGGGCAGGGATTATAACCCTCAGCCAACAAAACCATCTCCTTGTTGAAAAGCCTACCTCTATCCAGGGTTCTTCTGCGCAGGCAAAGTGTTCTTCTGCATGCCGGCCTTCGGCCGTGGCAGGGATTAAAACCCTCAGCCAGCAAAACCATCTCCTTGTTGAAAAGTCTTCCTCCATCCAGGGTTCTTCTGCGCAGGCAAAGTGTCCTTCTGCATGCCGGCCTTCGGCCGTGGCAGGGATTAAAACCCTCAGCCAACAAAACCATCTTCTTTGCTAAAAAGCCTTCCTCTATCCAGGGTCTTTCTGCATGCATTAAAGTTCTGCATTTCTGCATTAAAGTTCAGTCGACGCCGTAATTTTGGGCGTTATTTCATTTTCAAGAATTTTGAAATTTTTACAAAAAAATGAAATAAAGCCCACAACAAAATGAAATAAAGCCCAACGTGGGCCTTATTTCATTTTCAGTTTTTGTTGAAAATGAAATAAAGCCCAAAAAAATGAAATAAGACCCAAATTTTACGATTTCAAATCTTCATATAAAAAAAAAATTGGGCCTTATTTCATTTGGGCGTTATTTCCCGGAGCCCGATCGTATCACACTTTACGTAGCGTTAAAAATTTGTTTTTTTTTTTGTGGTTTCAGTTTCAGGTTTCACTGCGCTCGCGATTCGTTTGAGTGACGACGTTACGCTTAGGGCTTTATGATGTTGTAGCTGCAGCAACGGCAGCAGCAGCTTCACTTTAGCGACGTAGCGTAAAGTTTTCCCTTCTGTTACCGCTTACGTCCGTCGACCTCAGCAGCATCCTCCGACCGTTAAGTGATTTGTGCTCCAAACCGCGACAATTTGCGCAAATCTTTCGGGATTTTAGAAGGATTTTTGAAGCGTTTGCGCTGAAGTTGGCCTCAGAGCCCGTTTCGCCTTCAATCAATTTATTTTATGCTGTATACTTTTAGGATTATTAAAAGCGGAATATTCTGTGACGCAGAGAAGTGAATTTTTTTCTCTTTGTTGCGTTTCTTTACGGTGAAGGGAGAACACACAAATGGAAAAGAGGCAATTATTTGTGGATTTCGTCGAATGTAGTGAGTCGTGGATTTTTTTTTGGGAAATTAAATTACGAAATTTTTATGGTATGCTATGTGAGAGGTACATCGTGAGAGAGAAGCCATTGGCAATTGAACTTTCCACAGATTTGGGTGGTTGCAAAGAGTCATTATCACAGTAAATCGCATATTCAAAAAGTACATTAATTTAAATTTAATTTACATAATTTTTGTTGCAGGCGAAGTGTATACGAGTGAGACGATATCAAACGCAATTAAATGAATATACATACATACATATTCCAATCAATAACACGGACTACTTTTAAATGAAGCTATTAATTTTTATTGAATCTTTTTGCTATCAACGACAAGGACAGTCTAAACATATTATTTAGCTCGTTATAAAAGACTTTAAAAGGGAAAAATTTTAAATTCGTCACGATGATCAATTTATATTCATGTAAAATAGAAATTCCAAAAATGTATTTCATGGGAAGAGTTTTGCCGCGATTAAATGGAAGATTTAAAGTGTTATTTTCGGTACCAAAAAAGGAATATCAAGATAAAATTTGATGTAGACACTTGTTATATGTTAATTAATAAATTTTTTATTTTTCACCAAAACTATTCCTCTGATTAAATTTTATCTACAAGATTTTCTTTTGTTCATCGAAAGTGTGACCTACTTTTAGACTCTGAAGAAATATCTTGCTTCTCAATCGCTCTCTTTAACTCTTCTTTATTTTCGTTAACCTCTATCGATTTTTCACTCTTTTGAGAAAAATTCTCCCGCTAGAATTTGTTCGATTTGTATTTAATTTATATGAAATTTTCCCGGGCCTTTGTTTCACATCATGGCGCAACCTTGAGCCGAACAGTATGCAACATATTAGTAGTTCATTGTTGTTTGTGTTTTTATTTTTATTTGAAGAAACTGCTTTCGCAGCAGATGAAGATAGAAAACGCTTTTGAGAATGAGAGCGAGTAAAGAAAGATTGTAGTTTAATGATTAGTTGCGATAATGAGAGGTTGAGGTTGGGCTGCGATGAGCTGAGTTGACTTGAGTTGAATCGAGTGGGCTGAGTTGAAGCAGGCGAAAAATAGAACAGACTGTTGAAGGAGTAAAAAGGAAAATGACAAAATAAGGTGCCAGAAGAATTAATGAGTAAGTGAAAAAGGTGTAAAGGTGTATGGATTGAGTTGGGGAAAGTGAGAGTATTCTTATGATTGAGAGGAAGAGTGAGTGGCGGCAGGAGAAAGAATAATGGAATGCGAATATTGGGCGCTACCTTTCCCTATCATTTAGAATTATTATATTTTTCTATATTCCTTTTATTCTTTCTTTCTTTTTATTTTTTGTGCTTTATTTCGATTTTCTCGCTTGTGAACGAGGTCAAAAGTTAATTTATTCGCCTGTAAATATGCAGCAATAAATCTTCCGGTAGTTCGACGAAGCAAGAAAACAGGCGAGAAAACCATTGGAATTTGATATGAATATAAAGAACTGTGATGGAATGAAAAAGAATGGAAAAAACTTTAAAGAGTTAAAGGCAAAAATTCTAGTAATGAGAGAATTTCAATAAAAAGAATACAATAAAAAGAAAAGAAATGATAAAAAGGAGGAATTTAATAAAATGCTATCGTCCATAAATTATTAATATTTTTTTATAAATCTTTAAGATAGATTATATGTAAAATTTTTTGTTTTGTTTTGTGTAATATTTCACCAAATTCTGGGACGTGGTCTGATGCGTTCTCGCTTGAAGCCATTTTATTGGTTATAATTTAGTATCATTGTTACATTTTAACACAAGAATAATTATTCCAAAATTACTATACGGTTCGCAATCGATGAGTGCCATCAATTTAAGATGTCAAAAATTAAGTATGTATTTATTTATACTCCTAATATACTCAATGGAAGATAATGTGGCTGCACCAGAGCGTGTGTACATGTGTGTCTATAGCTATTTCTGTACGACTATTTGTATGGTTTTATCTTGGTTTGCGCACGAATGCGTGTCTAAACATGTTTGCTGTTCATTAATTTCTTTAAATTTTAAAGCCTTAAGGCAGAAAATCGTCTCGTATCAGTTACGAAATAAGTTTTGGTAATTATACGAATTTATGTATACATACTGTGCAAAAGTAAATAGATAAATCAAGGTGTAACAATGTAGAAGCGTATATATATGTATATATATATATATATATGTATGTATGTATGTATGTATAGTGTGTATAAAGCACTGAAGGGAAAAACCTGAGTGATAACCACAAACTTGTGTATGCGTTTTGCGCATAATTAATTTGATGCTATAAATATTATTACTGTTCATTTAGGTTTCTGTCGTTGTTGTTGTTGTTGCTGTTGCTGTTGCTGTTGCTGTTGCTGTTGCTGTCAGTATTATAATTGTTTGTTGTTGTTTCTGTTGGTGGTGCGGCTGTTCCTGCAACTTATTCAAACCACAAAAGTGCCCCAGAAAGTTTCACGCCATAATCTTCAGTCTATTTTGGCTTTAATTGGTGGATTGATTGATTGGTTGATTTATGAAAGCTATTAACTCGCATTTTTTTTTTTAATTATTATGTTTAAAGTGTTTTGATTTGGAAAAATTTGTAATTTAATTTTTAATTTATTTATCTCAGTTTGAATTTAACGTTTACTTCATTTTACTCAATTGCTTTAATTTTTTAAAATTTAATTTCAATTATATTTTTTTAGTTTTTATAACTTAAGATTTTTGAAAAGCTTGTCATTAAATTTAATTTTTCATTTAAATTTACTAATTTATTAACTTACTTTTATTTATTTAGTTAAAAAACATAACTCACTGCTATCGTTTCGATCCTTTATTATGATAACTAAAGAGTAGAAACATAAAAAGATTTGACCAATCCGAAAAGAACTGACATTTCAAACTATCAAAGAAATAAATATAAAAAATTTCTATAAGTTTATCCTTAAGAAACAGTCAAGAAAATTTAAAGTGGAAAATGCTTTAATAATTTTGCTGGACTGAGCACCTGCTGCCGCCTCTGCTATTGTTGTTATTGTGTAATTCTGCTGCTGGATTGATAAAAGACCTGCTGCCGCTACTGCTATTGTTGTTGTTCTCGTTGTTACAGCAAGTGCCTCTGGGTTTCAAAATGGATTCTCTGCAAATTGTGCATAACTTTAACTACGAGTGTGCACACAAAACAAGCGGAAACGACGACAACAACAACAGCAACAACAACAACAGCAACACCAACAGCAATAACAACTGCAACAATAATAACAAACATAACAGCACCGGCCCAAATAAAAATCTCCATTTGCATAATTAAATAAAGCATTGCAGACTTTCAGGCTGACTCTTCGCTGAATAACAAAGTTCGAGAGAGAAAGAAGCCTTTTATTCAACGAAAGGAACGGAATGGAATGGAGAGCTCTATCCTGTTGGTCGCACCCGAACGCGGACACATATTAATACATGTGTATTACACATACGTATACACACGTAGGCACGTAGCCACTAAGTGTTGCTGTACTCGTGGCTTCTTTCTGTTCTGCTGCTTTTGTATGCAAATATGTTAATTAAAATTTATATTTTTCGCAGTATGCTTTGTCGCCATCTTGAGTTACAGCCATACATACATACATACATACATATCTACTACACAAATGCATTTAGGTACATACTTTTTAGTACTTTACTTTACCTTGTTTTATACGGACTTTTGGTAAAAATAAAGAAAAGAAGAATAGAAGTAAAGAAAAAGGCATACCACAAAAAAGATTTTGCTATTTCGATAGGTGTGGAGAGATGGTGACAACGACAATAACAACAACGACATAATAACATAAACAACCCATCGTTGTTGATGATGATGGTGATGAGGAAAATTAATGAATGCGCCATTTTGTGCAATTTTTTCCTACCGCTGACGGTGCTGCTAGCTGCTACTTTTAATTTATCGTTGTTGTTGTTTTTGTCCTCATTATGGTTTTTGTGTTTCTCGCTATTATCATTATTATTATTATTATTGTTGCTGTTGTTGTTTGTTGCTGCATAAAATAAATTAAAGTTGCTGATACGATGAAAATGCATTTCGTTTGCTTTTATTTTTTTTTTCCGTGATACTTTTTCCTTTTTCTTACTTGAATTCGGCTTATGTGTGCCTGTCTGTGTGCGTGTGTGTATATATGTCTGTACGTGTATAAGTATGCAGAGTGAATTATGTGTATAACACACACTTACACATACACACTCGCATGCACTTATTTATGCTTGGCTGTGTCGTCTGCATTAATAATTATGAACTTGAAAACTTTGTACTTGACGAGAAAAAAACAACAACAACAACGACAACAATATAATAAGAGAGAATGAATTAAATAAGGAAAAACATTGAGGAAGGCCCACTTGAGCGAAAAATTACGATGATGACGCCGACAACGATGGCGGCGGTCACCAACCAACAACGAACGCCGAGGAGTGCGAGTTTCTGTGCCGTTGTTGTAATTATATATGGTTGTTGTCGACTGGAAGAGAGCAGCATGCGGGAAGCTAGAAGATTGAGTTCGAAACTGAGCAGCATAAACTCAAAAAGTACGTTCAACACTTTGAAAAAGTGCGTATGAAGTGGAAAAGCATCAGCAGCAGAAGACCAAACAGAATCAGAAACAAGAGCAGCCATAAGAAGAAGTAGAAGCAGCATCAACGGCGGCGGCAGCAGCGAAAGATTGCATAATTTTCGCCTGCTGGTCGCGCACAACAACCATGATCATGGACATTTTACATGAAACTAACTGAAGTTGTTCCTGTTCGTTGTTTTGTGGAAATTTTTGGTATGTCTTCTCCGCATAAAACAGAAAAAGTTAAATAGTTTCGGAGGAAGAAAAGAAGGAAGGAAGGAAGGAAGGAAGGAAGGAAGGAAAGAACATTTTATTAAACATTTAATTTTTTTAATAAAATTTTATTGAATATATTTTAATTTAATATTTTTAATTTTTTTAGTAGTAAATAAATAAAATATATAAAGTGAATAGATTATATACATAAATAAATAAAAAAAATAAAAAAAAATAAAAATATTTTATATATTTTTTTTATTTATTTTATTCAATTTATATATTTTACCTAGATATTTTATTTATTATTTTATTATTTTTTTACTTTATTTATTTCATTTATTTTATTTATTTAATTAATTTTGTTTCTTGTATTTTTTTGATTTATTTATTTAGTATATTTATTATATATATTACTTTTTTTGTTTGTTTATTAATATGACTTATTTTTATTTATTAAAGTATTCATTTGATGGACAGAAAATGAAAAATATTTCTGTTCTGGATTTTATTAAGTTTCTTTATTTAAACTCTAGAAATAAAAGCTCTGATGAAAAAGAGCTGTGCTCTCATTTATTCAAAATGCTTCCATATTTTTTATAGAGTGTGAAAAAAGATCATTGTTTTTTGCGCTTTTCGCCAGCTCTGCGATACGCCGGCTGTTGTACAATACAATTTTACGGTATTAAAAATAACGATTTATTTCGGGAAATTTTAAAAGCAACCAACAGCGGAAAAAGTTACGAAAAGCAACAATGATCGTTTTGTTTTATTGTTTATAATTTGTCCATAAAATATATTTTAACTAAAATAACAACAACAACAACAACAATAACAGCGGCAAGGAAAAACAAAATTTACGTTTGTTGCAATTGCATAAAATTTTCCTTTTTTACTTTTCACTGGGAAGAACAGAAAGCATTTATTTTAAAAAACAGGAAATGCAAAAAAGCAACGGTGAGAAAGAGAAGAAAAGAGAGAGAGAGAGAGGACGATGTAAAACAGAGTCATCAGATTTACGCGCACAAAGAAAAATCTCAATCGACAAAATCAACGGAATTTACACAAAGCAACAAACAAACAAAAAAACCAATCGTTCATGCATAAAATAAATGTTTTTGCGTTGTTTTTATATTCTTATTTATTTACTTAATTACTTAAGCGCTTTAATTGTTTTACTGCGAGCATTGGGCCTGAAGGGAGTACGAAATATTTGATTTTTCTATTTTTTTTTTGTTTTTTGTTGCTGCTGCCGAGCAAAAACTACACACACAGGACAAATATAAAGTTTTTTATTTATAAAGGAAATAAATCAAACAAGACCAAAAAAAAAAAACAAACAAGAACCAAATGGACAAATAAAACACAAAAAACTATAAAGAAATGGACAAACAAACATACAAATAAAGCAAAATAATATTACAAATGCGCTATGGAAAAAATTGTACGTATTGCTTTTTCTAGTAACAGTTTTTTTCCATCGACAGCAAAGGTTAAAAGTTCAGAAAGCGCAAATAATTTTATGAATGACCGAAAAAGTTCTGGACTCTTTAAATAAAAACTAAATAAAAAAGCAAGAATACAGCCACAAAACCAAGGAAAATATAAATGAAACATGAGCACAACAAATAAATCGTAACAGGCCTGCGAAATGGAATGGAGTCGTTAGTAACAGGCAAAAAATCCAACAGAAAGAACATAAAAGGGAATGAAAACAATATTAAAGCATATTCCGAAAATTGCAATATAAAGTATTAAAAAAGAGCCACACCGAATGTAAAGCAAGCAATAAGTTTAATCTTTTAAAGTCTTTTCATGTTTAACCTTCATGTCTAAAAGTATTACAGAAGCTTGGATTAAAACAAAGCATACTTTTTGGTGCTTTCTTTAAAAGGCACAATTTGTGAATATGAATGTCGTCCAGAAAACAAACGAATCACGCATGACATTTCAGCAACGTGCATTATCGCGTTGTAAAAATCATCGATGACAATTTCCCTGATAATTAAAGAGAGACGAAGAACTATGGTTGTAACTAACAGTTTTCATTCGTTAAGTTTTCTGACAGAGTTCGAAGGTGATGATGATGATGATAATGATGATCGGCTTTGGAACGAATTTTCGTCATTCCGTGTCAAGTTTGGTTGTTTGATTGCGACAAAAAACCAAACCAAAAAAAGTTTATGGCTTTTATTTGAACATTCGTGTTATTTAATATCGTTTTTGAAACAAATAACTTATAAAAACTGGAAAATCGAGAGATTGATCAAACTTATTCAAAAAAAGTGCATTCATCAGTCTTTCAAACGTCGAAAGCATGCGTTTTCGTCAGCGATTCATAAACGCTTGGTCGGTAATGAAGGAATGTTGGAGACTGCTGGTGGAAAAGTATACGAGTTTGAATACGACGTGTATGTGTATGGGTGTATGTTTCAGTGTGTGTGTATGTGTGTTCAACTATGAATGATTATGTATGGTAGTTACTCTTTCAGTTTCTGTTTCTGTTTCCGTTCTTCTGCTCTGTTTATTTTTCCGTTGCGTTGTTTTAAAAGTTTCGTTACGTTTACATAATTTTTTCGGGAACATTTTTTTGTTGCTATTGTTGTTGCTGTCCTTGTAGCGTTTACTTAACTCATATAACGAAAAAAGTAGCGACATATACCAAACAATGGTACAGTCGCCATTAAGAAAGAGAGAGAGAGAGAGAGAGTTAGTGACTGACTTTCGTTATAATATTAATGTATGTATGTAGTAACTCTTATGATGGTGATTGTTGTTGTTGTTCTCATTATTCTGTTGAAGGTTTTTCATAATTTCTTTTTGGGCAAGGTTGTATGTGTGCGTGTGCATTTAAGTGTGTAAGTTTATACAGAGTAAGTAATAAGTTCTTCGTTTGTTCTTGAAAACTTGGTACACTTTCTTTGTTCATCCAAAAAGAAAAAAAAATACGAAAAAAGTAACATTTTCGCATTACGTTTCATTCTCTTAAAGTTTAAGGTTATACTAATAGTATAATTTTTACTTAAGACTACAATAAAAATATTATAATTTACCAAAAAAAATATAAACTCGTTTATTAAATAACTGAACGCTACGTGTCGGTTCTGTTTGGTAGTATAATTTTGCGTTAAATTTTGCGAAATATGTATAATAAAATTTTTCATTAACACGTTGGCTTTATTTAATAAATCCCCAAATTGCATCCCTTTACCCTGCAGCATAACATAAAACACTTCACAAACATTATAAGCGTAAAAAATTAAAATATTGAAAAACCTTTTCACCAATAACCATCTCCCATTGTTTTGTTATTGTTGTTACTGTAAAACAAGTACTTACTTAAATTACCGCTAGGAATGTAAACGTTGCCAGACGGTGTACGCACTAAGCACGACGGTTCGAAATCGACACCTAAATCATTCGGGTTGCCAGCGACTAAGCGACCGTTATTCATGCGATTCATTGTGGGATTCCTGGGCGGGACATCCGGTGGGGCCGAGGGCGTGACTCCTTCAAGGAGAAAGCCTAAATGGAAGAGAGAGAAAAAGAATGGTTTTTAACTTTTATAGCCAGCGAGTCAAAATGAAGGGGACTGTTTTTGATTAAAAACTTTGAATCGTATTCTCTTTATTTTATAAGACTTTTTGTTAGAAACGAGGATGGAGCGTTTTAGTCTACGGATTAAAATCAAACCAACCATCATTTAAAAATGAAAATTTTAGTGATTTTCCAATAATTATAAGAGAGACGGTGCTCTCACTTCCCAAAGAATTTTGTGTTTTAAGAGGCTTAAATCTTCACTCACTCTGAAAAAAAATGTCCCAAGTTTTTTCTTAACAAAGTACGAAAATTGCTACAGCCAATAAACAACAACAACAATAACAATGCAGAAAGTGTCATTTTAGCTCCAAAAAAATCCTTTGCTGCGACTGAGCGGAAGAGTATTTACATTTTTATAGCATAAATAAACGGGAAAGGCCATTAAATTGGCAAAGGCTGAGAGCAAGAGACATAGAAAATGGACTGGGGGAAATGGGGGGGTGGAGTGACCAACGCATCCATACATACATCCACATGCACACACGAAGAGCGTATAAAAACAACACTTTTAGTTAATATTCAACAAAGTAGTCGTCTTAAGTTTAGTACTCTGTTTGTCATCTTCTTCTTCTTCTTCTTCATTTACATTTCCTTGCATTATTTTTGCTTCTGCTGCTGATTGTGTTGTCATTTTACAATGCTGCCAATGCTGCCAAAATACATTTCAGCTTTGATCAAATTGTAAAGCGAGAAAGCCATTTCAAGCCAACTCAAGCCAAACGTTGCCAAGACAAGCGTTGCCAACTGCTTCTAAAGCGACGATAAGCAGCTTATCTTTATATTGTGTGTTGGTTGGTTAGCATTTTTGCGGCACTTGTGGGTGCTAGGATGAGGGTAAATGAGGGTGGGTGTGGGTGGTCGTGTGCGAATGGGTGCAAAAGGAATTTCGTTGTTACGACTAACGAATAAAATAAGTTGATTTAGTTGGTAATTCGGTGGTTGGTTGGTCGGCTAGGACGACTCTTGTAGGTCATTCCTTATGGTTGGTGGATTCGGTGATTGGTTTACCGGTCGGCTGATTTCACAGCGTCAGACGAAAGATATACAAAAGCTCTCATTTGGATGTAAATGGAGGACAAAAATGGATGCGAATAACGTTTTTTATTATTCAAATAAAAAAGGGGAAAACGTTTTTGCCGCTTTTACTTCATAACCCTCTTGTAAATCATAACTTTTCACTTCATCTGTTTCCTTTTCTTACTTTTTCAAACATTTGTACTGCTTTTTCTTTAACAAAAACATATATAGCTTCCATCCTTAACTATTTTATCATCACCATCGCTGCCATTATCATCATCATCAGCGTCACTTCATTAATCACTTTATGGTGCCCTGAGTCATGATTGATTGTCGAAGTCGACGAGTATTATATTTCACTGTTAAATGCCTCATCGCTATAATCTTTTATCATCGTTTAATAATCATTATTTATAACTTTTTGGTTCTGGTCATCATCTTTGTCAATATCATTTATTACTTTGTTTTAAGCGCAAAGACGATTTGTTTACAGGAAGTAACTAAAAGTATGCTTTAAATTTTTAATCGATTTTATCAACCCGGAACACGTACAGACAAACACTCACCCACCACGAGTTCAACGTTCGATGAAATTTTATGAAGCTTCCTTCCGAAAGTAAGCATACATTATTTACTTGGCCCAAATTCAATTGTATACACTTTTAAACTTCATCCACACAAGGAGAGAATTCACACACGCACACAGCCACATATACACCCACATACACCCCCGATTGGTTTATGTGTATGTGTTTATATACAAACACGTTTCAATTCTTTGCCTTGTTTATTTGCTTGGAGCTTATTTTATCAACTTTTCATTCTTCTTCCTTTTTCGCACTTTCAATGGCTTTTTTAACTCTGCCCCCATCTGCTATCCTTTTCTGCTATCCTGCTATCCTATTTCTTTCCCTCAAGTTTGCTGATTAAGCTGTGAATTTGACAAGAGACAGGCGTTCAACGGTTGGATGTACCTTTATTCCTTTTGCCTTCAGACAGAAAGAAATAATGTTAAAAAGTTAATAAACACTGGCCGTTGAAGAACGCGAAGAGCACCGTCTAGCAAATTGAACGCAATCGACTTGGATAACCCGGTGTGTACTTTTTAGAGCTACTGTTTGGAAAAAAGATATTAAAAAACTATTTACAAACTACTTTAAGAGCTATGCCACTTTAAAAAAAACATATTTTCCCTGCCTATTGGGCTCTGTTTCTTAATAGCTAAGTTTAAAAGCTTCTGGTGGGAAAAATTTATGCAACCTAAGTGGCCCATAATCTTAAAAATATGCCCACTTTATGCAGTTTTCAGAATGGCTATAACATCTCATACTTTTATTAAAAAATGATTAAGTTATTGCTAGTTATTCATCAAGAGCTCCTCTCTGACTAAGACAAAAAGTTGAAAATTAAAAATTAACGGGGTAGCCCCTAAAAGTACACACAGAGTTATCCACTACTTACGCCACACCCTGTATATAGAAGAAAATAATACCGAATTTAACAAAAATAATGACGGAAGTGACAAAAATGTTTCAAAATTCAGTAATCTGTAAATACTAAAAGTGGAAAATGTTGAGCGTAACGAGCGCGCTCACGGAAATAGAAAGAAAAAATAAAAATGTTGCATATTTTTGGGCTTCCGAAAAACTAAGCCTATTTTAATCCTGTTAATAAGAATAGGGCGGAAATTATTCGGCGAAAATGCGAAATACGCACAATATTGAAGCCTAATGAAAATTATATGATTGATAGAACTGACAGAAATGTTCTGCAAAATTGTAGGCATAGATTGTCAAAATAAGTCAACGAAATTACAAAAATTTCTTATGTGATCATTTAATTAAAATTTGTAATTTTGCAATTAGCACGAAAATTGAAACTACTCTCTTTGGTGGTCACCCATTTCCTTCCTCTCCCAGACCGACTGTTGGTCGGTGGATTTATAATCCTCTGCCACGAGTTGGTTGGTATTAAAATAATAATTACCCTCTGAATTTCCAACTAAAATGCGATGACGGCAGCGGAAAATAATCCAAAATTCCATTGCGGCGCCTTTTGGCCGCATAAAACATAATCTAAACCAGGCACAGGCGACAGACTGGCTACTGTGTCAATGGAGTTAGAGAAGGATGGATGGATGGAAGAGGATGCGATGCATCCAGCAACCCAAAGACAACAACAAGAGCGAGGTAATCATAAAAAGGAGGAAGCCTGCCGGGCAAGAAAGAACAGCAAGTGTAAAAACGCACAGGAATGAGGGAGAGAGAGGAAGGACAAAACCAACAAACTGAATGGAAATGATAATAAAGCAAGGAAGTTTATCGGCGAGGGAGGTTCTTTGAAAGCGTCTCTCTCTCTCTCTCTCTCTCTTTTGCGGTTGCAGTATCATAGCAAAGTATCACATTTTCCGCAGATTAAATACAGCTTCCGAAATGAAGAGGCGCTATCGCTGTCGTTATGCTGTCAATGCTGGTAACCGCAAAGAAACAACAACGACAACATTTACAATAATAACAAAAGAAATAAAATCTTTACTACAACAAATAGTGCAATTTTATAAAGGCTTCCGGTATAAAATAAAATCTCATACAGAATGTCAAAGTCATCATCATCCCAGTGGTAAATATCATCATGACATCATCGCTCATATCCTCATGATTTTGTGTGCCGTATCGACTCGATTCTTTATCAAGTTTTTACATTACATTAACCCGTACGTGTCATAGGACCCGGAGCACTTAGCTTCTCGCTTACCGTGTAAGCGAGTAACGCATGAGGTCTGTATACTACCGTCATATACAGTGTCATACATTGTGGATGATACCCCATTCGCTTTTCGCTTCGGCTGTAAGCACTTTTTCATCGAGCAAACCAATAAATTCCGCCAAGAAGTAAGCAACAAATAAATTCAAATTAATTTAATATCTTTTATTAAAAATAGAGGAACAATAAACATACATATACGATATATAATTACATTTATATTATAATTATATAAAAATTACAATTATTATATTATTATCATTATTATTATATTATATGGACCTATTTTCGTCTGGAAATATAAAAAAAAAATAATTAAATTATTAATGTAGGGTTTTGTGGACTGCGTACTTACCATTAAATGCGTCAAGCTCTTCATCGAGTTTACTTTGATTCAAAAGATTGGCTTGTAAATCTTGAATTGCCTTAATAATTTCTGGAGAGTCCTTTTTCCATGATGTACATATGTATCTGAAGAAAATTCTCTTGTGGCGAAGAAGTTTTTTCTCATATTATATATAATCGTCGAACATCATCATCATCGAATATCATCATCGTCGAACATCATCATCATCATCGAACATCATCATCATCGAACATTATCATCATCGAACATCATCATCAACGAAGATCATCATCGTCGAACATCATCATCATTGAACATCATCATCATCGAACATCATTATCATCGAACATCATAATCATCGAACATAATCATCACCGAACATCATCATCATTGAACATCGGACATCGAACATCATCGAACATCATCGAACATCGGACATCGAATATCATCGAACATCATCGAACATCGAACATCATCGTACATCGAACATCATCATCATCGAACATCATCATCAACGAAGATCATCATCGTCGAACATCATCATCATTGAACATCATCATCATCGAACATCATTATCATCGAACATCATAATCATCGAACATAATCATCACCGAACATCATCATCATTGAACATTGGACATCGAACATCATCGAACACCATCGAACATCATCGAACACCATCGAACATCATCGAACACCATCGAACACCGAACATCATCGAAAATCGAACATCATCGAACACCGAACATCATCGAACATCGAACCTCATCGAACATCGAACATCATCGAACACCATCGAACATCATCGAACACCATCGAACACCATCGAACATCATCGAACATCGAACCTCATTGAACATCGAACATCATCGAACATCATCGAACCTCATCAAACATCGAACATCATGAAACATCGAACCTCATCGAACAGCGAACCTCATCGAACATCATCGAACATCGAACATCCTCGAACATCGAACCTCATCGAACATCGAACCTCATCGAACATCGAACATCATCGAACATAGAACATCATCAAACATCGATCATCGAACATCATCGAACATCGAACCTCATTGAACATCGAACATCATCGAACATCGAACATCATCAAACATCGAACCTCGAACATCATCAAACATTGAACATCATCAAACATCATCGAACATCGAACCTCATCGAACATCGAACATCATCGAACATCGAACATCATCAAACATCGATCATCGAACATCGAACCTCATTGAACATCGAACATCATCGAACATCGAACATCATCAAACATCGATCATCGAACCTCGAACATCATCAGACATCGAACATCATCAAACATCATCGAACATCGAACCTCATCGAACATCGAACATCGAACATCATCAAACATCGATCATCGAACATCGAACCTCATTGAACATCGAACATCATCGAACATCGAACATCATCAAACATCGATCATCGAACCTCGAACATCATCAAACATCGAACATCATCGAACATCGAACCTCATCGAACATCGAACATCATCAAACATCGATCATCGAACATCGAACCTCATCGAACATCGAACATCATCGAACATCATCAAACATCGATCATCGAACATCGAACCTCATCGAACTTAGAACATCATCGAACATCGAACATCATCAAACATATATCATCGAACATCGAACCTCATCGAACATCATCGAACGTGGAACATCATCAAACATCGAACATCGAACCTCAGCGAACATCGAACTTCATCGAACATCGAACATCAAACATCGAACATCGTACATCGAACCTCATTGAACATCGAACTTCATCGAACTTCATCGAACCTCATCGAACATCGAACCTCATCGAACATCGAACCTCATCGAACATAGAACCTCATCGAACATAGAACCTCATCGAACATCGAACATCATCGAACATCGAACCTCATCGAACATCGAACATCGAACATTATCGAACATCGAACCTCATCGAACATCGAACCTCGAACCTCATCGAACATCGAACATCATCGAACATCATCCAACATCGATCATCGAACCTCATCGAACATCGAACATCATCGAACCTCATCGAACATCGAACATCATCCAACATCGATCATCGAACCTCGAACCTCATCGAACATCGAACATCATCGAACATCGAACCTCATCGAACATCATCGAACACCATCGAACATCATCGAACATCGAACCTCATTGAACATCGAACATCATCAAACATCGAACCTCATCGAACAGCGAACCTCATCGAACCTCATCGAACATCGAACATCCTCGAACATCGAACCTCATCGAACCTCATCGAACATCGAACATCATCGAACATCGAACCTCATTGAACATCGAACATCATCGAACATCGAACATCATCAAACATCGATCATCGAACATCGAACATCGAACCTCATTAAACATCAAACATCATCGAACATCGAACATCATCAAACATCGATCATCGATCATCGAACCTCGAACATCATCAAACATCGAACAACATCGAACATCGAACCTCATCGAACATCAAACACCATCGAACATCGAACATCATCAAACATCGATCATCGAACATCGAACCTCATCGAACAATGAACATCATGGAACATCATCAAACATCGATCATCAAACACCATCGAACATCGAACATCGAACCTCATCGAACTTAGAACATCATCGAACATCGAACATCATCGAACATCATCAAACATATATCATCGAACATCATCGAACATCGAACCTCATCGAACATCGAACATCATCGAACGTCGAACATCATCAAACATCGAACATCGAACCTCAGCGAACATCGAACTTCATCGAACATCGAACATCAAACATCGAACATCATCGAACATCGAACTTCATCGAACCTCATCGAACATCGAACCTTATCGAACATCGAACATCGAACCTTATCGAACATCGAACATCATCGAACATCGAATCTCATCGAACATCATCGAACCTCATCGAACATCGAACATCGAACATCGAACATCATCGAACATCGAACATCATCGAACATCGAACCTCGAAACTTATCGAACATCGAACCTCATCGAACATCGAACATCATCGAACCTCATCGAACATCGAACATCAAACCTTATCGAACATCATCGAACATCGAACCTTATCGAACATCGAACCTTATCGAACATCGAAACTTATCGAACATCGAACATCATCGAACCTCATCGAACATCTTCGAACATCGAACCTCATCGAACATCGAACCTTATCGAACATCGAACATCATCGAACATCTTCGAACATCGAACCTCATCGAACATCTTCGAACATCGAACCTCATCGAACATCGAACCTTATCGAACCTCATCGAACATCGAACATTATCGAACATCGAACATTATCGAACATCGAACCTCAACGAACATCGAACCTCATCGAACATCGAACCTTATCGAACATCATCCAACATCGATCATCGAACATCGAACCTCGAACATCATCGAACAACGAACATCGAACATCGAACATCATCCAACATCGATCATCGAACCTCGAACCTCATCGAACATCGAACATCATCGAACCTCATAGAACATCGAACACCTTCGAACATCGAACCTCATCGAACATCAAACATCATCGAACATCGAACCTCATCGAACATCGAACCTCATCGAACATCGAACATCATCGAACATCGAACCTCATCGAACATCGAACATCGAACATCATCGAACATCGAACATCATCAAACATCATCAAACATCATTGAACATCGAACCTCATCGAACATCGAACCTCATCAAACATCGAACATTATCCAACATCGATCATCGAACATCGGACCTCGAACATCATCGAACATCGAACATCATCGAACATCGAACCTTATCGAACATTATCGAACATCGAACATAATAATAATAATCATAATATTGATAATAATAATTAATTATTATTATAATTATTATTATTATTATTATTATTGTTATTATTGTTATAACTATTATTAAAAAATTGTTGATATGACTCACCTTTTTTATATTGTTTTTTTATATTGTTCACAAGATCAAACTTTTAAAGATTTCTTTTATATAAAATTTTTTCAAACTTAACTGACAATAAACGTTTTCTCGCTACAATGACAAGGAGGTCAGGTCAATGAATTTCGAAAGCTGAAACAAATTTTTTGAAAACTTGTTGTTCGGCAATGAAAAATCTCCTTCGAATTCATCTTACACTGTGGGAGATTCATAAGTCCTTCGTGGCGAAGCACTTTAAAATTCATCGACAAAATCGGTGCGCAATCATCAATGATTTTCAAAGGCCTTCGCTACATTTACCGCTAAGATCATCGTTATTGGCGTCGAATGCTGAACGAAAGGCAGCGGAGTTGCGATGAAAATGTAAATGAAAATTTTATTGACAGTTTTTAGGCGGTCCTCGGATTCGACTGAGTCAGTCAGTCAGAGTATCTTTCATTCATGTTATAAGTATCGCTGTTTTGTCTCTCTTCGAGGTTTATTAAAATTTTTCCTTTTTCTCAAATTTTGTATTTATTTTTTTAATTAATTTTTTTTTGTAGAATTCTTCCTCTAAACTTGAAAATATATTATTCAAGTTAAAAATTATTGGCAGGAAATAAATGAATTTAAAATTAAAATTAAGAATTTGTAAAAATTACTTTAATTTTAGAAGATTCGTGTTAGAATGAAATTACGCATAGAAGTCGTTATGTTTGAGTGAATAAAAAAATGCATGAGTGTTTGTTTGTAAACTTGTGTAAAATTGTGTATAATTTGCATGTCATGGGAAAAATTTGTTACAATTCTATTTTTTGGACATAAATTTCTACAAAGATTTTAAATGAAATGAGTCGACACCAGAAACGAGAAAAGAACAAGTAAGAGCGTTATCTTCGGCCTGGCCGAAGCTCATATACCCTACACCCGCATCGATTGATAAAAAGTGGGCGGGTGACACCTACTTTTTTTAATTTACAGGGAGCAAATTTTGATATATTAACTCATCTACAACCCCGTTTTTCCTACCAAACGCCTTATTTTTGGTATAGTATATAAGGTGGCGTGTCACGCCCATTTTTGAGAATATATTTTAGTCTGGTGATGGTGAAGATGGTGAACTCAGAAATAAAATTTTACCTGAAAATTCGGTTTACAAGCCATGAAATTTAACTAAAATCACGGGCGAGTGCATATTTTCTATAAAAAGTAGGCGCGGCACTGGTCCGATTATCCCCATTTTCAATACCAAACAGCGTAGGATAACAAAGAATATTCATGCCAAATTTCATGACGATACCTCTATTCGTTCTCCTGTAATCGTGATTTCCACAGACGGACAGACAGACAGACAGACAGACGGACGGACATGGCTAAATCGAATCAGGAGGTGATTCTGAGCCGGAATATATATACTTTTCTATACCTGCCACGCCCCCTTTAATGCGTTACAAACGGAAGAACAAAGTGAATATACCCTCATCCCTTCGGGTGTAGGGTATAAAAAGAGAAACATAAAGAAAGAGAGGCAAGAGAGTGAGAAAGTTAATGGAAAAATAGGAAAGTAGGTCATAAACATACAATTTCTCTACCACATTTGTGTACACACACATTTGTGTATTTTCAAAAAATGTTCATGTTAGCAGCTGTCAGTTGTCGCTTGAAAAAGTAAAGGATTGAGGATACGTAAAAATTATAAAAATATAAAAAAATAACCAGTAAGTTGTAATATTTAAATATTTAATTTAAAAACACTAAAGAGCAATTCAGCTTCTCACGATAAGTTTCGTGAGGCAATCAATTTCCAATACAGGCGAGGAGAGTGAGAGGAGACGAGGCCAGAAATAAGTTTTTGAGCCAGTAAACATCGTACTGACGCTCATAAGAGAGTAAGAGAGAGTTAAAGTTATTTTTACGCTCATAAGGGAGAGTAAGGGTCGTATCTAAGCTCCGAAAAGAGAGTAAGGATCATATTCACACTCATAGCAGAAAGTTGAAATCACATTTATGATGATAAGTGAGAGTGAGAATCATATTTACGCTAATAAGAGAGAGTAAGAATCATATTTACGCTCATAAAAGCGAGTAAGAATTATATTACGCTCATAAGAGGTAGAAGAAATCATATTCACGTTGAAAGAGAGTAAGAGTCATATTTACACTCCTAAGAGAGAGTAAGAATCACATTTACGCTCATAAAACAGGTACAGGTTTTAAGCCAATGAGAGCCACTTTTAGAGAACTAACACTCACGAAGACCACGACAATGCTATACGGTCTGATTTTTGCATGTGCTCCGCAAAAGACCATTGTGCCAATGTCAGTAAAGTGTGCTGGTGTATGTAATTTACGACCCTGATGTACTTAAACTATTAATAACTTAACTGTATAAAAACTACTGTACTTAAAAACTATTAATAGTTAACCGTCTCATTTTATCACACGCTTTAAGAAGACTATTTAAGACTCCAAAGTGTTGGTTCATGGTTCATCAAAACGAGTCTAATAGGTGATTGTCCAACTGTGTCGTATGACTGTTTCGGCCGTCAACGGATTGTGATTTTGATTACAATTTCAACTTTTTTTTGGAGTAGTAGTAGTGCCTACTACTTCTACTACCACCCTCAGTAATCTTCTAAAATTGGCGAGCAAGGGTCAAATACAAAAGACCGACTACCATCGTACTTGGCCAGATGCCTAAGGCTTGAAATGAAAAAAAAATTAACACTTCTTTTTTCGTTTTAAAACAATAGCGAGAGTAGAGGAACTTCAGAAAGCACTAAAAGGCTAAGTACGAGTGGTTAAGAACAAAAGGAAGAAACAAAGAAAAAGAGCCACCAAAGTGCAGTTTAAGGGAAAAACCATATGGTTTAAAGACAACAATTAAAAGAAGGTGATTATTAGCGTGGCCATCAGAAACATCATCATCATATTATCATCGTAGAGGCCGACAGGAAGAGTGAATGTACAGATAGACAACATAGAGTGTGTGTGATAGAGGATGACAAAAAAAAAGAAAAGAACAAGCAAGGAAATAACAAGGATAGAGCCCATTGCAGGGATGCAGTATTTTGCAGCCGGAACAAATATTGCAAGAACTAGTGTCAAGCATCGTTCGAGAAGCAGGTTAAGCATGCTCGACACTTTGTGCGATAATTTAACTCAGTTCGTTTCGTTTTACGAGTAAGTGACAGACAAAGTTTGCTCTTTGCTTTATTATCGCGTCTAACGACAGAGGGCGCCATGTGGGCGCTGTTCTATTAATTTCAATGCTATCGTTATTCGCAGCGCGACCTCACATAATGCATTGCTTTCATCCTCTTGTTAGGCAAGTTTTAAGTTCGAGTGCAAAAGTATGTACGGATTAGAACGAGAGAGATAGAGCCAGAGAAAAGCGAATGAGGTGAGAAGTATCTGCCTTGCTCGACACCAGAGAACGAGGGTTAAGTGCAGTTTGTCACGCTGACAGTGAAAGACAGACAGACAGACACTAAAATGAATTGGTAGGCGACATAAAGACAAAGTTTGACCGAAAGAGAAAGAGAGTGAGGGAGAGAGAAAGAGGGACATACAGACAATTGGTTATGCTGGTTGGAAGGGGACGGTGGGGGGGAGGGGAGACGTTAGTGCAAAAATAGAAATTTCTAATATGGTATTAAATTGTGACCTAAAGAACCTCGCTACTTAAAAGGACATCATTTAAAAGAGAACAAATAACAGGAAAAGGGAAGTCAGAAAGCATACTTTTTAGTCGCGCTTTCGTGTTTTTTCTTCCGTTTTATTTTTCATTTGTTCGGAAAATGCAAGAATGAAACCTTCGGAAAAAGCAGAAGTAAAGTTTCTTTTTTTTCTTGCCTTCGAAAAGAGGCTGACAATTAAAATAGCATTCAACAAAATATTGCATACTCTGAGTACTCTGAATCGTAGTTTTCATTATTCCAGAGAAACTTTAAACAATCTTTAGAAAATAAAGAGTCGCTTCAGTCAAATGTTTGCCATATTTTTAGGGTGTATACATTTGTAGTATTTTGGGCCAATACTTAAATTATGGGCAGTGAGCTTGAGTTGGGTGATAAATTAAGGACTACTGCATTTCCTTTTTCCCAAAAAAGTTTATCTCACTTCTTCAGTTGTATAAAAAAAGCTGCATACTTCAAGTTTTGCGAAGAGAGAGAGAGAGAGGAATTACACCAATATGTATGTATGTACCTTCTACCACGCAAAGAATGCAAAACGCTGGCAAAACTCTTTTAATCTGAACTTATCTGTCTTTCTCTTTTAACTTATTTCCATGAAATTTTTGTATACTTCAGGGCTTACATATTTTCACTCTCTATCTGAGCTTATCTGCCTCTCTTTCTTACAACTTATTTCAATAAAAATGTTGGATAATTTCAGGCATGCATACTTTTCATCTGAACTTATCTCTCTATCTTACTCTTTCAATTTATTTCAATTAAAATAAGTATTGCATACTTCTAGGCATATATATTTTGAATACTTTCTGTAAAAGTTTTTATACGATTTGAAATTTGTTTGCAAATGTTTTTGAATGTTCCTCGTACGTAATCTAAAACTTTTGTTATTTTTATGACCTGCATACAATTTTTCAAAAGCATTTTTTTGTTGTTGTTTTCAACTGAGCTCAATGCAATTTTGCAAAAAATGTGTAATTAATGAATGCAGCATTCAATAACAGAGAGAGCAAGCAGTAGTTCTAGAAATTCTAATTGAAATCGAAAATCAAAGTCAGAAAGCACAAACTTTTCATTTCATAGAAAATGAAAAATAGAACACTAACAAACTTTTCCAGAATATTTATCTTTTTTGTTTATTATTATGATTGCTACTACATTTTCTTCTTCTTCTTTTTCTTCTACTTCTATAAAGGTTGGGGTAGAACTACGCTTGAAAGAGTTACTCCAAACAACTTTAACTCTTCAAATGGTACGAATGGTACGCGGCAACAACGACCGCGAATTTTAGGTTTCAGCAACAAACTGTGATTTACCAGAGAAGTCGTTTTGTAGAGAGAGCAAATCAAAAGAGGACAAAATTCTTTAAAGAAGAGAAAGACATTCAAATAAAAGAAAACGCAAGGATTTTGAAAAAAAGTGATAAGAAAAAGGAGAAAAACCAGGAAAAAAGGAATGAAGAAAGAAAGCAAGAAAGGAAGGCAAAACGGCAGGGAGGCAGATTCCTATTAGTTTTTTATCAGATTCAAAATGTCGAAAAACGCTTCACAAAAATAGACCGAACGAACGAATCTACGAATGGCCAAAAAGTTTACGATTCTCGAAAGTATTTGGTACTTAAAAAAAAAAGTACAGTACGCAAAGAATGGCCTTTAATCGAAACTACATGAAATATATTCGGCTGTCGTCTACTGCCACAGAATTTCTTTGCATCTAACGAGTATAATTCTTTTTCACAAGCAAAAAAGGACAACATTTTACTCTTAAGATTTAAACCACAAGAATGAAATCAGTCAGAAGAGATCAAAAAATCGTTAAATCAGACTAATTATCAGATGACAGAATAGACAGATGGCATAAAATTAAAAAAAAAGTTTTCAAACAAAAGTTATTCAGTCAAGACCAAAACCAAACTATACAATACAAGCATCACTCCCCATCACTCACTACAAGCATCATAATTTTTTTTATATTATCATTATTTAAAAGCGGCCAGAAAGATTATAAGAACCCGTTTGGGAGCAGCAAAGCTATTGTCGTTAGAACAATGCAAGGTACGATAAATTTGCAAAGCAGAAGCCCTCAAGAAAAGATTTGAGGTCAATTAAGAGTGTGGTAAGCGAGAAGAGTTTCCGTTATCGAGAATTACGCGATTGCATTCTTATATGTATGCATTGTTTCAGAAATTGTAGCATTAAAATTCCGATTTAATTTTTCATATTATGGTTTTTCCATCATTATTAATATTTTATTCATGTTTCTTAAGCTTTTGGTTATAATCTGCCTTCCTACAAGGTTCATTAAAAGAAAATGCTACTTGCAGTACTAAAGAGAAAAATCCTCCGGAAAAAAAAATGAAAAAATCTCTGTAGATTGGATAAAATGGAAATTTCGTTACCAGACAACAACAACAATAATATCTTTACTGCACCATTTGGGTTGCTTCTTTAGTATCACAAAATATTTACATGCCTTTTTCCAAAAACTGCGTTTGTTTTCTTTTCTTTTCTCTTCTTTCAATTGAATTTTTTATAGCTCTTCTCGCGGTTCTAACTTCAGCTAAGCTGGTTTCAATCTCTGCCGGCAACTACTCTACCGACCGGCCCCGTCGCCGCTCCTTTTCACTATCACAAAAACAGTTTTTATTTGCCGCATTTTTTAATAATGGAAGCAGTGGCCGCAGTGGCTGTAGCGCTGACGGCAACTGTGCCTCTTGAAGCGGCTCGACGATGCTTGACGACGTCGTCAGCACTTGACTTGAACAGTCTGAGAAGTCGTAATTTTTTTTATGTGCGACCAATAGTGTAGTAGTTGTTGCGTTTTTTTCTTTTCACCGAGAACGTCTTCAAGTGCTTCGCTGGTCCGTCCTTATTTTTATTTCTTTTAATTTTCAGAAATTTCTTCTTTTCTCCTTTCTTTTACTTTTTTTTCTTAGAATACGATAGTTTTTGTTCGTTTAGTTCATTGGTTGAGCTTCGAGAGGGTGGCGCTGCCGGTGCCACTACCACCATTCATTTTTTATATTGAGAAGATTTTCCACATTCTAAAAGATTTATTGCGTTTTTTCCTCAATGTTTTATACCTCTTTTCACGCCTCTTTCCATGATGTCCCCCATGATGTTCCCCGGCCGGGGGCGTAATAGTGCAGCATTTTTACTAACTGGGGACAGAATTACCAAGCCTTTTTTACCCACCGCTACCGCCTTCCACCCTTCCCCAATTCTTGTCATTACGTCTCAATGCAATACGACGTTTTGTTCGCTTTCATTTACTTTGGCAGCATTGATTACGTGAAAGCCTGAGAGTGATTTTCGACTAACCGTAGCGACGACTGAGACGCGCGCGATGCCGCACGCTGCGACATTCAGCTGCAATGCTCCGAGTATGACTCGACGACTGACTGTGCCTGAGATCTCGATTCCGTTTTCGTCTCTGCCTCTTCACATCAAGGATCAGCTAATTTTAATACTTGAGTGCAGCTTAGTTTTATTATTAAAGAGCAAATTAAAAACTACTTGAGCAAGAAGTAGTTGCAGCAGTAACAGCAGAGGCAGCGACTACCACCGCGAGTAGCAGCGAGTAGTAATGTCGCTGGTAAAGGAAATATGCAGAACGTACTTCAACGACGTTCTGCGGCGTGGATAGAAATAATTTTTACCTGTTTGAAAAAATAAAAAAAAGAGAGAGGTATTTTTATGATCGTCGATTCTTGCTGTTGTTGTTGTTGTTGATTTTGTGACTTTATGCCACTTTTAATGACCAACCGCAACTGCCGTGAGTGTTTTGTTATGGTTTGTTGTTAATGAGGGTTGTCAGAATTGTTGTTGTTGTTGTTTGTGTTATTGCTGCCGCTGTGTGCCATCGTCGTCGTCGTTGTTGTTGTTGTTTGCTTTGTCCATATACGTATGTGTATTATTGTTGTTTATTTTGTCAATATTGTGCTGTTTTTTCCTTTTGTTTACTCACTGACGTGGTGGTAATTGTTGTTGTAATGGTTATTGTTATTATTATTGTTATTACTTCAGTAAATTTTTAAAGAAGTGCCACTCAAGTCGTTTATTAAACGCCATAATTATGAAAATTAATTTAATTTCATTTATACTTTTTTACACATTTTTTACAGTTCTTTACTAACGGTCTTTGCCGTTTTTTCACTCAACATATAATGGATTTTATTTGATTATTCGCTTTTTTTGTTTTGACAAATTAACGGCACTTTCAATTTAATAATACATAATTTGTTAATGCTTTAATGGTTTTACTTGAAACACAAAAAAATAATAACGCACACAAAGAAGACAACAATTCATACTTATCGTTTTTTTCCTTTCTTTGATTTTTCTGCTTGTGGGAAAAAATTGAAAAAAACAACATATTCTTCAAGATATTTTCTCTTGATCATGACCGAAAATCTATAGTTTTTCGCTATTTTGCCAGTTTATTGAAGATGCTTAATAAAAACGAAAACTGTTAATAAGATTTAATCAGTTTTTTATATTCATTGTAGAGAAGATTAAAAAAAAAAACAACCTGAAAAACAGTTAATAACAAGTAACACAAACTGTAACAAAAACAATTATAAATGCAATGACACCATTTGCAACAAGCAAAAAGCCAATAATAATAATAATAATAACAACAACAACAGCAACAACGAACCTAGAAGCAAATGTACGTAATTGGTGAATGTTTCTTTCTGATGTGCATCGTCGTAGTCGTTAAGATTGTTCTTTTGTTATTGTTATTGTTATTGTTAATATTGTTGTTGTGGTTGTTTTGTTGTTCTTGTTAATACGACCACAACCCACGCAGAAATTTAAAGCAACAGCAGCAACAAGAAACAGTCTAAACGCTACTAAACGAGCGCTGCTTCTAATCTTGCTTCTTGTTCTTGTTCTTGTTGTTATTGTTGCGCCCTCCAGCTTTAAAAGATTGTAATATATTTGAACAATTTGTGAAGCAAAAACAAGAAGATCAAGAACAATGCAAGACAAGAATACCCAGTAGGAAAATATGTCAAGCCTCACTGCAATATGTATGTGTGAAAACGTGCCTACACTGAGCCGTGTGCAATATGAATAGATCAAACATATAAATGGTAATTTTTTCCATATCTAACCATATTCTTGTAATAACTTTTCTAAGCAAAAAAACTTCGTTTGAACGAATGTGTCTGTAAATAAATAAAAAAAACAGAAGAAAGCTTTCCTACTGGGTGTACTTGTGTGCATGTATGGATATGTATAGAAGCATGAAGGCCAATTTCTTTAGCCAAAGCCAAATAGAGTTGACTTTAAGATGCTTTAAGCTGATTAGCAAGCTTTGTCTACATTTACTCTTCGTAGCTTGTTGCTCGTTATGTGATGTTGCCACTGCCGATGTGCTGTTGTTGCTACCGCAAAAGAAGCAATAATAGTAACCACAGCAACAATAACAATAACAATAACAACAACAGCAGCGATAGCAATAGCAACAGCAAGCAGCATTATTAACAACAGCAAAAGCATTTTGACTAAATTTGGCTCAAAAGAATGTCTCAATATCGTTGATTCCTTTTGTATCATTGTTTAGTTTATACATACGTATGTACATATGTATGCAGGTATGAATGTACATATGTGTTGTGGTTGGCTGATTGTGTGTGTGTGCGATTATCCAAGATGGCTACCAAGTCAAAGCTTCCTGCTTTAATGCCAAAATTAATTGCTTGCTTTGCTGCCATTCTTTATATGGTTATGAAGTTGTTATTGCTTTGATTGTTACTACTACTTCTGTCATTGTTGTTGCTGCTATTGTTCTTATTTCTAGTTGATGTTGTTGTTATTACTGCTATTATTGTGGCTTACTATTGTTATTAAATTGCGAATGGTTTGTTTGATGATTTTATAGTGACCCTCTCTTTGTTGTCTTAGCGTTATTTTTGTTGTTGTAGATGCAGATCTTTTTCTTGCTGTCGATGGTTTAGTTGTTTAATTTTTCTCGCATTCTTGCAAAAGATCTTGTTGTTTGTTGTTAAAAGAACGAGGATTAAGGCTTGCGAGAGACCACAAAGGGTCGATTGCAAACCGGCTCTATTTTATTATCAATCGCGTTCGCGTTTGAACTAAAATTGTCAACTTTTTGAATTTATTCAAAAAGGTATTGAAGGTATTGAAATTATTTATTATTGAATTTATTTATTTTTGAATTTATTTTTTTCTTTTAAACTTTAAGCATAGAATAATAATAATAATAATACCAGCTTCTTTTTGATTTAGTCTTTCGACCCATTATATCCTTCAATAAACCTATCTATTTCTATCTTCCATCATTCTAACGACCACGAATAAATCGAATGAAGTGAAAAATTATTAATTCTGATAACAATAGAAATAATATATAATTTTTACCTTTCTAATAGTTTCATTTAAAATCTGTACGAACGTGAAAAACGATCTCGATGATGAGATCTTCAAAAAGGTGTTCTCTCTCTGTTCATTTCTAAGCACTCTGTGTTCACCACAAAAGAGTTAAATCAATAATTAATACCTTCATGGTCGAGGTTGTAATTATTTTTCTCTTTTTTTTTTTTAATTTTTCTTCATTTTTTTATTATTAATTTTTCTTTTTTAATAGCTTTTCGGGTTAACGTTCATTTATTTTTTGCTTTTTGGTTTCTTTCCATTTCCATTTTTGTATACGTACGTTCCATTTTCTTGCTTTATAATGAAAAATGATCCAAAACTAATGACTTTAGCTTGACGTAACATTTCTCTAGAGCTCGACCAGTTTAATTTTTTTATTCTCAATTTGTCTGGATTTATTAGTGGAATGATTTGTCGGAGATATCAGGCGAATATCCATTATTTATGTTTTTGTTGCTTTTTATTAAACAACTTCAGAAATTCCGTTAAAAAAGAGAATTTTGTAGGGTCTGAATGTCTGAATGTGACGAAACGATCTAGTGACGTGCTACATTTCGTAAATTTTCATCTTTTTAAAGCATTTTAAGATCAACGTTATTCTTACGATGAACAACAAAAAATAAATTAAGTAGAACATAACACATAATGAATTAAAATTATAGAGGATAGATAATGAATTAAGCAATTAATAGCCTTAAAAGTATCCACATAATATTTTCTATCAATTCTTTTGTTGAAAAAACTACATTCTTCTATTCTTTTTATTTTATTCACAATTCATTTACTTCATTTACTTATGAATTCATACATTCATTGGTTACCGATACCAAATAATGAATAATGAGTTAATGAGTATAACTTATAGTTCGTAATGAATTGTAAGGTGTAATGCGTTACTAATGAATGACTGAATGAGTGTGAATAATAAATATTATAATTAATGAAATATATATGAAATTAATCATTATATGTTATTCATGAATAATAAATATGAGCACTATAACTCATTCATTCTTTTCCACGGAGGCATTTTTCATTCATTAACGTACATACGTTCTTTATTTGTTCTTCATTAAAAGAATTTATTTATTAGAATGCATTTCTTATGCATCAAAATGGACTAAGCTTCATCCATCTTTGAGTGTAGAACGAAATAAAAATCGCATTAACTTTAAAAAGTGATCAATATTAATTAAACAATTTTTATTATTCTTTATTTTTTTTACATTTTTCATTACACGCTTGACCGCTAATGAAGCGTTTAAAAATTGCGGTGAAAATTTTGTGGTTATCTCAGATGCTGCTGCTTTTGCTACGGTTGCTATTGTTGTCGTTGTTGCTGTTATTGTTGCCATTGTTATCATATTTGCTATTGCTGCTTCTGCTACTTCTGCTGCTTTTCTTTTTTTCGTTAGCTTTTTTTGAAAAATGTTGGCATGTTTCGCAATTTGTTAGCCATTTATTCTTATAATTATTGTTGAAGCGTCGATAATTACAATAATGAAATATTTGAAATTTAATTTCGGATTTACTGGTGATGGTTCTGTTGATGTTGTTATTGATGTTATTTTATCGCAATTTGTAGCTTAAAGCAAGATGCTGGACAGACATACTCGTTGTGTGATGGAGTAGTGAGAGGGGGGTGGGTAAGTCGAGGTAGGAGCGAGTGGTGGATGAATGGAAGGTGCATATTCCCAAAAATATTTGTTTAAAGTTTATTATCGTAATTTAATTTATTATAAATGAAGTTTAACCACGCATTTGTCTCTAATTAATTATCGTGTGTACTCTTACGTAATTGATTGATTTATAACAAATAATTTATTTTTCAAATCAGTAAAGCTTTTTCGTTTCTTAAGTGCTTTGTTATTTCAAAAAAAAAATTACTTTTATACTTTTACGATTACTTTGTATAGGTTTTTTCATTGTTGTTGTTTTTTATTGTTATTCTTTGGCCCTTCGTAAAAGCATCTTCATTGTGTTTAATGTTTTCGACCTCAGCGCAATTAATCATTGTTAAGAGTTAACAAAGGAAAAAAAGCGTTTTTGATGAACAAAAAATTTTAGATATTTTTCATTTTTCTATTCGTTAATTACTTAATATCGTATCTTAAGGCTCGAATAAGTTCGAAAAGAGTAAAAAAACAAAATCATACAATATCCAAGTCTCGTTGTTGTTGTTGTTGTTGCTGATGCTGTAGTTCAATAATTTGAAAGCTTTTCGCTTCGAGTTTTTGCTGTAAATGCTTTTGTGTTAATTCTGATGTTTCGGTTGTTGTTGTTATTGCTGTTAAAATTTGTTGTTATCGCTGTTGTTGCTTTTCTATGAAATTGATGCCGTTAGGTATTGTTGAAAATGAAGAAAGGCGCATGCCTTGTAAATACTTTTTTGCGGTGGTACATAAATGTTTAAAAATAATTTATTAATGAATAAAAATACTATGTCAAATTTGCACAATAAGTAAAGTGTTTGCAATTAAATTAAATTTAATGTTTATTAACGTTACAAATTTCCACAAAAAAATTATTAATTAATTGCAACTTTTTTATTTCCAGTAATTTTTTCAATAATTGAAAAAAAAAATTATTTAATAATATTTAAAATATATAACTTTTTTATTTGCAGTAACTTTTTCAATAATTTTATTTTATTGTAATCGTATATAAAATTTTTATTGCTGTTGCATGAACAATAGCTGTCTAAATCATTGCTCCTTGCTTAGTCGATGTTCATTTGCGAATGGATTTGTTGCTAAAGCTGAGCAGCTTATTTTTTGACACTTCACTAAATCAAATTCATCAGAATTGAAACAATAAACCTTTATGAACTCTGGAATGAGATGAGATTATGTTTACTCAAGCACGCATACGCATACACACACCCACGGTACACAATCAGTACGGTTAACCCTAATGAAGGTTCTTTTTTTTTTTATTTTGCGTATAGAAATTACCGGAGAAATTACTCGGCTTATTAAAACCTTATTAAAATGATTACTTTTGATAATAAAATTATTACTATTTACAATAAATAAAATTAGACATTATAGACAATAAATAAATTATGAAATTTTTGTAAATTGTAAATTTTAAATTTCATTCTTTTATTCCTAAGAATCAGTTTTTCGTTTGCATTATTCATTTGTCCATTAAAATCACTTGTTCATTCTTTAGCATAATTTTTTTGATTAATTTTATTCATTCCTGAATTATCGTTCATTTACTAGAGTCTATTAATTCATTATCTTCATTCATTTCTTCATTAGAATAATTCATCTTTATTTATTTTTTTACTATTCTCTTTAAAGGCATTATTCATTTATTAACGTCATCCATTTTTCCATTAATATCATTTGTTTATTCATTAGCATTGTTTTTGCTATAATTTCATTCATTTATGAATCATAATTCATTCTCTACAGTCTATTAATTCATCACCTTAATTTATTTCTTTATTAGAATTATTCATTCTTCTCCTCAGAGGCATTATTTGTTTATTCAAAAACGTCATTAATTTGTTAATTTATAATAATTCCTGTGCATCAAAAAAGAAAAAGAGCATCCACAATTTGTTCATCCTAATTTTTAAAATCAAAAGGGTACCCGGGTAGTCCGTGTGGCAACTCTTAGGGTTAAGTGAATATAAGAATTATTCTCAGGAATCGTTTGTTCGTTCTTTCTAATACGTTGTGAAAAGATTTATTGTACTTCTGTTTTTTATTGTTTTTAACAATGTTTTGGTGTTAGCATGGTGTTGTTGTTGTCGTAGCTGTCAATATTAATGACTTAAGCTGATTGTCGGTATGAACTTTTTGTTAACGTATGTATGTATATCATTTGTGATGCAACCATCTTCTCTTTCTTTCTCTCCGTAAATATATTTTTAGGACTCGTTAATGAAAGGCATAAATTTTTTTGTGTAATTTGCTATTAGTTGAATGTTCAAAGAGTTTTATTAAAAACTAATCTTATTCCCATTGAATTGATGTTGTTATTGTTGTTGTAGTCATGATGGTAGCTACTAATCGTGCCTTTTTACTTTCGTTTCGTGAATAAACATATCGTGCATTTACCTTAATTATCTTAAATTATTTCGCAATTTAAAATGTCAGTTCTTTTTGGACAATTGAGTATGGAAGGAGCGTATTAAGTCTTCGCTTCTTACCTTCCTTAATATATTCCACTTTCATTACTAAACTCACTTAATTATTCATTCCATTTATTTCATCTTTCTTTCCTTCATTAATTTATTCGTTTCTTTATGCTCTCATTCATGTCTTAAAAATATTCCTCGGTAAAATGAAACAAATTCACAAGAATAGAAAGAAGCCTTCTCTATCTCAATCATCTTCCTTTCCAATCTTCCTTCCAATCTCAATTATTTTACTTTATTTCTTTCTTATCATATCTCTTGTTAAGTTATTTTATGAATTATAAGTAGGTGTGGTTATCCCTCCTCCGCCAAAAATGGGGGAAAAAATTACGGAAAACTTTCTGTCTGGAACAAGTAAAACTTAATTGCAAATTAATTTTCTTCAAATATTCTTTATTGGCATCAATACGTATTTTATTGATGACATTTATTGATAAAAGTCGCTTAATTGAAGTGAAGATTATGCTATATTGAAAGAGAGAGAGAGAGGGAGAGAAATAAGAAATGGTTAAGGAGGTACCAGAAAAAAGGAAACGTGGTAAAAGGGAAGAAAGGAAGGAAGGAAGGAAGGAAGGAAGGAAGGAAGGAAGGAAGGAAGGAAGGAAGGAAGGAAGGAAGGAAGGAAGGAAGGAAGAAAGGAATAGAGGAATGGAGGAAGCGAGAAAAGCAGGAAGGCGAGGAAGGAAGTGAAAAGGAAGAAACGCAGTGAAATCTAACGAAAGTGCTTTGGTTTTTGGATGATTTGTGCGTAAGTAAGGGACATATTTTAAATGAAACAAATACACAAAATCCGTGCCAAAGAAGTGGAGAAATTGTTGGCACGTGTGTGTGCCTGGGATTTTCTTATGGCACCGCCCGGCTACCATTCATTATGAATTGTTAAGAGCAATGAAAGAGGGCAAATAGCACTACAAATCGATGTAGTGCAAAAATGTAGAAATATATGGAAAATAATTAATACAGTGTTTATTAGCAAGAACAAAAAAAAAGGAAACAACAACAACAGCCACAATAAACACAAAATTGTAGTCATAAACTTTATTCATTTTATGTAAATAATCTACAATAGAGAGGCATATCCCAACTGGGTAAAGTCTTCAATTGATTAAAGAGTTAATACTACTTCTTAGTATTATTAGTTATTGTAATAAAAATATAGGAAACCAAATCGGGTAAAACAAGCTACTTGAAATAGTTTGGAATTGAAAAAAAAAATGGCTTTTCGATTGGCCTAATCAAATTTTACCATTTTATTAACTGATAAACAACTGAAATTACTGCTGTTGCTTTAACCAATAATTTTCTTTATTACTTCAGCGTTGGTTGGTATGTGTTCCAACACGAGTGTTTGTGCCCGTCCATTTTATGGTATATAACACGATCGTAATATGGTTATACTGCCTGAGGCCTGACAGTGTTGCCAGATATCCGCATTGAGAAGCAGTTTTCTCACCATTCCTTTTAAGCTCTCACTCTTACTTTGACTACCTTTGTCTTTGCTTCCCTCGCCCTTTTTTCTTTTTCTCTCTTTAATTTTAAGTTTTTTTTTTGTTCCTGCCAATTATTTATGAAAAGTGTTATCAAATTATTCACTTCAAAGATCAATTTGACGCAATAAAAATAAGATAGAAGAAACATAGTATTTCCTGCCTCAAGGATGAAGGCGTTGTCTATCGTTGCATTTCAAACGCGGGTAAAAATTTAGTATGGCAGATGATTTTATAGCGAAATAACAAAAATTATCTTTTTTTATTTATAAGCCTTAAGTAAGCAGATTTATTAAAGAAGTCTCACCAGATCTCGATTCTTTTATAGGATTTTGAGTTCTTTGTAGCAATTTTATATTTTCTTTGGAAAAGTATTTACCTGAAAAGAAAAATAATAAGAAATTAATGAATAAATTTAAATTACATACAAAGATTTAAAATCAAAGAACCTGGGACCCCGAGCAGTTGCTCGGAACTTTTTTCCAAACGTTGCCAAGTTTTATGAGTTAGGTTTAATGGTGCGAAAACTTTTAAAAATTAAAGCGTTTTGATTTTTTGCAGTGTGAAAAAAGGCCCATTAAATCTAACTCTTTTTACAACCTAGTGTAAAAAAGGCCGTTCTATCGGTTTTAAGCGAAGGGAAAACACTTTGCCTGTATACTTTCAAAATTTTTTCAATTTTTATAAACATTTTTGCCTTGAAAACATTGACACTGTTCATTAATTTCTTGAAGTTTTACAAAACAAAACAAAAATATTTGAAAAATTTTTGAAATGTATTGTCAAATAATATTTGAAAAATTATTGATTGACATTTTATTTCAGAACAGAACAAAAATTAAAAACAAAAACAAAGCAGTGTCAATAAATGTCAATAAATTATTCACACACTTGTTGATAAACCACTTTAATTGAGAAAAAAAAACACCAAAATGAATTTTTTCGAAAAAAAACACCTCGACAGATCGATTTACAATCTCTCAATCTACCTAATATGTGAATATCAAAGAAATCCTTAGAGCCGTTTTCGACCTCAAAAAAGCTGCAAATATATATACAATTTTTGCTCGTTTGATAAGATAAGATATATTTTTTATTTATAAAACTTAAAAAAATGGGTAATTTTTTCATATTTAAATGTTGCTTTAGAATTATGGAAACTTAAATTTTAAATAATTCTTGCAAATTTTAGACATTTGTTCAAATTTTAATATTTCCTATGAAATTATAGCAACTCAAATAAAGTAATATAAAGAATGTAGTTTGCCGTACAATTATAAAATAAGCCACCACCTACACCACCTACCACCTACACAAAAAGAAGGTCACTACAACCTAAATCAATAAAATAAGCCTTTTGGAGCCATTTCAAACTCTTAATACTTCCTGTAAAATTATAGCAACTCAAATAGAGCTGTACATAAAATGTACTTTGACGTAAAATAATAAAATAAACCTTTTGGAGTGTATTTAAGGTATTTAATTTCTCTCTACAATACGTATGTCTCTATATTTTATCTATACATATCTATATTTAGGTTTACAAAATAAAATAACAGAAGAACGGAAATATGTTTAGGGCAATTTTTATTACACTTTAATGAAGAAATAAATTCTCTTTCTTTGTGTGTGCCCGTATTTTTCTCCTTTACCTCTTTTCAATCTCCTCAAAAAACTCAATCTCAATTTTTTTCCTAAACTGATTTCAATTATTTAACTTAACTTTTTTAAGTTCCGTTCTTTTCGCAATTTATATTTTTTCACATTCAACGAACTATTATTCTTCTTCTTCGTAGAGAGGAAAATAAAAGCATTATCAATTGAAATAGTTTTATTGTGCGGTCTTCTTCTTCTCTGTCTTCTTCCTCTGAGTTCTGAAATAATTTTCTTGGTAATATATGTACGTACGTTTACGTTATTTTTCGGTATTTATTCCAACGTTACAATTTCATGCTTTGGGCATGTGTTATTTATTCATTGTTGTTGTTGTAAATTTGTAGTACTCTGCTATTGTTAACCCTTTGATCTATGCTCAATGGATTTCCATTGAGGTAGTTCGTAAATGTTTGTTTTGTAGAATGAGATTATATTCTCTTTGGAGATCATACGATGTTTTCAATTAGAAAGACTTGATTTTGACAAGAGGATATTATTTGAAAAAAAATTAGTAGAATTTCTGTTAAAAAATTTGTAAAATGAAAAGTTTCGAATAATTTAGAGGAAAAGAAGTGTTAGTTTAAAAATGAGGAGAAAAATTTCGAACTACGAGCCTCTAAATGTTAAGGATTAAAGAAAATGCGATGGAAAAGATGATGATGATGTTGACGGAATTATGAGATGACCAGCATTTTCAGATTTCATTATGCATTTATTTTCTAAGAATTTCATTTATTTTGTTTTATCGATTTTGTCCCTACGATTTTGGCCCGCTCGGCCTGATACATTTTTCGGTTTTCTCCTGTAGCAGATGTACATTCTATAGCATAGTAATCATATCAAAAAGAACAATAACAATAACACCAACAACAGCATCATCATTATCATCATCATCAATAGCAGCAGCGGCCGCAACATCGATCAATTATTATTATCACTCTCTGGAGAATATAAAATAAAAAACTTTTTTTTCTATGCAATAAAGAAAAATGGCTTACGCTAGAGAGAATATAAAATAAATTTAAATAAAATAAAAGAAAATACTCATAAAATAGAAAGGAATACAATAAAAATAAAAAAATTAAGAGGAATAAAATAAAATAAAATACTTAACAAACTTAAAAAAGTCCATTATACATACATATATAGAATTTGTATATAATAAAAGTAGATGGCAATAACGAAAAAGACAACAAGAAAAGCATAGAAAATATTGCCAGCAGCAGAAAAAACAAGAACAGAATTTCAAAAATCTCTATTATTTTCCGTATTTTATTATTGTATGCATTATATGCAATATTTTGGTAGTGGTATTAGTAGTAGTAGCAGTAGTTGTTGTTATTATTGTTGTTCTGTCGTGTTGTTGTTTTTGTAATATATCCATATGTGCATATGTGCATGCAAACAAAAAATATTGAGTATATCGATAATCGGTCTGGAAAAAATTGCAGTCAAATTTGCCAATATTTATTCGGTCTATACGGACCAAATTTCAAATAAATTACAGCAGTTTATAAATGTTGCTGTTGTTGTTGTTGTTGTTGCCGCTTTTGTTGCTGTAAAACAACAAAAAGTTGGTATTGATTTTTTTCTATTAATAGCTTTTGTAAATATGTATATTTTTTCGAGTAACGCATAATAATATAAAGGAAGGAAGAAAGGAAGGAAGGAAGGAAGAAAGGAAGGCTGTAGAAATGGTATAAAGCACAACAACAATTACAAAAACTAAAAATGCAGCATGCTTTTATTACAACAAAGTCATGGAGTGTATTAGAAAAAACGTAACTTAAGTCAAAATAATTTTGTCGAAAATTAAATATATTAGGATTTTGTTTTTTTTGTTGTTGTTAAAAAACAAGAGAGACATTACTCCGTAAGCAATTTGGCAGCACTTAAACGCATGGTCACTAACATTAACTGTTTTGAAGTTTCAGAGCATTTAAAATACAAATTTGTTTGGTTATAAAGAAAAAAATATTTTAGAAAAAGAAATCAAAATAATATGTGCGCTTAATTATGACTACACTATTAATATTTAAAAATGTTTTATTTATTTACATTAATATTAAATAAATACATTAATAATAAAAAATAAATATAATAAATATAAAAATAAGAAAAAGAAAAAGTGAAAATATACATTAAATTAGAAACCAAACAAAAATCTTTTAAAGTATGCCCTGTTTTTTAAAAATTATTTTCCTTCCATAAATTTTCTTTATAAAGATCATCGTAGACAATTAACATAATAAATTTGTGTAGAAATATTTATTTATTTCACGCATTAACACTTTACATTATGTTAGTAATGCGGAGGTTTTTTTAAGATTATCTAAAATGCAAATTTTTTGGTGTTTTTTGGAGGCTTTTAAAATTCAAGTAAGAGCAATTAAATCGTTTCTATAAATTTCCATTTTTATGTGAAATACAATAAGATGATAAAATCTTAAGTTATTTTAAGCAGTTCAGAACATCAGCATTAACAAAGACTACAACAACAACAACAACAACAACATCAAGAACAACAATACAACAACTGCAACAACAGCCACAGCGAAAACGATGAGCTGAAAACAAATGACAGCATTAAAAATGCAAAGAAAAAATGCTACTAGCAGGACGACACCAACAATAAAACCAGCAACAACAAGAACAATATCGGCGACGACTAACGAAGATGACAACACACCAAAAACGACAAGGACACGCTGAAATTGCACACTTTCAGCGCAAGCAATCGCTGCTGAAGAGTGTGTGATTAAATAACATTAAAACCGAAACGAGCGAAGGAGAAAACGACCAGGAAAGACGACGAGCATGAAGAAAAAAGAGCTAAAAAGGCTGTCTTAAAGGCTGACACGGCCAACAGACAGAAAAAGCCACATCCACAGCCACATGCACTACCGCCATTGCCACCGGCACCGCCACCGCCACCACCACCACCACAACCACAACCGCAGGCAGCACTTAAAAACTATCGTAAATGGCCACGTTAACGCGCCGCGTCGACTAAGAGTGAAAATTAACTCCACTTACGCACGACTCAATGTCAAGATAATAAATAAAATTACTTTAATGCGCTTTAAAAGTGGCATTCAATGGATTAGTACGTAGTTAAGTGTAGTAGACGAAGTAGTAGCGGCTCGACTCAAATGCAACAGCAGCAGGAGGAGCAGCAACAGCAGTAGCAGTAGCAACAAAAACGCCAGCAACCACAACAACAGCATGCAAAATTAGAAGTTTAAATCAAAGAGACATAAATCAGTAACAGAATCTTTAAAGACAACAACAAAAAAAGCAATAACTAAATTACAATTAGAAAATAAAAACTTTTACAAGGTTTGACGTTGCTTAGTTGCAGCAAAAGACTACAGAAAAAAAGACTAAGACTAAAAAGACTACTAGAAATTTTTATAGTTTATTGAGTCATGTAGTAAAAGTAGACGAAATGAAAGAATAAGCGGTGGTAAGTCGTAGTAGAAATAGTAGTAGCAGAAAGTAATAAAAGTAGTAGAAATACGATAGAAATAGTTGAAGGATTAGTAAAAGTGTAGATGGTAAAGGAGAAACGTGGAGCGGTGGGAGATGTAGCAGAAATAGTAGTAGAATAGTAGTGATAGAAGTAGCAGTGGTGGAAGTACGTTAGAAATGCAAATAGTTGAAGAATTAATGGAGTTTTGGTGGTAGTGGAAAAACGTAGTGAAAAATAAGTAAACTATGTATAAAGCGCGTTGGAAAATGTATTGGAAATAGTAGTGACAGAAATGGTAGTAGAAGCAATAGAAGTACAAGAACCAACTGTGAGCGGAGAATTCACCAATTCTATGGTCATCGAAGTGGTAGAGTTTGAAATAGTTGAAGAATTAATGTTTTAAACAAATGTTTAAATGTAAATAAATGTAAATAATAAATAATAAATGTAAATAAATGAAAATTATAAAATAGTTTTTCTTTCTGATTTTAACAAAGATAGTTTTTGTTTTTCGAGGTCTGAGATTATTTCTCTGAAGCGATTAAAGGAGTTTATGGAAAAGAGTATAAAAAAGAAAATGTTTAAATATAATAGAAGGTTGTACCGTTCTCACTTTTCCCTTCTAACCTTTTCCATAACAATATACGCTCGAAATATTAATTGAAAACTTAAAATTGAAAATTTTAGACTTCCAAAATGCAAAATGTAACTTCGTATCGTGTGCGAAAAAATTCCTAACATAAAATGAAAATCGAACTAATTCATAAAATATCGTTCATTCATAAAAAGTCGTAGTAGAAATAGTAGTAGCAGAAAGTAATAAAAGTAGTAGAAATACGATAGAAATAGTTGAAGGATTAGTAAAAGTGTAGATGGTAAAGGAGAAACGTGGAGCGGTGGGAGATGTAGCAGAAATAGTAGTAGAATAGTAGTGATAGAAGTAGCAGTGGTGGAAGTACGTTAGAAATGCAAATAGTTGAAGAATTAATGGAGCTTTGGTGGTAGTGGAAAAACGTAGTGAAAAATAAGTAAACTATGTATAAAGCGCGTTGGAAAATGTATTGGAAATAGTAGTGACAGAAATGGTAGTAGAAGCAATAGAAGTACAAGAACCAACTGTGAGCGGAGAATTCACCAATTCTATGGTCATCGAAGTGGTAGAGTTTAAAACAGTTGAAGAATTAATGTTTTAAACAAATGTTTAAATGTAAATAAATGTAAATAATAAATAATAAATGTAAATAAATGAAAATTATAATAGTTTTTCTTTCTGATTTTAACAAAGATAGTTTTTGTTTTTCGAGGTCTGAGATTATTTCTCTGAAGCGATTAAAGGAGTTTATGGAAAAGAGTATAAAAAAGAAAATGTTTAAATATAATAGAAGGTTGTACCGTTCTCACTTTTCCCTTCTAACCTTTTCCATAACAATATACGCTCGAAATATTAATTGAAAACTTAAAATTGAAAATTTTAGACTTCCAAAATGCAAAATGTAACTTCGTATCGTGTGCGAAAAAATTCCTAACATAAAATGAAAATCGAACTAATTCATAAAATATCCTCAGTCTTGTCAGCCAAAGGCTACCAAGCAACGAACAACGGGGCGAGAGTATTCCCCAGAGGCGGAGAAGGTACTCGTATTGTAGTCGAAACTTGCAGGCTTCGGTGACAGCTGGTGATGACTGCTGCTGCTCGAAATCGAAAATTAAATTTTTTGTTGTGTACAATTTTGGGACTGACTGGCTTTCCGGAAATAGGAGAAAAGGGAGAGAACACAGAAGAGGGCATGAGCGTGCAACGTGACCATTCCCAAATGATTCGAGGTTTCAAATATGATATTAAAATTCAAATATTCAAAACAAAAATAGTTGAGAAGAGTGAAAACTTTAGGGAGAAGGGAAAGAGGAAGGGATTAGACGAGAGCGTACAGAGAGACACACTTACAGAGAGTAAGACAGACACGATTTCAAACGAGTTGAGCGCTTTTATCTGGGAGGATAGAAGATGTAGAAGATTGTAGATGGAATGGGTATAGACCATGCGTAGACCTGTGTGTGTGTCCATGTTAGCCCGCATGTTGCTACAAAGTTTGGTAAATATTTGTGTAATTGCAAAATTTTCAAAATTGTGACAGGAATTTTTCGGTCAAAAAATAAAAATCAGAAATTAAAAGGAGAAAGTATAGAGAAGCGAGGAGCAGAAGATGGAGGAAAAACAGTATATTGTTATGTTAATTTCTTTTAAATTGTATATAATTTATCATACTCAATTTCCATTTCTTTATAAATGGTTGCAAAAAAAAATGGTTGCAATTTTTTACAAAATGCTTTAACATCAGTTAGTTTTCAATCCTTTTGTGTATAATTTCAGAAAATTTAAGCGAATCATTGTCTCCAAAATTCCGAATTTTATTTTAGAGAAATGCTCACAAAATGCTCTAAAATCAATAAAAAAAAACCGAAAGAGCAAAGAAGAATTTCTCTATATTTTTCTTTTTTTATGAAATTTTTTAATTCCAAATTTAAAATTTTTTTATTTATTTGAGCTTAATTTTTTATCACCCTTTAATTTGTTTAATTTATTTTCAACTTCTTTAATATATTATTATTTCTTTACCATTAATTTTCACACAAACCGAATTAACCTAATTCTCTTTAATTTGTTTTGTTTCCGGGTTTTTCCATCCTTTTTTTTGTAGCAGAAATTAATTTTTAACTTTTTCTTACTAGTTTTTGTTTCTTGTTCTTCAGCTTGTTTTTGGGTCGGTTTTTTTTTTTTGTTTTAGAGTAAGTAAAAAGAAAAAGTTCAAAGTTTAAAAAGTTTTTTCATGAAATTCTATCAAATACGTATATAGCAGAACGAGAAGAATACGAAAAAGAGTCAGAAGAAGTCGATGTCAAACACATTATAAACTTTATAATCGATAAATTCTTAACATTTTTATTTCCAAGTTACTCTAGAATAGATTTACTTTGGCCTAAAAGACAAGAAAAAGAAAAGGATGGTAGATGACAAAAAAAGACGAAGAAGAAGACGAAGAAGGAAAACGAAAGGCGCTGCCAGTATTAGAGCAAAATCATTTATCATAAAAATAGAACCTTGATTTAGACAGTATTCAACTTGCACGAATTCAATTTAATTTTAACATGTTTAAAGAATAATGCGAGAATAATGCGAGAATAATGCTTTAATTTACATTAGCAAAAGAACAAAAGGGTTAACAGAGTAAAACTAAGTCTACATTATATATAAGTTTGACCCGATTTCTGGTGAAATCATTTATCACTTAAAATAAACTTTTTAATTTCCTATTAAGGGATTTGTTAGGTTTTCGAAATTCTTATTTCGAAACTGTCAAATTTTAATGTGTCAAAAAGTGATCGTAGTAAAAGAATATACGAAAAATAAAATAGAAACATGTATTGAGAATAAAGAAAAAAGGAAAAAAAAAAACAGAGTAAAAGAAAAAAAACCATCAGGGTGATTTTTTGTTTGTTGTTGTTGTTTTTTTAAGAGGATTTTTTTTGTTACGAGTATGTTTTTACAAATGTCTCACCAACTGAAATAATAAAAAACTTCCTTCCTCCTAAAATTATCTTGCGTAAATTTTCTCATTCAACACACGATGCGTCCTTACTCCCTTAAAGGCGCAACAACAAAAACAACAACTGTTTGAAAAATTCAAATTTAAGTTAGAAAAGCAAAGAGCATAGGATAGACCATAAAGCACATTCGTATGAAGAATATACTCATGTACGACAGACAATAGTTAATGAACAGTTTTGCTAAAGTGACTTACATCATTTCAGCTTTAAATCGTCTTGAACGCTTGTCTTACAGCTTAAACACAGACCTTAAACCTGTCCTCCTGACAGGTTCTACATAGTTTCGTGCATTGTTTTTTTTTTGGGACCCAAATTTTTTTTGTAGAATTTTTTTGTAGAAATATTGTAAATTAATTTTTTTCTGAATTTGTTTGAGTTTGTGTTTTATGTTTATTTTTGGGTAATGAATTTTTTTGTGATTCGTCTGGCATGTGTTTTCTGTTCTTTTCTTTGTTTTATTTGTCGTATTTGTTTTTTTAATGTTTTCTGAATATTGCAGCATTCAGTCACGCAATCTGCTCTTGTTATTCTTTTTTCGTCTTTTGCTCTTTTTTAATGTTATTGTTTTCTGAAGATTTTCCATGTTTTAAGCCTGTAGTCTCAGATAAAGCAACCATACGCCTACTTTGTTTGTACTTATTTTCTATGCATTATGTTAGACGCTGTTGTTGTTCTCGTAGTTGCTGTTGTTGTTGCTGTTGCTGTGCTTGTTGTCATCGTTTTTATGTCACGCTAATGATAGCAACAGTTCGTTGTTGCTTATGAAAAGTGTCATAAAACCAATGTTAAAGATCGGAGAAGAACAAGAAAACTGTAAGACAATGAACGAACAGCCCAGTCTTTTTGACTAAAGCGTTTTCTGTCACTAAAACTATTAGCGTCAAATGAGTATAAACGACAAAACATGGTTTTCTTTGTGTAGACGGTGTTTCACTGAAGGTTTCTAAAACTTAGAAAATTGTAATTTTAACAGAGAGACAATTTAAAGAGAGACATTTGAATACGTATACTCATTGAAATACGTATTTAAAAATTAAATCAATAAAAGTGAAAGTAATTTAAGATTATGACGAAATTTTAAAAGTATTGAATCTAATTTTGATTTGAGTAAAACGTATAAAAAATGCATCAAATACTTTTACACGCATCATTACATATTACATCCTTGTATTATATCATTACATTACATCATTACATTACGATTAATAGTAACGATTCAAATACAACGAATAATAGAACGTTGATATTATGATATTACAACCATATCGTCTGAAATATGACTCCTATAACGAGTACGATAAATAGCTATAACGAAACGAGAGCAACAAATAGAACTATAACCCGTGAAAGCTAAGTAAAGGAATAATATTATCGACCAAAAAATGTAACGAGCACAAGAAAGAAGGTCACTTATTCGTAATTAATTCCTATAAATTTAGTCAACGAATAACAAAATCAACGAATAATAGTGGTCTAGATTTGAGTGCAACGAATAAATTTAGAATGAAACGAGTAAATATTTTCAAACGAATCAAGTTTGAAGGGTTCATGTCTTGAGTAACAATTCAAACGAAGAAATAAATAAAAACATAAAATACAAAATGACAGAATCTCTTCTACCAAAAAAGAGATTAAGAGGTACACACATGAAACAAAAATGGGCTCCCATTTTTGGGAAAGGTGAGTCCAAAAAGTCCTTCCACCTTACCCTGCTCAATTCAAACTTGTCCACTTTTGTTCACTAATCGTTAGCAGAACTCATTTCAGTTCTTCACGTTCTCTTCTTGGCTATTTCTCTCTACTCTTTTCTTTTACTTTTCTAGCCTCTGTTTTTTTTTTTATATTTTGTATAAATTTCAAATAGTTAATGACCTCAGCAGTCGTTGGTTTATTGTAGTTAGTTTAACAAAAAAACTTTAAAATTAAAAACTCATGTCATGTCGCTCTTTTAAGTTTAACAACTTTTCTATCCTTCATCGGATTATTAATCATCAACTTAGAAGACTTCTTCGTTTTCTACCTCTTGATGACTTTTTCCCCTTTTCCTTTCTACTTCACAAACTATGGTTTTTCATTTAGTTCTCTTGTTTTTCTTTTGATTATTACATTGGTAAAGTAAACATATTAAACATATTACATATTAAAAGTAAAGAAAAATATAAAGAACACGATCACAGAAATTACAAGAAGCCATAAAGACATTTCCTTGTAACTTTTGACAGCTTGTCAAAGAGTAAGCAAGCAAGCAAGCTTTGGATGATAGCGACCGACATGTGACAACTTACGACACGGGACAACCAAATGTCAGAATTTGTATTGATTACGACATTGTAACAGTGACACTTGTGACAGTTGCAGCCGAATGTTCGAATTTTCATCACTTGTCATAACGTAATTTTTGTCATCATAATGTAATGGACGTGGTTAACATGCTTGGTAACGATTGGAGAAGTACCCATAGGTGTTTTACCAAATTTTTTCCCACTTCTACGCATTTCTTAGTAATTATTTAATCCGGATAAGGCAAATAATCCCTAAATTCATATGTTTATTGTATTTTACTTGTGTCCTGGTGTGGGTTGACTTCGTTTTTTCATTAACCCTCTTGAAACTTTTCAAATTTGAAAATTTACTAACTTTGAAATTGAGTCATTTCTTTACAACTAATTTATTTTTCTTACCTTGTCGTCGTCATAACTTTTGAACAAAAATGCTAAGACCCATTAATGAAGACTCAAAACGTTGGTAGCGTAACAAAGGACGGAAAAAGGGACATAAAGAAATATATTTTTTATGACAGTTAATTTTTATGACCGTGCCATTAACCAAAGTGATCGTTGAAAAGTTACTACTTGTGATAATGAATAAATTGTAAGTGCAGCTGAGTTCTAAAAGTCTGGAAAGTTTTTTATTCAGAAATTGTTTGTTGTATAGAAGAGTTCATAGAAGGGTTGATAGAAGATAGAAGAGTTATAGAAGATATTTAGTAAGTCTGGCAGACTGTACAGATGTAATATTTATCAGTATCAGTATTAAAATACTGATGACTTTCTTTTCGGTACCCTTTTTCAGGATAAAAGCTTATGTAAGTGCTGCTTAAACGTATGAAGAAAAAAATTCGAGTTTTTCTCGAAGCGTTTTTAAAGAATAACCATTTTTAAATGGTCGACGACAAGGCTCCTTTTCTTAACGTTTATACATATGTATATAAAGCAAAGCAAGCGAGATGTTAAAATCGTTTAGTGTAACCAAATAAATCATGAGTAAATACTGCGTATGCGTATGGCAATGATTTGTAAAGAGACAAACAAATTATGCGGCTGATTTCTGATACTTTTAATTTCTGACGTTGTTTGTTTCCAATATTCTCGGCTTCTGACATTCTTGACATTCTTTTTAGTAACTTTAAATATTGGTGCTCTCAATATTTCTCTTATCGGCATCAAGAAAAACGTGAAAATAAACATAAGAGTATTTATCGTTAAGAATTCAGTATTTCCTGTTTTGATTACTTGAGCTCAATTAATTTTATAATTGTTTTCTCTGTTCTTATATTACTTTCTGCTCACTATTTTGGGAAATTTCGGTAAACAAGACTTTCGAGACCATTTACAGCAACCATTTTCGGGGACTATTTACAGGAATCCTTGATAAATAATCTGCTTCATAAGCGAAATAATAATCATGAAATTTCTTATCGAAGGTTTTATTTGTTAACTTTTCGAGTATATTTATTTTTCTTTCTCTTTTTCTATTTGTAAAACTTCTAACTAAAAGAGTGAAAGGAATCGAAAAATATTATAGTCGCTATAAAGAAGCCCTAATTTTAATAATATTGTCTTTTAGCATACGAAAAAACAGTACCGATTTTGAGGTTTTGTAAAGGAAGCAGTATTTTTATGAGGTTTCAATTTCAAAGAACTTTAAGCGCCGCGGCGCTGGAATAGACAAATAATGATATTCTCTTTAGTAACTATTAAAAAAAGGTGGCCTATAAACAACTTCGTAAGCATTTTCTTCACTTCCGGCGTTATGTAATGTGCGGCCGGAAGTACTCAATGTTTTCATAATGGTTTGTATGGATTCTTATTTAAAATTATTTTTATACTAAAAATAAAACTGATTACATGAATTCTGTTTCGTCGAGATGTTCGTGGGTACGTATGTGTTTATTGTGATAAACTACAATTATTTGTGTACATACAAATTTTTTTATGAAAATTCCAATTATTCAAAAAACCTTTCCTTTGTTTTTTTCTTATCGATTTGTGTGTGTGTGTGTGTGTGTGTTTCTAATGCATTGAACGGAAGTCATAAGATTTTTATAGTATGTACATATGTATATATAAAATAAAGCTTTTTTAATTCCTTTTTTTATTGTTTTTTAAAATTTTATTAAAGTATGATAAAAGTGTTGGCAAATAATGAATTCCATTCATGATGCCATTAAAAATTTTTATGAAATAACAAGAATAATATGTTATTTTGTTATGTTTTTGTTGCTGTTGTTGTACTGGTATTTGCCGGCGGTCATTTATAAAGTTTTGAATACTTATAAAAAACGCGTAACTTGATACAAATAATCTTAATAACAACAGCAACAACAATAATATGAAGCAGGAAAAACATTTAATCCTAAAAACATAATTAAAATTAAAAAGAAATGAAAAAAGTACAGAATTGATGGAAAACAACAACAACAACAAACGCAACAAAGACGACAACAACAATAATAATACAACAACAACAAGCTTACACGAAAGTGTCAAGCGTAATTATTAAAAAAACGAGGATGCACCAAAACTGCAACAGCCTCAATAAAAGCAAACATGACAACAACAACAACAACAATGAGAAATCTTCTTATCTTCAATATCAAACTGCGGTTGGTACGATTCGATTCGATCCCTTCTTAGCTTACTTCAGTCTTTGGTGCGAACTAGTAGAGCCATAAAAAACATTCTTTTGTTGTCTTCCCTCTCTCTCACTTACCTGCCGCCATCCCACACGTCACTGACAACAATGTAATCTGAAACCAAAAACCATAACACCGCGGTGGTTGCACACATGATTGCCTGATTAGAGGTGGTCAAGTCGAGGCCGAGCAAGGGCAAGTCAGGCCAGACTAAGCTTTGCCAACCAACCAACCGACCAACTTATCAACCAACCGTCCAACCGTCAACGAACTCAATCTACCAACGACCAAAGACCAAAGACGCTGATGGCCTGATGGCAAGATTTCTACAATATTACCTTAAGCTGCACCTCAAGCAATCATTGTTCACTTTTTTGTTTCTGCCGCTCTTCCACACCAAAAATCGTATGGTATTGATTACAAATTTACGAACGTCAAAACGGATTCACGGGAAGAAAAACAGCGAAAGGGAAAGGTAAGAGAGAGAGAGAGAAAGAAAGAATGAAAGATTGTTGTGGGAATTTTATACTATCCGTTACTTAAGATTACTTCACAGCAGTTTAAAAAAACCTCAAGAAAAAGCAATCTTCTAGTAATCAATACTTACTCTTACCGGCTTGTTTTTTTGTTTTTGTTTTTTCTCAATCGGTTTAGTAGAAGATTAAATTTGAAATTCCTGAAAAATTTGAGCCTCCAAAGAAAAAACAAAAAAAAGCAAGAACATCGAAGGCAAAGAAAACCTTTACGTTCGAAATCAATAGTTTCCGAAGTTTGAGGAAACGAATCTGATAATAATTTTATAGACCACAGATACTTTTTCCACAAGATTAAAAAGAAATTCTTTTATAATGGACTTTAAAAGTTATCAGGGCAAATATTTTTTACATATTTTAAATCACTGATGGTGCCTCTGAAGATGCTGTGAAATATTTTTTAAGCATATTTTATTACTTTTTGTATCTTTTCGTACATCAGACTTGTACGTAGACTGGTTGTTGTCTTCCCTAAAATTTATTGATATTTGCTATCTCTAATAAATCGGTAAATCGTATAATGATTTAAAATTGTTAAAAAAATATTTAAGGTCTAAATATCATAAATCTAAAATCTAAAATATCTAAAGATCTACTAAAGGAACTAAAAGTTTTCAGTGCACTAAATATTTAAAACCTAAAAATAGAGAAGAAAGTTTTAAAGTAACCTTAGATTGTACTTCAAGATCAGTGTAAAAGAATCTTAGAAGGTCTTTAAAATGTAACAAGTTTTGGCAAAATATCGTACCAAAAGAAAAGATCTTTAAATATAGAAAGTCTTTAACAAAAAAGTATGCAAAAAAGTCTTTACTAGTAAAACCTTTAATAAGGTGAATGTAAAAAGCTTACAAATAAATTTAAAGGGTTCTAAATAATCTTAGGCAGCCTTTAAAGGTGTTGAAACATACTAAAGGTTTTAGAAAAGTTTTAAAATCATCTAAAAAGGTATGTAATGATTTAGAATGGCTTTAGAATAATAACAATAATAAATATGTAAGGCACTGAAAGGTCTTTAAAGCCTTTAATAAGTTTAAAATAACCTAGAAAGTGTTATGCTAAGCTTAAATAGATGTTTAGGCAGGGCAAGAGGTCTTCATAAGTTGAAAGAAAAGAAACCCTAAATAAAATTTTTATACAATATTATTTACTAGTTTTAGTTTTAAGATTTTATAACCTTTTTAATTTTTTACTAAATATTTAAGTATTTTCTCTCCAAAACTTGTGATAATTTTTAAATTAATTTTCTTATCTTCATTCTTAATGAAATTGTCGTTTTAAATGCTGTCAACAGCAGAGATTTCAAGAATGTGTTTATAAATTTTCACTTTAACGAAACGACAATCAATTAAGAAGAAGAAAAAGAAGACGAAGTTGACAAGTTGAGAAACAGGAGAGCAAAAAGAAGAAGAAAAAGAAAAAAAAAGGAGGAAAGCCAGGAACAAAAGATTTGTGTTTTGTCAGCTCCAGAGACATGAAAAGACGATTAACCTAATTTTGTTTTTGTAAAAGTCTCGAATAAAAACCAGTGTGGATCAATAAATTTGAAGTGATCTGCTTAAAAATAAAGTGTGTCTTCATCGCACACGTCATAAAAAGGGACAAAATGTAAATGTTAATTCTTTTCGAATTTTCGAAAGGAATTCTTTTTTGCTCAGAAGAATTGTTGGAATGTTACGGAAAGAAAAAAGTAAGTAAGAAAAAAAAAACTGACAGAAGACATTGAAAAGAATAGAGTTTTGTGAAGCATTAACACAAGTGTCAATTTGACAGTTCATTTCGAACTTTTGCTGGTGCTGCCGCTGATGTTGCTGTCGTCATTAAATCAATAAAGACAATAATACAAATAAATAAATAATATACAAACAAATAAATAAGACGGACGAGCCAGGAGATAGCTTGTCAGGGTGACAATGGTTTTGTTTTGTGTTTGTTGCTTTTCTGGGTTTCTGCTTCTTAACACTTTGCTGTTAAAAGATTTTAAGCATTTTTAGCGTTTGATGAATGCAATTTTTGTCAAGATGTTGTCAATTTTGTTAAGAGAAAAGCAGCAATAGCTTACATATAAAGAAATTTTTTTTTTAAACTTATAACAAAACAAGCAGGAAAACCTTTAAGTTTTGATTTTTGTGAGGTTCTTTATATCTTTTAGGGTCTAAGAAGAGGGGCCAGTATGAACCTGTAAACAAGCCTCCTTCTCAACATTTTTTCTCCCTGCGGTCATTCATGATGTTTCATAATCATTTTATACTTTGTAAAAGCAATAGCTATAGTCATTTCCGTTACTGATTGTGTTTTTTTTTTTGTCATCAGAGAAGCTCACTCATTGAGTGTAGTTGCTGTGACAAAGGCTGTGTGGCGGCGATGGTGGTTGTGACTGTGGCTGTGGCTGAGGCTGAGGCTGAGGCTGGGACTTTGACATCTTAAGACTGAGAAGCTTAGGACTCGATTAGTGGGCGCTAGTGAGGCTTGTGGTGGTGCATTCATTCTTTAAGAATAACAATTTGTGCCAGCGAAGAATCCATTATTGTGTTATTATCGTTATTATTATTGCCTTTTCATTCATTCATACCAAGATAATCATCCTCATTATGAGTTTGAAACTTATGAAAATTTTACTCTTTGTGAGATACGAGATAAAAATAATCAGAAATAATATAAAGAAATACGTATGTAAATATAGAAGTATTCATTTTTTTAATATATTTCTTTATATTAGTTTCTGATTATTTAAAAAAAGAATAAAATAAAAATGAAAAGAAGATCGCGCCTAAAAAAATCATGCCTTTGCAAAGCCATTCGTTTTCGTATTAGTTGAATTAATGGTCTCTTGAGATTTTATAGAAGAAACGAAAAATAGAGCGTTAGGATAAATGACGATTATTATAAGAATATCAACAACAAAAAACAAATGTGAAGACATTATTTTAAATTATAAGAAATTATGAGAGATGGCAAAAATGGCTTTAGCATCTGCTCTATTTGGTCTTTATTAATTTGCCTTCGGTCTTACCGTCTCCTTAAGAAAAAGATATCCGTCCGTTGTAAAATAGAGACGTAATAGAGACGTTAATAAATATTTTTTGTATAAACTCGAAAATATAATCTATTTATTCGCTGTTTCGCTTTCTGTTTGCCTACTTAACCCCTCATTGACCCACACTCGCCCCTCTTCGCACTTTTCCTTCCACGCTCTTACTACTTTTTTCTCTTTCTTCTTGTTCTTCTTTTGGGAGCATGTACCTCCAATACTTTTCTGTCGTTTTTTTGGGGAGACCATCTTCATCGCCCCTTAAATTTTAACCCTAACTAAATATAACATTGTGTCAAAATAAAGAAATTTATTTTCATCCACTGATATTTTTTTAAAAATTTTGTTGTCACGATTAGAAGATTAAAAGAAAAAGAAGACTACAATAGGCAAATAAATTCAAAGTGATTTCATCAGTAAAAAGAAGAACTGAAAATCTCTGTTTCTGTTTGGCAAAGTCGTATTCTGTACAACTTTCGATTTCATGGAAATGGAAAAACTCGTAGACACCGAGACAGAATCTTTTGGCATTTAATCAATGAACGCAGTCACAACAACAACAGCGACAATAACAATAACAACAACTACAGAAACACACTTAATTTCTATAATATTGTAGATTTAATTATGATAATTTATGTCGTCAGCTTGACCGCATGCTCATAACTCTTACTGCGAGAATGAGATCAAATGAAAATGATAAAGACATTTTCTTGAAATAAAGTGTCCCGCCTAAATTAATTCTGACCCAGTTTGTGTTTTTCTTTTATTCGTTCAAAGAAATCGAAGGGAAATAAGACAAATACGATGCAGCTGCAAGATTTTCGTTTTCATCTTCATGTTGACAAATCATGAAAAAGCACTTTTCTTGTTGACAAACACGACAGACATCTCTGTCTCTGCTAAATGAAATTTGTTGTTACTGTCATTTATGCTTTATTGTTACTGTCATTCTGGTTTTGCGACATTTTTGTTTGTCAATATTTTTTGAGTTTTCATACTTTCGTCTGTTAGCCATCATTCGAAAATCGTTAGCCATCTTTTGTAGTGTTTGAAGCAACGACTACCATTATCACCATCATCAACCCTTACCACCATCACAACCACCAACAACAACAGCACCGACATCATTATCATTTATTACTTCTAACGCTGTCGAATACTGAATGTTTTCGTTTGCTTTTGTTGTATAGAAGATATGAAAGCAACAACCGACCAACATATCTAATCGTATTCTTACCTACGTATGTATGTACATATATCAATCATAATATACGCGTACTTTTGTCATTTGTTATATCCTGAAAACGCAATGAAAATTTTGCTCCATTATTCTCAAGTCGGTGAGTGATGTGCTGTATTCTTTCTCTTCTTTTCTCTCTTCATCTTCATCTCTTTTATTTCATATTTTTCTGCCTCTCATCTGTTAGTGTGTCCGTGTGTTTATTCATTTTGGCACAAAACAACAACAACAAAACCAATTTCAATAGGAACAATCTCTTATTTCTTTTCGACCATTTGCCATTTTTGTAACTGTCAATTTGACATCACATTAATTGATTGATGCATTAAAAACTAATCCATTACTTTTTTGACAATCTCATTTTGACGAGTCATTTTTGTTGTTGTTTTATTTGGCATTTCTAGTTTGAGCTTTCATTCATTCCTATGAATGAAAAGTACGTTCGTACAAAAGTACATTCATAGCTCTTTAACCCTTATACGATCCTCACAAAAAAAACACAAATTTTCACCGAGGACTTGTTAGAGTTAATTCGTTGAATTTGTATGAGCCGAAAAAAAAACAAGTACACAATTGATGCTATTGTTGTTGTTCTTGTCGTGTTACAGTGGTTGTCGTTGTTTGTTTGTTTTTTCTATTGTTGTTTTTTTTTTATTATTTTTCTTATGCTATTTAGTTCAATGCTAATAAAAATTTGGTGATGATGATCGACGCTCGATTTTTCTTTAACATTTTTTAACGTTTGCTTTAATGTCACTTAATTTCAGTTTAATTTTTTATTTCATTTAGCCTTTGGAATTATTCATCAAACAGAAAATAATATCTTCTGTTGATGAGATTTTACTCTTTAAATCTTCAACAAATGTTCGGGGCACAATCAAGCTCTATTTTGTTTGCTCTGGTTTTATATCGTATAATTTAATGCAACAAGCTGACACATTTTATTTATAGCGTGGAGAGGAAAGAGAAAGGGGAGTGGCAAGCGCTTGCACAAAGGTTTAATAAGTTAACGGAGGGCACAGAGAAAAAAATCGCACCATGAACAGAGACACGAAATACCGAAAACAATAATAAGAACCGAAAAGTAACAACAATAACAAGAATTGGGCACTTAAAAATTGAGCAAAGTAAAAGCGTAAACAATAATTTTTTAAGTTTGCTTAAAAGAAAATACAGAAATAACAACAACAATTATAGTACGTAAAAACTATCAACAACACTGCAACAACACTGACCGGATGACCGCAGGCAGAGGAAATACCAAAATAAAATAAATAAAAAAAATTAAAGTACTAAGTATTTTTTTAAATTCGTCGACAATTTTTTGTAAAAATTTTTGTTTTTGTGATTTTTTTTTGTTTGGTGAAAATAGTACCTTTTTAAACATTTTTTCTACTTGGTCGATTTTCTTTTACTAGACCGTAATGCACCCGTCTATAAAATGAAAGGACATCCATTTTGTTGTTATTTTTGTTGTTGTTGTCATCATTGCAAATATTTTTTCATGCATTTGCGTAATTTTTACTTGGTGTTGTTCTTGTTGTTGCTGTTTATATTGCATTGAGCAGTACATTCAACCAGGATGCTCAGAAAGAGAGAGTGTGTATGTGTGCGTGTGAGAGAGAGATAGAAAGAAAGTGTGTATAGAAAAATAGCAAGCACAGTTGTATGGTAAAAGTTAAGAAAAGAAAGAGAACAACAATAACAACAACAACAGCAACAACAACAGTAAATAAAAATACGCTACCACCAGAATGCTAAGTGCTACTTGCTGCTCGGTTTGCTGCTTAAAAGCTGCAACATTAACATTAACAACCACAAAAACAACAACAACACCAGCATCGACGACAACAACAAAATATTAACAACCACAAGAAACAGTACAAACAACGCCCGCGCCCGCAACAGCAATATTAAAAAAAGCAACAGCCACAACAACAAATATACAATATTAACAACAACAACAGCAACAAAAAACAACAACAACATAATCAGTAACAACCAACCGCATTGCCCACATAACCATAAAAACCGCCAACAAAAAGTCGCCAGCGACAATCAACCCAACGAAAATCAGCGCCTTGCTCGTCCACGCTCACCCACGGTCGCTCTTTGAACAGTTTTGTCCTCATTGTCGCCTCGTCTCGTTCGTCGCTTAACCTTTTGTCGCTTTTCTTTCCATCCATCACCGACACCGCCGCGGACACCACCAACGACATCGTTGTCAATACCTTTTTCTCGTATTCAGCTATACATAGTTGATTTTTGTTCGTTCGTTGGTGTTCCCAACTCGTTCACTCGCTGAACCCGTTACTACTCGTTCGTTCACTCGCTCGGTTGCTTACTCGCTAAGTCCTATTTACAGTTACTTAACCCATAAAATATTTGCATAAAAATCCACTTTTTTTGTTTTCTTAGATGGACTCTTTTCGTGCACTTTTCTTTTTTGTCCCTGTTGGTTCAATGTTGAGTTAACTTTTATCAAAAGTTA